>JACDOX010000182.1:119857-197098 GCA_014549065.1 Cardinalis cardinalis
TCCCCGTTGGGATGAAGGCTGCAGAGCCTGCAGTGTGATCCCCGTTGGGATGAAGGTCTGCAGAGCCCGCAGTGGGATCCCCGTTGGGATGAAGGCTGCAGAGCCCGCAGTGGGATCCCCGTTGGGATGAAGGTCTGCGGAGCACCACCATGAGGTATGTGGGGTCTGAGCTGTTTGCTCCCAGTGCCCTAGGGAGTGTTGGAGGTTTTGTGGTGCTGGGATGATGGTGGATGAGGAAGAGCTGTACTGGAGATGACCTCTTTTAGGGTCAGTTCTTGGTGGCTGACTTTTGGTCAGCTCGCCAGGGGAGCCTCTTGGTGTTTTATCATTGTATGTTTCCTGGTGATYGAGTTTTTTTCAAGAGACCTGAAACAAACCCTTGATGCCCTGTGGTCCTTTTGGACCTTGGTGGCTCCTGTGTGCCCACACTGAGACAAGTGGCTATGTCTTTAAGAGGCAGAATTAAGCAAGTGTGTTTTTTCTGCTTTCCAGAAGCAGTTATTAGGTTTGAGGGATCGGTTATCTGATCCAGCATGACAGATGGATGCAATGTTTTTGTCTATGATGACTAAACCTATAGAGATTGCATAAATAACTTCAAGGTACGTGTTCTGATTTCATTGTAAGTGTGTTTACATGTAGGTGTATGTATATACTTTAAAAAAACCCAACAACAAAACCAACACAGAAAATCTCAGTTGTGATCCTCTGCCACGAATGGTTTGAAAACTTTGCCCTTTTTGCATCTGTGCCCTGTTATCTATGAGTGACCCTAACATAGCTGTGAGTTAGTCTGCTGTCCATGAACTGTCTGAGACTTTCTGGAAGGCAGCTCCMAACTCATTCCAGCTTGTTGCCTGCAGAGATCCAGGGGAGCTCCAGGTGCCAGCAGTGAGGTTTGCTGTCCCAGCCACGCTGGCTCAGGGTGGGAGGCTCATTCATAGGGGGCATGGTCCTGTCCCTGGCTGGCAGAGCCTGATATCTGGTACCCAGTTCTCTGCTGAAAATAGCTTGTTTTGCTTAAAGTACTCAAATCCCACTAAAATGTCTGAAGTAGAAGACAGAGCTTTGCATTCACTCAAAGTACCCAGAGCTGTTTGGTAAGTCCTGGTTGCATTGTCCTAGTTAGCAGCCTGGTTGTTTCCTGTGGGATTTCATTTTACCTCACTGTGGACCTGTGTATCTTGTGCTTTTAGGCATTTGACTCCTGTCATGTAACTCCTCTGCAGTTACACTTGTGTTATGTCTTTCCCTGGTGATACACTGTGGTGTTTCTGCTGCTCCCTGAACTCGGGCACTATAGGTAGTGGCTGGATGTGGAACTGTGTGCTTCTGGGGTTGCTGTGTGTTTAGGAGGGAAATTTCCTGGATCAGCAGGATATCTTGGGCTGTTGTTGTCTGCTTTAATGAGCAAAGGTACCTGCTGAGACCCCTGCTGAAAGCAGCCTACCCTAAAGCATGGTTCAATGATGAAGTGCTCCTGGGAGAAACTGCAGATGTCCAGGATCACTGGAGCAGTTCTTAATCTACTGCAGATCCCATCTAATGCTGGCAGGCTACAATTGCTGTGCTGCAACTGCATTTCTGCAGTGACAGGAGCGTCTTGGGGGACAGAAATGTCCTTCTAAAGAGGTTCCCAGGCTGACTTCTGGGACCAGCTTCTGCCATTGCCTTTTTTTTTTGTAATCAAGCACCTAAGCTGCTTGGAGGTTGAGTTGCATTGCACTTTGAGGTAGTTCATAAACAAATACCAGTTGAAATACAAAAAGGAATTTCTAAAAGTGTTTATGAAATAGTTTGCCTGTGAAACYAGTTTCTATAGAAGCAGTTTTTACGTAGATTCTTGTGATGATGATGTCATAGGGCATCACTGAAGATCTCTACAAGAGGCATTAACAAGTCTTGACTGCTGATTTTAAATGGCTGATTTTAGTCATAAGGAAAGATAAGCTTTTTACCAGCTGATCAGGCTGTCAACATGGTGTATGTATTGTGGTTTGGGTTTTTGTTTTACCTCTGAATGACTGTCTAAAAACAACCASTGATACTGGATGGGAGAAAAGAACTGTTCAAGAGAAGCATGTTGGCCACCCATGACTTAGGTGGTGGACAGAGTAAACTTTATACCCAAGTCAACCAAAATAAATTGCAGACTAAATTACAGCCTTTAAAAGGAAATCCAGCACTGAAAAAAGAGGCAAACAAAATCCCAATCACAAGTCAYGGGTCCCATAGCTAGAAGGAGTATGGTGAAGATAAAAACCTGGTGCTGCAATCTGCTGTGGACAAAAGCAGGGTGGACAATTTGGCTGTGCTTGTTGTGGTGTACTTTTGAGGGTAGCAGGTGCCATTTTGATCTCAGACTTTCTCTGTGAAAGCAAACATTATTAAACAAATGCTGGCCTGTATTTCTCCCATGCAGAAGTAGTCACGTTTTGGGCTCTCCAGAACGGCCACATGGCAGATCTGTCTGTGCCTTGGAGCCATTTCTGATGGACGCTTTTATAAAAGCCAACTGCAGAACTCCAAACTATTTCCCACACACTTGAGAGGGATTAGCTAATGCTTCAGTGCCGTGCTTCAGAACAATGTTGTCATATTGCTGGCAGAGTTAACTTTGGACTGGAAAATCCATTGAGCAAGGAGTATTATTGGTTCCTGGCTCTGCTGTACCATTTCATGGGTTCTCTTAGGCAGTGACTGGYCCTAAGAGGGGATCCCAAAAGGATTTGTACAGAATGGAGATACAGCTYCAGTCCTCAAGATCTCTTCTCAGCTTCTGGCTGATCCTTATGAYTCTGACACAAAGTGGTCTGTGGCTGGAAAACTTCCTGAAAGTGTGTGTAGACTTCTTACTAAGAAACTGCTTTTAGCACAGGGAGCTGCTTTGTGTTCAGTCCCAACCTAAGGAAACTAAAAAAGTGAAACAGTTCCARTCCTTGTACAAAGACTTACTACCCATGCTGAGCAGTAAGAGAAAGGAGGGTGGCATGGAAAGTGGCTGCTAAGCACCCAGTCCTGTGGGGAGTGAATTTTGCAGAGATAGGAAACAGGAGGAGAGGAATTGCTGTCCTATACCAGCACTTGTGACCCCTCAGAGCAGRGTTCTTCCCCTTAATGCAGAGGGGTTTGCTCACTGTGAAGCAGAGTGGTCCAGCTGACTTGTGCCAGGACCCTTCCACTTCTTATCACCTGAGATTACTTTCACTCCATAGTTTGTGTTGGCTGTTTTTGACATATTTCATGCTGGGAACTCCTCAGCCTGTGGTGGCCAGAGGTTAACTCAGCTGAGAGCTGGCTTCCACTGAAATGTGCCTACTTTCTCAAGACTAGGTTTGTGCTTTTAACAGATGTCTAATTCTCTTTTCCCTCTAGGCCAGGGAGGTTAATTGGAGGAAAGTGACTGTACATCGGGCCCAAGAGCCTCCTACAGAGATACTTGGCACAAATAAATCAGCCTATTTTTGATGAATAACAAGGCCCCAAAGGCTCTAGTTCTTGCTGCCTGCACAAATTGCAGGTATAAATTTCACAGCTGATCACAGGGACTCCAGAATTCAATTAACTCTCAGCTCATTTAAAAAAAAATGCTGCCTGCCTATTTAATTATGAGTGTCACTGATACTACACATGCTGTTCAGGAAAACTCCAATTAATAAAGCATTGCATCATTAATATGAGTGACAGCATGAAGCCTGTGACTCTCTGAGGAGTCTGCCTTGACCCTCTGCAATGACAGACTTGGGATTTAATGGAAAGGAGAATCTTTTTCTTCAGGTTTGGGTGATGCTGAGGGAGCTCCATGTTTTGCTGGCTGTTCTGGATGCCCTGTTTTGTGGTTGGGATGTAATGCAGTGCTGGGAAGTGATGATTTAGACCTTCTGGTACTTGGGTAAACTTCTAGGGTCTCATTTGTGGGGATGGGGCTGCACAGAGACACGTGGGGCAAAAATCTGCAAGGATTTTTGGAAGGAAAATGAAAAGATTAACGTGTAAGGCATGGTGAGAAGAAGACAGCAACATTCTTCTTGYACTGCCTTTACCACATTAAAGCACATTTCACTGCCAGGAAGGGTGTTAACCAAAGCTGTACAAATAACCACATCTCTGCAGAATGTTTCATTTTCAAGTGTTCTTGATTTAAATTTAGCTCAGTCTCAAAGATCTATCAATAAACACACGTTTCATTTTGACTTTCTAACGTGTCTTTCATTTTAAGCCCAGATTGATCTGATCTGGTTATTCCATGCCACTGCCTGTGCCCATCCTGCTTCTCTCTTGATTTCATACATTGCAGGTTGTGTTATTGGAAGTGGTCTCCATTTTTGCGCCTGTGTCCTTCCACTTCAGGAGGGTGTCTGTGCCAAATGGCTCTTCCCACAACTGAAGTGAAGGTGGTACACAGAAGGTACTTGACCTGTCTCCCAAACTGCATCACTCTTTCCTCACTCTTTCCAACCCACAAGGATCACAGGCTGGCATTTTCTTTATTTGTTCTACAGATCATGTCCAGTTAGCACCTCAGTTTTCTGAATTCTGCTTTCTCTTCTCACTACTGGTTTTTTTTTTTTGTTTGGGTTTGTTTTTTTTTTTTTTCCCTGAGCAGCTCTGTTCCTGACTGCAGCAATCTTCTTTCCAGTAGTGGCAAAAACAATCTCTCTGCTCTAGCCCAGAGGCAGATGTCACCCCAGATTAGATGTCATGGCTCCATCTCTGCTCCAGTTCTTGCATCTTYCAGGGATTTCCACACTAGTCGCTGGTGCAATTCAGGAGATATATATCCAGATGTTGTTGCAAAAAGCTGGTAGTCACTTTGATTGCCTCGGCTTTCTCTAATCCTTTCATAAAGTGCTTGCCTTATTGCCCTGTTCTGTGTGCTGCWGTTCCCTGTTGTCAGAGCTGCAGCTCTCTCTGCCTGTTTGCCACATTTAAGGAGAATGTCTTCACCCTTTGTGTTCAGGCACACTCCTGTCATCCATTAAATATCTGCAGGACCACCTCTCTTGTCCACAGTATTATCCTAAGACCAAAACCAAAAGAGAAGCTTTTCYACTCTCTCTCATGCCTCTGCCTTTCTGGTCCATCTCTAGCAGCTACTTCAGTGCTAGAAGAGTGAGTGGGTGTTTTGTTCCAGTTTATTTTTGCACAGTGAGTGGCTGCACAAGCCCTAGAGCTGTTCAAGGGCTGTAGCTAGCCCAGCATTTCTGACACTAGTGAGAGTTCAGGTTTAAACCTATTCACTGCCATCCTAGGACTGTTCCTTTCATGCTACCCAYTTTCATTTTTTACTTACTTTGTTCCCCTGTTGCTTTATCTTAAACTGAAATAATCTCTGTCCTGGGCTTGAAGCTATCTGTCTGTCTTGTACAGCCTGAGGCTTAACAGGGTTCTTATTGACGGCATGGGGCCCTGGGCACRGCTGAAGCACAGCTCTTGGATTCAAACTCTGCAGCCTGCCCTCCCTGTGCCGTGCAAACCTCCCCTGTCAGCAGGGCTGGTGCTTGGCTGTGACCAAACTCTGCTGGGACTGGGCTGAGCAAACTGTGGGGAGTGACTGTAACCCCTGAACGAGCAGGGCAGGGTGGCTGCTGCTACAGCCCTGGGGTGGCAACACCCAGTTCTGCTGCTGCAGCTGTGCAGGCCCTGGAGAGCACTGATTGCCACCTTGCTTTCTCAGCTGGGACCTGGGGGCTGTAGCCGTGCTCCTCTTGGAGAAAGTGCCTGAGGGTCGATGGAGGCAAAGGGGTTGGATGCTTCTCATGAGAATGCTGAGGTTCTTCTTGTGTGAGGACCTCCATTCCCTTTGGAGGTCTTCACACAACTCCCTATTTTCCAATTACTGGCTAAAATAAGGATATTCCTGTAATTCTCATGAACTTTAATTGTGAATAGCAAGCGTAACAGTTCAGCAGTTGCCAGTGATTGAGGAGAGCAGGGCTCAAGTCCTTGTTTTGACAGAAGTGTGATATTTTGGCTGCCTGTGGGAAGCCTTGCCAACTCTAGAACCTGTTCAAAGTGTTCTGCAAAATTTTGATTGTTATGAAGTGAAACTGCAATGAAAAAAACATGTGGCCATGCTTCCTGACCAACTGCAGCTGGGCATGGAGCTTTTTGCCATTGCTTGTCTTGTATGACTACAAGGCATTGACTTTGCTGCTGTTTGTCGTCTTCTGGCCACCTGTGGGAGGGAGCAAAGGTTGTGAACCACTTTAATCTGTGCCTCTGGGCCAGCACTGAGTTAGCCAGTGGGGCTGTGATGTTTATCCAGCCTCTCTGCACATCCATCTGTCAGAACGCATTGCTCACCTGCAGTGAAATTCCTTGTGATGCTGGAGGAAATGGAATGTGAGACTGCAGCACAGAGATGTGCAGGTAACAGGACCTCCCCCTGTGAAAGGCTGAAACCACCTAGAATTCCTGCCTCTAGCTTTCCTGGCTTTGAAGTTGGACTCGTGTGCCAGCCTTGCAAAGGTGTCACTTCATCCTGAGAGCAGATTTCCTACACTTGAAGGGCTCCTTCTGTCTCCAAAGCACACAAACCCCTGTGCAGCTGAAGATGCCCCCCACACTGACTGTAACTGTCATCCCATCTTTGTAGGTCCCACCTTTGCTGGTAAATGCAGCTGTGGACAAGGTGCTCCCCCTCAGCTGAGGCTGCTCCCTCACCAGGRCACCAAGTCCTCCAGCCCCCTCGGGATGACCCTGAGCTGCCTTGTTCCCTGCACTTGTCAGCCTCAGGGCAGCTTGTTCACTTTGCAAGGCACAGCCCTTTTCTCAGCACAGCCCACAGGCAAAAGGCAGGGCTTTTATTTGTCTGCAAGTAAAAAAAAAAATACATAAAAAACCTCTTTGTTCTCTGAATAATAAGCCTTGGCCCGAGGGAATTCAGGAGCCAACTTATGGCACTCATTGTGCATTTTAGGTCTCAGTGAGCTGCTGGTGCAGGTCCACCATGCTCACTTTCTCTGGTTTGTTGAATACTAGGTGGGGGGATCCAGGGTGCTTCCCATCCATGAAACTGCTGTGTGTTCCTCTTATGGCAGGAATGCTCCCCATGCTAAAAGGGATGTGCGGCCACTCAAGATCTGCAGCCTCCTGTTTGGAAGCCTTCCTTGTACAGCATGTGGGAGCATGTGGCTCAGCAGGGAATGAGACCTGCAGCATCCTGGGGTTTGCCACTTTGAGCTGCTGTAGAAATACAGCACTACAGTGCTCTCAGCACTGAGTAGAGTCCTGAGCCCTGGCTTTAAGGGAACAGCAGTGACACATGCTATATCAAGAGCTGGTTGTAGCCTTTAACAGGCTGGGAGGAGATTCATACTCCACACCCAGATGCTTTTTTCCTTTGGTTTGATGCTCTTTACTACCCCTGGTGTAATTCAAAGAATGTCAGGTCTGAGTACTATTGACCAAGTTCCACCAGAGCAAGTCCTCTGTGACTGCATGTATGGCTACAGCTGATAAGCACAGCATAATAAGCTGGACTTGACCTAACCCCAGAAACCTGGGACTCTGCTTTGGTTTGGCATCAAATGCAGAGGCTGATCTGAACCTGGAGGATGGGAATCCAAAGCATGTGAGTTTCCTGGGGGTCTCCTAAAACTTCTGCTCCTGTGCTGAGCCTGGTCTCCAGGTTTTTGCTTTCATTTTCAGCATTGGGTTCCAATCCCAGCCTGAAATCAGTTTGAGTGGTTGAAGTATGACCTCTGTGTTCCCTGCCCAGCTGCACACTTGGGCTGTGCATGTATTTTTCTTTACATATCTGCTCGTTCTAATTAGGATCAACCCTTAGATGAATAAAACTGACTTGTGTACTTGCCCAAACTGTGAGGATTTGGAGTTTGAGTTTTGATGAAGTGTGATGCATTTCTCTTTAATGTTTCCACAGCTCTGTGGTATCTGGCTTCATCTGGGATCAATAGCAAAGGTGCCAAAATAAAGCAGGAGTGGCTGGGGTTGGGATTTTCCAAGCCTCACAAAGAAAATAAGAAAGTAAGAGGGCCTGTTGTTAGCTGGAGTGTTTTCTTACGTCACTGTGGAACAATCTGCCTTGAGGGAATCCAGCGGTCCAGATCAGCACAGAGCATCTTTTTCCTTCTAGCCCCTTTGGGAAGCTTTGTGAGGATAATCAAGGGACTTTATTTGAAATATTAATCTCTGTCTTGGAGGCATTTGGCCTCTTAGATAAATTGGTGAGGAARGCCCACAGTAAGATTTCTTTTTTTCCCCTTCTTGTCTCTGGAGAGACAATGAAATAGCCACTGAGTCCTTCTGCTTGGAAAGAGAGGTCAACCATTGTGGCTCCAAGGAAGGTCCCAGCCCACAGAGATGTTGCTCAGGTGAAACCTAAATAACAATTATTGGCATTTGAGAAACATGCATCACTGCAACACTGCATTGTTTGCCAACCAAAAGTGCCATAACTTCTCTGAAATTATGCACATTTCTCTGAATTAAATTGTAGTAGCAGTCCTTGATGGGTAGGAAGCTTACTTTGATTTGTTGKTTGGTTTTAGTGCAGTGTTTAGAGTTAAAAAGAGCTCTCAGCTTTTCCACTCCCTTTTTCCTGGGCTGAAAGCAGCCTTCCCCTCCACCACCCTGRCTGTGCCTTGACTGGTGTTACCTGGCTGTTTTGGGAAGGTGGTTGTGTGTGCAGTCTCCTTTATGGACTAAATAAATGGAATTMATCATATTACTCTCTATTTTGCCTTTCTAGAGCTTGCTAAGCAGTCCCTAAAGATTGCAAATAAATAAACTGCGTCAGGGCCTTATCTTGAACAAACTTGACTTTYTTCCTTTGCAGAAATTGCATACTGTAGTGTCAGCTTTGCAGGGGATGACAGAAACCAGGACCCCAAATTAACATGGCTTGTGGCTAATTCAAGTATTTCACTGTCAGCTGAAGCTGAATTTCCTCATATTCTAATTAGAAATCTTAGCTGGCTGGAAGATGGGATGGTTTCACTGGAAGCATTGGCAGTGCACCTAAAYAAGCAGATTTCACATCCTGCTGGTTTCCCCCTTTAGAATGTTATTAATTATTGTGCTGATATACAGGGAGTGGAAGAATAGTGTCTTGCCCCTGCCAGCKGCAGAGGTGGGGAGCTGGGTCATGGTGCAGGCTTTGGGGCTCAGCCCTGTTCAGTGTTCTCACTTGTGACAAGGTGGAGCGAGTTAGCATCCCATGTTTGAAACAACTGTTGGTATTAAATAACTGATTCAGGAATATCTGGTAATATGGGATATGAAAGGGAGGTGATATCCCCTGTATTTCTCTCCAGCTTTTCTCCTCTGCAGGCTTTTGCTTTTCTGTTCAAAAAAAAAGTGAACTTTGCCACATAAAACCAGAAATACTGGTTCAGCATGAGTTGCTAGGTCTTACCTGACTCTTTGGTTTACTCACTCCAAGTCCAAGAGGTTGGCCTTTCTTATAGAAATCTCAGCTTGTATTATTTTTACAGATTAAATCCTATAGATTACTTTTGTGATCCAATTTAGGTGCTCTGATCCTCAAAGCCAGTGACCAGTCTCTTGATTTGGAGGTCATGTGATTTTTTTTTTTTCTTCTTCCTCTATGATATCTCCTCACAGGTGGAGGACAACTATGCAGCCTTTAAAGGTGTATTAACTTCTGCAAGACTTTTGAAAAGAGTGTATTAAATCAAATTGCATGTGTTGTTTTGCTTAAGGAAGGCTGTTCCCCCGCACAGAGAAAGTCAGGTGAAGGAATGAATGGGTGCTTGCAGCAGCAGCAAGTCTCTGTAAGTCACCCAACAGCAAAGCTGAGGTGAAAACACCATCTGGGAATGAKAGGTGTTTCTGCCAGACAAGGTAAAGTGAATATCTGCTTGAATTACACAATATCTGGCTCAATCATGCTGGTGGTGTTGCAAGCATATTCTTGAAAGCTGGACTTGGCACTGCTTGTTACCACCTCACCAGCATGACTTGGTGTGCTCTGGCTCTTGGCACTGCTAATGGAAATAGGTGGAATAATACTGCACAGCAAATCTTTTAAAGCRCAGTAAATATAAGAGGTGGAAAGGTCTTTAAATGGCTGATTGAACTTGTCTGGAACAGTCATGAAATTCTGCTTGGAGCTAGAGCAGGGTAAATAGCCTAGGTGTCCCTTTTTTCCCTCATTCATATGTATTTCTGGAAGGAAAAATAATTCAGAAATCTTTCAGACTAAACAAAACTCTTTGACCTCTTGTTATAGTCTTTCCTTTCCCCCTTTAAAAAAAAAGCTAACAGTTTGGCCRTGCAATAATTCACAAAAGCTTTTTGCCTTGCCAAAATTGTACACTCCACCCTCTGCTCCCCCAAATTCACTCTGCTCCATTTAGTAGAGTTTGTTGGCAAAAAACTGACTTCATGCTGTGGAGAATATTTGTTTCTTAATAGAAGATGGAGCAGAAATGGAATTGTGCTGGTTGTGTATATTTTGCCTTCTCAAGATTAGCCCCAAGCAATTATCTGACTATGGACTGTGCCARAAAAACACAACAGAACAATTTTAGCAGTGCCAATGAAAACTCCAGAATGCGCTGCACTCAAGAGTGTAATTTTAGATTCTGTTTTCAAGTAGTATTTCTGTGACATCATTGACTTTAGGAAAAATAATACCCCAGGGCTTATTTTACAAACAGGATGGAGCTTTATGATTTGGCAGCTTTCCGTAGGCAGAAAGACAAATGTTCATCACTTACAAACCCCTCTATGACAACGGGCTTTGCTTCCTATCAGCAGTTAAAAGTAATGAGAAAAAGTAAAATCTGATGTGGAAAGGGAGTTGGTAGGCACCTGCCTGCTGCCCTGAGGGCAGGGATGCTCAGTCACCTCCAGGAGARCCTGAGCTGTGGGAAGATTTGTTCTGGAAGTGAGGGCACTTCTGGCTAAATCCCAGTGTGGAGCTGCCCCGGGCAAGATTTGGGAAATGCAATTGCTCCTGYTTGTGCTGCCTCTGGTCTCGGCTCTCAAATCTGGTGTCAGGATGGGAGGGCTCTGCTGGTCCCCTGAGCAGGCTCCAGCTGCTTCCTGCAGCTCTGTCATTCACATCAGCCTGTCTGGGGCGTGCTGGAGAGATTGGGATGTGTGGTGACACTCCCTGTGTGCCTCAGCCAGAGCTCTGCCATCAGGAAATGCTTTGAATTTCTTCACCATTTCTTTTCAGAGTTTTCTGTTGATTGTAGGACTGGTAGGGGACTCCAGGTAACTGTCTGGTCCTTTTTTCAGACCACGAGCACTTGGGCAGTTCTTTGCAGACCTCCAAAGCTGAGGTGCCATGGCATCTCTTATTCACAAATTTCGTTCTTTCTAGTAGGAAGGGTTTTCTTCATTCTGACTCACATTTTCCTTCCTGTGTTTTTAAGTCTGTCACTTCTGTGTTCTGCACATGCATTGCAGATAGGAAAAGGATTTTGCAGCCTGCAGAAGTTGCTCTGTGTTTGACCCTTACTGGGCCTTTCTGTTCTTCCTTTACCCATTCCAGTTCTTTCCTGAATAGTCTTTGTGCTTTGTCTTCCCCCCTCCCTTCTTTTCTCTTGTAGATATTTTAGAAAGCTCCCATAGAACCTGCACCAGACGCTTGCAGGCAAATTCAAAATGTATTAAAGAAAAGATAATATCCATATCAGCCTTTTTCATACTGGAAGGCTCTGTAAGCTCAATGGGTGCCTTTGAGTCAGTGAAATAACTTGTTTCCCTTCAATAAAAATTTTCTTAGGAAAAAAAAAGAAAGGGTTCTGTGGCCCTAGGGCAAATTATGGTGCAGCTTTCCTTCACCCTGTGCCTTCCAGCACATGCAAGTGGAAAACAGGTTATGTTCACTGGGATGAATCAGTCATGGCTTGAAGGCAAAGTGATGACACCAGCTCTGTTGGCAGCTGGTTGATTTAGCATTCTCTCRGGAATTCAACACGTTCTTAGACTCAGTCAGATTTCACACAAATTTCTTTCACAATCAGCACCAGTGACCAACTCCAGTGCTCCCAGGGGGTGTTGGTGCATCTGGCACAGGATGGCTCTTCTGTTGCTCCACCACAATCCTGTTTGGCAAGTTTGGGCACAGCAGCCATGATCCGAATGAGTAGGCTCATTGTTTGCTGGAGTGGGGAGATGTAGGCATCAGGTTGCCTCTGATTGTGTGAACTAATAGCTCTGTTCCAGAAAAGCACGTGTAACTCATGCTGATTTCCATGAAAGTGAGTAATTTGCTATGAGCGTGAACCCTGTCAGAGGGGGGCTGCATCTTCCCCTGAATATGTGCAATGTCCAAAAATCTTGGGCACTGTTATAATATAAATAACAGATCCTCATGGTCTCATCAGCTCCTAGACTCCCTGGGGGAGCTTTGCATTCTTCTGTAAATATGAGCTTTGTGGGAGAAGTCTGATGCTACATAAGCATGTGAGAATTTCCTTCCCAGTTGGCATGAAAAGACTATAAATCTGTGGAGACACAAGCCCTTCCCCCTAGACCTTCCTATAAAATTAATGGGTGTTCAGTTAAGCCAAAACAWAGAGTGGTTTCCCTCAGGCAAAGTTGTCTTAAAAAAAAAAAAAAAGGCATTTTAGCATACAGATAGAAAACCTTGTTTAAATCCATGTTTAATAATGCAGTAAGTGTCCAGGGAAGGGAATTGTATTTCTTGCCCTGCGTTGGGCTTTCAGCTTCCTGGGAGTAAAGGTTGGAAAATAAACAAGGGCTGATGCTAATGGAGATTAAGGGTGACCTTGGCCTGTGGGGTGACTTGCATGACCCTGTAGGGGATTGAGTTGTTGGATAATGGAGACTTTCAGACTACCTCTGTCAGGCAGGGAGGTCAGCTGTGTCACTYTGCAGTTTTTCTCTCTCCTTGCTCCCCACCTCCATGTTGTAGAGATGTTTTAAGGGACAGTGGCAGAGAGCTAAGAACRGGAAGTCATTAAAACTTCAGTTCTCCTCTAAAGTCCCTTTGGACAAAGTGGTGGCAGCTGCCAGCATGGCAGTGTGGGTTTTTTTGGGTCAAATCTTTTAGAAGGTGATGGGAGGGTGGGGAGGTAACCACCTGMTCTGCCCCTCCCTGACAACAGATAGCTGGCACCATCTCAAACTCATCTGGCTTTGAATCTGTCCTATCACTAAGTTCTGGAGGAGAAACTGTGCATGATTCTTCCTTTCSACTGTACCTGGTTTTATATTCCTCAGAGTCGAAGAAGAAATCAAAAGATACAGATCTCACTGGTTAGAAAGTAGATGAGGCTGATAGCCCTCAGTGCAAAAAAAGCAATTGAAGAATATTGTAAGTTTGTATCACTGCTTGGCAAACGAGTCAATGACGGCTGTCTCCAGCTTTGGTAGCAATGTGAAGCCTGCAAAATACAACCCACGCTGGGAGCTGAGATGCAAAAGGCCTGCAAGCATATCTGGGTATTGAAATGATAGGAGTTGTGAGTCGTTTCTTATGGTGTGGGTTTGTGTTTAATATCACAAGGAATTTTTTAAGCCTTTGTGTAAATTTTGTTTGGTTTTGGAATATTCAGGTCAAAGTGGATGTCCTGATGGAAAGGGGTTTTATTTATTTACTCATTTTGGATAGGTGAAATAATGCCTTCTGGGGCTTCAGATACTGCTCAATAATTTATAGCAATCTAGAGGTACAAACAATTTCCTAATAGAACTAAAGGCAGCTTGAGGGCAGGTGGGAGCACGGTGAATGAGGAGGTAACTGCACCCAGAGGATCAGAGGCACAGCTGCATTTTGTGCTTGGTAATGCCCCGGGGATGTGATTATCTTTTGATAACAGAACTCCTGTGTGCCTCTCTGCCTGGCAAGGGTTGGGAAGGTGCTGGAATAGCTCTTCACTGAGCAGGATTCCCTGCAGAGGATCCTTTTGAAGGCATTTGGGAACCTGAAACAGCTTTTTATTGTCAGGAAGGGTCRCAGTTCTGGAAAGCCCAGCGTGTGACCCTGCTGCCTCTGCTGTGTGGGTGGGAGAACACCACCATGGGGGGCTGCCTCATGCTCTTGCCTTCTCTCTTTTCTCCTGGTTAGACAGGAGAAGCTCGTCTGTTGTGCCTGGAGCCAGACAACTCCATTTTCTTATATGGTTGCCCTTGGGCCATTTMAATTCAAACCCCCTCTCTAGGTAGAGTGTGTGTGATGATTTTCTGCTCTTTCCCTCTCTCTCCATTTGCTCTGCAGCTGCTCTGAACACAGCTCGCTGCTGGAAGCAGTTGCTGAGAGCAACGTGATACAGCCAGGGTTTCATTTTTGCTGCTGTAACCTTCTGTACCCTGCTATTGATGGAGTTTTGATGTGTTTGACTCCAAGTATGGGATTCTTCACCTTCAGGCACCAGTCCTGCTGGATCCCAAATGTGCTAATGCTCATTTACAGCAGCATCAATTGGCACATTGCAAGGGAGCTTTGATCCTACAGCAAGGGCTTATCTGCTAAATGACTGCAAGGGTGTTAGTGTCCCTAAGGGTTAGGCTCAGCATATGCTTGCACAGGAAAAGGGCAGCTCTCTGAAAATGTTTTTCAGCGTTTTCTTGGATAGGTTAAGAAGGGAGACAATGTTACAAACTGCTTTTGGAAGAAAAGAAAACCCTTAAGCGCTCAATTTGTAACCCAAGGTTACAGATCCCTTTTTAGACAGCTCTGCTCACGATCCAGGCAGAGGAAGCGAGAGGTAAGGTCGTCTGCCTAATTTTCTTTTTTGTCATCCTCTCGCAGTGAGTTTTTGTGCTAGCCTGCAGACAGAGGGAAGAGCTGGGTGGGTGGTGATGAAACAATCATCACTTAAAACTATTTGCTGATAATGAGTCACTCTTCATGGAGTCCCAATCTGTTCTCCCTTCTGTCAAATACAAGTGCAGCAAGTCTGCCTGCTTTGCTGAAGAGTTTTACTGGTTTGGGGTTGGTTTTTTTTCTCCCCTGAAGGATGGGTTCTAGCAGGAAGATTTGGCAAGAAGGATGAAAGAATGAAATGTGCTTGTGGGTGAATATTAATAAAGAGGTTTCTTTTTGTGCCAAACCTGAGGCTGAACTTCCTAGCAGCTCAGATGAGGAGCTGGGAGGGTTATCTGCAGTCTGTAGACTCTCTCTTCTCTGTGGCACAAGTCTTGCCAAGTTCCCATGCCTGTTATGCCTCAGCTAAAGTGCTGAAAGTGGAGAACTATGCAGAACTTAATGCAGAACTTTCAGCTCAGGTGGTGAGGCACAGGGTTTCTCCTGCTGATGGGATGGTAAAAAGAACTAAGAAAATTATTGAAGAGAAACCTAGGGATGACCCAGCATAAAATAAAATAAGGCCTGTGTGACCCAGCATAAAATAAAACAAAGCCTGCATGATCCCAACAGGCCCCTAGGCCTTTCCTTCTCCTGCAGCTCCATTTGCAATGATTTATAGTCTTGATAAAAGTATCTTGATAAATGCTACCCTGTGTTAAGAGCTGTTTGGCTTGTGTTGTGTGAGGGTGGCTGTGATGTCKTCCCTGATATGGTTCTTGCTATAATAGGCCAGTCCTGTGATTTTGATGAAAATTCAATTTTCTTATAACAAGGCTTAACAGAAAGTTTATTGAACTATTGATAATGGAGAATGCAATAGATACGTGTCCCAGAGTTTATATATTGTAAGACATTAAAGGATACACTGCATGTTTATCACTGTCAAATCCAATTAAGGTTTTAATTATAAATCAAAAGAATTGGCCATTCAAGCAYGAGAAATTATGAAAAGGGAAAGGCAAAGCATAGGTTCTGGGTCAGATTGGACAGAAAAAGAAACTGAAATCAAGAGAATTAAGAGAGTTTGGTGTTTCTTCCCAGAACTACATGGACTTCAGCTATAGACTAAGGCATAAGTGTTGTTCAGTGACCTGTCAAGTGTGTTGGGGGCTGGCAGTGAAGTGGGCCTGTGCCACACACTGAAATCATCTCCAGGAGGTCTGGGGCCTTCTTCCAATGTGTGAGTGCATTGTTGTTAATGCCAGAGGGATACACGGCTCTGCATCTGCCCTGTCACAATCCAGTGAAACCTTCCACCAGCATATTTTACTGCTTTTCAGTTCATCCTGATTGTAGTGAGCCTGCTTCAAACACAATAATCCTTTTTGCAGATCAGATATACTGTAATCCTCCTTTACAAGCAGGAGCACAATGGGCCTCTGCCGTCAGACATGATGTAATCCTGCTGCATCAGATAGAGAATTTCTTCCCTGTACCATGTGAAACACTGTCCTCTGTCTTCTTACACCAGACTGCAGCCTTTTCCCGTCAGGTGATTTTCACATCCATGCACTGTGGTTCTTCTCTAGGCTCTAAGCCATAAATTCCCATATTTCCTTGTCATACTCTGCTACAGCACAGACATTCCATTCCATGTCCCTGGGAATGGTAGCAATGGGTAAATGTGAATTTCTACATTGCATGTGATGTGTTCTCTTGGGTAGGGACTTCTGTCTTCTGCTTGTGCAGGACCTAGAGTAGTTAGAGGCAGTGAACCCTGGGTGTTAGAGGAATATACAAACCAGCTGACTGCAGGCTCTCTGGCTTGCAATTCCCTGCACTGTACAGGCCTCTTAAAAGCTGTGAAGCTCATCTTGGAGCTCTGCTAAAAACAGGTGCTGTGGTTTTACCCCAGACACAGTGCAAATTGAGCAGCTGGCAGCCYCTCCAGATGCACCTCCTCTTCTCATAGTAGCTCAGGTTTGTTTGCACTGTCTTGCACAGACTGCTTTTAAATAATTCTTCTGCTGGGGATGATACAGGAGAGTTGTCTTTTGTATGCATGTTCTCTTTAACCTTTCTCTAATCTTTCTTGTGGGGCCTGAGCATTGCAAATCCTCTTCCCTTCAAGTACAGACTCTGCTAGTTTCTTGATTGGGGAGGGGGAGAAGAGGGAGATGCTGTCATGTGGAAGGAAAGGATGTATTCTATCGCTCTCTTAATCCTCCAGTCTGTTAGAAAGCAGCTCCACATCCTGCCTGATTGAATACCTGCCTCGTAATTCAATCTCGGAGTTCCGCTGCCATTCATAAATAGATTACACTGCTGTGCTGCAGGGCTGAGCCAGGGTTTGTGTGTWCCACCAGGCAACCCACGGCAGGGGGATTCACCCTCTGCTCTGGGGAGGTGGAGCAGCTGAGCAAGAGCTGAGCTGGGGTGTTAGAGGGCAGGGATTGCCAACTTTCTTGGCTTTGGTGCATGCACACCCAAATATTCCCTTTATGGGGCTCGGAGCCACACAGATATTTAGATATGGATGATGAGATGGCTGCTGTCTTTATCTGATTTTATTTTGTCTTGTTAAGTAGATGTTTGGTGACTTGCACAGTTCTGGCCCTCTCCTTCCCCAGAAACGAGTGCRCAGTGAAACGTGGCTCAGCTCCTGTGCCCTTCTGCCTTGGCCACCCTGTGCAGTGTCCATCAACACTGGCTGGCACTTCTTTGGTAGCATCAACACACAYTTCTGCCCTAGTGGGACAGGGGGTAACAGATGTGGCTTTGTCACACGTGGACAAGCTCCACTTCAGATTGTGTGTTGCCACTTTGAGAGACAAAGGGATCTRTGTTTGCAAAGTGCACGTCTCTGTGACCTGAGAGACTGCAATTCAGAGCTCATGAGTAATAATCAGGCTTAGCAACCAGAGAAACTTCAGGGTTTTGCTGGTATCAAAACCATGAAAATGATGGTTGGTTGTGGACTCCTCTTGCATTTGCAGAATCTTGKGCTGTTCTAGGGCCATGGCAATATGGGTATGAGGAACTGAACAGGGAAAGTGGTTATGTGGTGCTGTCTTTGTGCCTCTTGGCTTATGAAGTGGGAGATGCTCATTCCTGGAGCAGAAACTGGGTGGTTCCTTCTCAAGAAAGTTCTTCCAAGGCATCTTTATGAGCAGAATGAGTGGATCTTGCTGCAGTATAATTTTTTTTCCTGCTCTTTTTCTGTTCATTAAATGATACATATTCTCATGGAGGCTCTAAAATAAATTGTTGTTGCAGAAGCACCTTTTAAAACTTGTCAGCTGTGGGTTTTTTCCCCAGTACCTTTGCCTCTTAGGACCATAAATGGCTTCCTAAAGCAGGAAAAAACCATTATTAATTACACTGCCTAATGAACTCATTTGGCTTTCTGCCCAGCTTCCAAAAACAGCAGTAGCACCAGGCTGGATACTGTTGTCTGACTGTAATTATGTTTATATGGAAAGTTAATTTTTGTTTTCATAAATTGATTTGAGGCTTCTGGAAGCTATTTGGAGATAATTAACTTTGCCCACACAGACCTATATAAGGGCGTTTGTTTACAAGGTAGCTCGGTGCTGGAGCATGGAGGTAGGTTCCTGGGATCATCTGGAAATATTCAGTTAGCAGCTCAGGGCAGCTGTTTCCAGACACGATTCCCTCATTTTGGGCAGCAATAGCAGGCAAAACCACCACAGCCTTGAGATTTTTCAAGCTGGTAACAACCCTCAGGGTGGACCTTGCTGCAATCCAAATAATTCAAACCCTGCAAAAGTTGGTGCTGGAATTACAAACTCCCTCAACGTGAACGACAAACCTGACAGTCCCAAATGGAAAAGGCCTGTAAGGAATGAGACCAGACCTCCACAAATAAGCAGTTGTGAGGCAAAAGCAGTTCCCATATATCTTTTATAATGGTGAGGACGGAGAACAGGCAGCAGCAGCACCAGGTGATTTAATGGGGCMTTCACCAGCAGGATGCACAATGTGATGCTGCAGAAGTGACTGATTTGTTCAGTCACAGGCGTGTGTCTTTGGGTTTCTGGCCCCTGCAGTGAACTCTTCCTTCAAATCAATTCATTAATGAGCTAATTTATTATGCATGGAGATCCATTAGAGAAATGTGTAATAACCTCAGGATGCAGAGCCCTGCTCCCAGCACACGGCTACTGAAGAACAAAAGAGGGAGGAAAAAGCAAGGGCTCCCTGGCAGCAATAAGCCCGTTTGGGAACTCTTRTCTGACCCCTTTAAAATGCAGGGGAATGCATAAAGTACTGTGGATCCTGTCTAATAAAGTGGATGGCTTGGCTGAGTGCAGCAGCTTGTGTAGGTCRGTGCCCAGGGTGCTCCTTTTAAAGCTGCATTTTTAAAGTTCCTGTGTCAGTGCACCATGGGCTTTCTCCTTAAAGAAAAAAATTCTAACTCAGAGGCCTGAAAATGTACAATTTCTTACTGCACACTTCAAAACCATGGACAAAGCTGCATCAGAAGGCCTTCAGGGCAGGTTGGTGTAAGATCTCTGCTTTTACTGGTGGAGGGGCTGGATGGTATTTAGAATTCATAATTTTGGGTCTGCAGAGGATGCTGTCTGTTCTGGTCTGTCCTGCTCTTAAGAATGACTTTCCTCAGCCCTTGCAGAAGGTTGATGTCTACACTGTAACCAGACTGGCCAGCAAACCCATAAATTCCAGCTTTTCCTGTTTGAATCTTTGTGTTCCTCTCTCTTGAGCAAATCCCCAGGGCCAGTGTTTTGCAAGTTTTATCTAGTGTGTTGATCAGGATCAGGAAATTTCTACAGATTGAAGGTCAGCATGCTGGAACAACAGCCATGGGTGAGATCAGAGAAAAAAGGAACTTCCAGATGCTTGTGGTGTTTCATCTGGTAATCCTGTTGTTGTAAAAGAAGCAGCAAAGCAAAGTGTTAATGGAGATGTTACAGGTTTCCTAAGGTTGTTCTCCATCTTCCTGCTCTTCCTTTCTTCCCACTTCCCCTCTTATGCAGCAGCAGGGTTATGAGTTTTATTCCTGATTTGCTACTGCACTTTCTGTCAGTTAGACTTAAGGTCCAACCTCTGTTAACCTAGATCTATGACTCTGAGAAAAAGTATTTTTCTGTAGAGGAAACTTGCCCTTTTCCTTTTATTGATGGATATTCAGGCCCCTGCTGGCCAACCCTCTTCTCAAATTCTGTCCTGGGTTTAACAAGCACCTTGAGAGATGTGGCAATTCAAGGCTGACAGCAGCTAAAGTGGAATTTCCTTTTGGATCCTGTGGTTTGGACACCAGATGGTGAAATGGGTCGAGTACACATGTGCACTTAAAGCACTAATGTTAAAACAAAAATCCTGGAAGCAGGTGTGGATGACGGGCTGTGAATTGGAAGGGCTGCTCCTTCCTCCTCYATCTGCTGAGCTTTCCCAATGATAGGTGAAGGGTTTACCCTTCATCTCTCCAGTTATTTGCTTCTGTATTTTATGTAGACTGTTTATTGTGCACTACAGGCTGCTCCATAGCTGTGTTCCCATGCCAACCATCCTGCAATATGGTGTACATGCTCAGTGAAACAAAGCAACTTTAATCCTCAACCTTTGGAYGTCTCCTGCCCATCGGGGCCAAGCCTCCAAAGAGGAACCCTGCTGCTTTCAAAGTGGAGCTCCAGGTTCCAGTTAATTGGGCCCAGTCATTAAAGGAAATTCAGTTTATGTCTACTGGGACTGTGAAGGGAGTAGATTTTTTAATAGCAAATATCTACAGTGTGTATTGGTTGTCCTCAGGTTAAAAAAAAAAAGCAAACTCTCAGCAGAGAAGAAATAATTCTAATTGCTTGCCTTTGGCAGAATGGCTGCCCTGCTCTTTAGAAGCTGTATTTATATCCTGTAAGAACCAGCTCATTAGCTCTATTGCTCACACAGATAATCAACAACATAATTAATAATTATTTATATGACACCTATGGCAGAGGGCTTGGGATCACACAACAAAACATCATTTCCTTATGATCACTCAGGCATTTCTAACTGGTTTTTTTTTTCCCCTTTTTTCTGTCCATTCTTGACTTTCTCTGGCTTTTTGTGCCAGTTTTTAATGTTTGGCACAKATTTTTTGGTTAACTTTCCACCAAGTGTGTTCTTCCCTATTATAAACCTCTCTGAAGTCCCTCTTGACTGACTTTTTTTTCAAGTGCCACAGCTTTGTCACCCTGTAGAGCAACCTGGATTGTTATGAACAGCTGATAGCTCTGTTGACCTCAGCTGCATTTGTCCTGATTTGTGGACTGACCCCTGTCTGCTTTTGCCTGTCAAAAAGCAGGATTTCTCTTGGTCAAGCACTCCACCTGTTCTGCATTTTCCCAGGCCAAAGCAGGGCTTGTGGGATGCTGTGTTTGGGCTACACCCAGGATGTCTCTCCTGGGGAAGACTTCAGAGCAGAGCATTGAGATGCTTTCTCCTGGGTGGGATTTTATCTATTTGAACCAAAGATTTCATTCTCAGACAAATCCAGCCTTCTGCTAGGTTTCCCTGGCAGTGCTTTGACTCCCATTATGCAAGGCAGCTCCCATCCCCTGACCTGCAGGGTGACCCACCCCACGGGGCAGCTTTCCTTGTGTTTTGCTAATGCGGGGAATTCTTGCAGCTGCTGGCATCAAGGGTGACRTGCATCAGAAATCCTGCAGTCACATCCCATAAAGCCACTTCCCCTGCAGTGCTGTCAGCCTGAGCTGTGTCAGGGCAGCAGGGACGGGTGTGGGACAGCACAAGTGAGCCTTGATCCTTGCCCAGCACAGCAGAGAAGCCCCAGGAAAGAGGTAAAGCTGCTGTGAGCTGAGCACTTGGGACAGGCTGACACTGAGAAAGGYGAAGGGGCTCACTGGAGATGGGAAGGAGAGCAGGAAATCAGGGAGCAGCCCTGTAATGGGACAYTTGTAAGGTGTAGCTCATGCTGTAGAGACTCATTTCTTATGAGCTTTGGAGAGCAGGTCAGGTGTCAAAATGCATTTGGGAGAATTTGAAGATGTATTTTGGATGGGGATAGAGGGGAGGGAAGCTGGTGTCTGACTGGGGATGTTGCTCCTGTGCTGGAGGAAAGGTGTTCTTGCACAGAGCATCCTTGTACTGAAGGAGCAGAGGAAGAGGGTGCATCTGAATAGGATTGCAGAAGACAAGAGATCCTAAAGCAGGCTGCTGCTGTGTGAAGCAGCCAAAAGGAATGAGGTGTGCCCTGCTGGTGACACCTGCCTCCTGTGGGGAGGCCACTCCTGCCCTGCCCTCTCTGGATGGCTGTCTGTGGAGCTGGGAGCCCAGTGTGCCTTTGCCATATCTGTGAGCCTCAGCCTGAGGCTTGGAAACTGTTTGCTGGCACCAAGTGTTGCTAAGCAGATGGGCCTCTGCGTTTGTACCCGCTCAGGTTYTGCAGAGAGGGTGGCTTTGGTGTGGCATTTCAGTTATTGTTGCCAGCACAGAAAAGCAGAATGAAAAGCATCTCCAGTTCTTTACCACCTGCATTCCCTTCCTCTTTGTGGCCCACATCCAACACCTAAGTAGGTGCTTGCCCACAAAATGCTCTGGGAGGAAGAGGAGAGAGAAAAAGTGCCCCACCCAGGTTGACTGCAAGATGCAACAGGTGAAATTCTGATGTGAGGAAATATCAGAATAGTCTTACTTAAGCRTGCTAAAAATACAGGAGGGTGGGGCAGCTGAGTTACTAGAGGGGAAACTTGAACTGCTGAAGGAGCCTGTGAATGGTTTGAGTGTGGCTTGCCAAGGCATTTGCTGATCTGTCTCTGAGGGCAGGCACCAGCTGGGGTGTGTAGGGGATGGCAGCACTGTGGGACATGGCATCCAGCCCCTGCCCACAGAGCTGGGTGCTGCAGGGAGGCAGCTGGCTGCATCCTCCGTGCCATTTTCCTTATCCCTACCAGGGCAAGGGCTCAGTCTGTTTCCACGTTCTGAGTTTTATAACAAATGATATGTAGGGTGGTTTTTTGGTTAGCCACAAGGGTTCCATTTGAAGTGGGATACAGCAGTGAAGCTGCGACGAGTCTGTGGTGTCCTGTCCTTCTTCAATGGAGGGAAAGAGTTAAGAACGATGCTTCAGAGTTAAAATATAAAAAATTATCCAAAATGTTTTGAGAATTCTTACCTTCCCTCATTAAGTGTTCACCTCCTTGGTACTTGAGGCTTTTCCCTCTTGGTTAAGGGGATTATTGCCCCTGAAAAATGCATTTTGACAGATTGCCTAGGCCTCATTGGCTGATTAGATACAAGCGGACTCATTTCTCTCTGTCCCAGTGAGTGATCCATCTCTCTTACCCATTGATTTTTATTTCCTTGTGTCTTGAGATTTATGGAACTAGATGTATCAAAGCACAAATTCTGTTGCCAAATCCTTGAAAGATCAAAGTGGTTAGTATTTCACATCTTCAGCACCCTCTTCTTCTCCCTCTGTTCAGTAAGGAAAAATAAACCATTATGTGTTAAAAACATGTAGCGACAGATTTCTTCATCACCCAAAGGCTCTACGTACCAAAACCAGTCTTAATTGCTTTTTTGTGTGTCCATCCACCCCTTGCCATGGCATTAACACGATTCCATAGTTTGTGAGCCAAACAGGCACCGAGCATATGGGAGRATTGTGAGTTACATAATTTTTCTCTTTTTTTTTTAAATGTAGATTTTTTTTTTTTTACCAGATCTCTAGCTGATGAAGAAAGAGACATATTGGGAAAGAAGGTGTGGGTGAAACAAGGACAACATTATCCTTGTGCTTGGCCACATGGGTAGGTTTGTTTTTGGAACGCCCTCTCTTGCAGATGATCTGCCCATAAGTATCTGTTGCGCTTTTTGGTGATATTTTCTCCTCAGCATTGTTTTTCCTGCCTCTAACATAAAAATGCTATGTTTTTTTTTTTTAGTTGGTGTGTGACCACAATAAACACTTGAATCTTTTCTTCCAAGGGGAAAGAACAAGTTATCTTCTCCCTCCTACTTTGTTGTGCCTACTTCCGATTACAGCACTAGGGTGGAGATTTTTTTGCTGTGTTGATGAACAGAACTCCTGTGTCACTACAGATGTTGCCAAGAAAGAGGCTGATTTAAGATATATTTTAAAATGTAAGTTCTGCCTGAGAAGTACCACTATATTTCTGCTGCTTCTGGGAAATTTGGCTGCTGCTTTGCTGTCAGAGGAGTGCATGCACTGCCTTTATCTGATCCCCACTTCACCCTTCCTCAGTCCTTCATGGCAGCATCCAGTGAACACACTGTGCATAGCTGATGTCTGATATGTTCTGTTGGAAAGCTGAATGATGCATTGCATTGTTCAGCAAAACCAGTTGGTGTGTTTATTGTGAGTGTTTGGAGAAACAAAATCAATAACGTTTATGTAACACTCCTGTCATCCACTTCAGCCTCTCCCTTGTAACTGTGGATGCCTCTCCTGAAATGAGTAATGAAATGTATTTAATTGTTTGCTGTGATGGTCACAGGACAGCAGCTCCAAAGCTGTTCTGATCACCCCAGTGTACAGTAAATACTCCAGCAATTTTCACGTGCAAATGAGCATAAATTAGTGCAGTGTCTTGTTTGTAAATGAGCACAAATAGCTGTGCTGGGTTCATATTTTTACTGTCAAGATTATTATCCCTCTGAAGGCATGGAGCTGTGGTTGCAGCTGTTTTACTGTGCATTCTGCAGAAAAGGTCCCTGGCTGAGCAGAGCAATCCTGTGCAAGGCAGGACAGTTGTGCTGCCACTGAACCATGGTGTGGCTTTTTAGCTTTTTTGTGTGTTGTGTTACATGCCTCAAAAAGATCATCTGCCTGTGTCACTTCAGACTTGCAGGGAGGAGGTGACAAGTGGCTGCAGTTCTCACTGTCCTGCGCAGAGAGGGCCATGCTGGGCTCTCACTGTTCATCTCTGCTGTGAGAGAGCAAATGATAAATAATTTTTTCTTTCCCCATGAGGGAGTTCACCTCCAATATTGTTCAATGAAAGTCTCTTTGCTTAAAAAAAATTACTAGAAATTTGTTTCAATCTCAACCATGTCTTTATCACTGTAGATAGTGAGGAATTGATGTTCAGATCATAGTTTACTAATTGGATCTTTTCCTTAAAATAAATAGATCACCTATCTAGATGGGGTTTTTTCAGTGACCTGTAATAAAGTGAAACTCCTTCATAAATGGTAATGAAGTGAAATAAATGAGCTAATGGATTGGCATAGGTCTGTGATGAATTTCAGTTTGCCCCTCAGTTGGCTTTCCTTGGTTTTCTCAGAGCTGTTCTGTGTACCACAACCTGAAACCCCCTGAGCTCCACTGACAGGTCAGGGAAGGCAAGGGATGAAATCAGATTACAAATATTCTTGGCAGTCCTCTCAGCTCTTTGAAGAGATTGCTGCTTGTCTCTTTTCTACTCATTTTGTCTTCTGCTGCTGACTGCAGTGTAGGAGCTTCTGATTATTATAGAAAAGATGTGGGATTATCATACTGAAGCAACTAAAACAGTGAAACTTGTTCTTGGCATGATCCAAAGCCTGTTAAAGCTGGTAACAATCTCTGCTTTCATTGCTCAGCCTTTCCTAACTCTGTCCTCCATGAGAAAAGCTGTGTTGGAACATCTGAAGAGCCTGGTGGGTGCGTGTAAAGAGCCACAGGCTAAACAAGTCTGTGCAGTATTTACCAGAGGCACTGAAGCTCCTGCTGTAACTTAGTGCAGTCAAGCTGGCAGGAAGCAGCGGCTTCCTTGGATTTCCCTGGGTTTGGGGGTCAGCTGGGCACTGTCCTGCCACTGGGAGCTGTAGCTGGGCTGAGGGCAGAGTGCAGGATCACTGGCATTTGGGATATGCTGCACATCTGAGTCTGAGGGGGCACAGGCAAAATGTCCTGTTTGTAGTGCRGACAGTTCTGGCCTCCCTGAGTGCAGGAGCTGTGGTCAGAGGGCTGGGGAACAGCAGTCCTGTGGCTGGAGGAGTGCTGGAATGCTCTCCCTGATTGCAGGCTGCAGCACAGAATGAGGAGATTGTGTGGGAGAGAGCTCTGTGTCCTGTCTCTGCAGCTTCACCCCAAAGCTGTGATGGGAAGTCCTACAACTCGTTAAGGACATTTTCCTTAGCAATGTCCTTAATCACTTCCCAGGATACTACTTTTGCCTTGCCTTTCTCTTCCTGCTGAGGAGGTAGCTTTCTCCTAAGTGGGTTATGAAGAGTTTATCCCATCTGACTCAGCTCTATCCCCTACTTGGTCCATTCTGAGTCAGTCCCTTCCTAGGAATGCTGTGATCATTGTTACTGGTGGAGAGCTTTAACTCCAGCTGGGCAAAGCTGGCAGCTTTGGGCTTGGAGTCATATCAGGGCTGTGAACACAGCAGGGTGGGAAGCTGTGCCAGGCACTGGGATCTGCCCAGTGGTGCCAGTGGTGAGCTCAGCATGACTGGGAGCACCTGCCTGAGCTGCAGAGAGCCCTTGCAGACCCCCTTCCTGCTGCTGGGGGTGTCCCAGCCCAGGGTGTGTCTGTGCTGCTGGGTGGCTGCTCTGCAGGTGCAGGTCTGCACGGCACTGGAAGGGCCATCTCCACAGAGGTGTCGTGACAGAGGGGTCACTGTGACCAAAAATAATAATTGARGCTGTGTGTGTGACAAGCTAAACCAGTCTATGCTCATGTTTGCTGAATTAGCTGCAGCACCTGAGGTGACTTCTTGTGCTCCTGCACCATCTGTGGAAGGACAGGCTGAGCTGGGACAAAGCCAAGCAGCACAGCCAGCCTGTCCTTATTGCTGTGCCCACCAAGGTGAGTTTGTCCTGGGTCAGCACAATGAGGAGAGCAGGGCTGAAGTAACAAAATCTCTAAAGAGCTCCCTTGCCCTGTGGGGAACTGAGCASTCCTTGGCATTATTTTGTACATAATACTGATCATGACAGCTCCTAACTGCAGGGGATTTTCAGAAGCCTCTGGGGATTTTGTGTGAACATCTGTTTTTGGTAAAGCATTTCCTTCTAAGAGAACAGCCATGCAAACAAGCTATTCCTCAGTGTGTAGGATTACACTGTTTAACTGCATTTGCCAGGTAAAATTCTCTGTTCTATGTGGGTACTGGAGAGCACTTTTGAGACATTTCTTTCCTGCAATCTGTTCTTCCATGGATCTACAGCTTCCTGCTAGCCTTAGCTGCCTGACATGTTACAGACTGTCACCTTAGCCTTCCCTTAATAAAGATGTTCTTTGCCTGTTTGCTCATGGGTCTTCCCTGCCACTCCAGAGGTTTAAAAGAAAAAATGAGTTCAAGTTAAATTACATTAATGTGCAAATATGTACTGATTTCATCTAGAGCACTCTCTTACAGCTTCCTCCATAAAGCTGTACAAACAGCAGAAATCCTTCCCTCCCTGGACCCCAGCAGTCACCAACATTCTCACTCTGAGATGGTGAACTTTCTGTGACACAGAAAGTCCTGCCYGTGGGTGTGTAATGCTCTTACTGGTGCTGCAGAGGTAGGTGTTGGGTGCTGGAAAAAACCTCATTCCTCGTTTCTCAGGCTTGCCCTCATCTGCTCACTGAACAACATCAGCTGTGGGGCTTGGTGTCCCCTCCTTTGCTCCAGGTATCAGATGTGCAGGGAGGAAGGCAGAGACCCTGGTGATRAATGAGGCAGAGCCCAGTTTAGCTGCTGAGATGTTCTTTGATAGACAGCTCTCATGTCATAAAAGGCTTYTGGCATGCAGGAAASGGGGAGCACCTCAAGGACACCACTGCAACCTGACTTTSCTGCTGTGCCTTTCCAAAGCTGGGMGCAGCAGGTTAGTTTACAGTGGCTCTCTTTGCCTGTGCTGCTCACCCTGTGGCAGGGAACCCCTCTGCTCCTCCTGGCTACACACAACACACAGGTACATCAAAACCAGGCTTCTGCAGAAGCAGGAACAGCTCCTTACTGAATGTACCTTAAAAACAAGGCTCTGTCCAAGGTTTATAGCAAATATGGCTTTCCTGAAATACAAAGCTGTGAGTGAAGTAGGGACATCAGTGGAGATGATCTCAAAGCACCTCCCTTTTGGTGTGGAAGCTGCTAAGGCTGTGCTTGCCAGGGCACAGGACTTGCTGTTGATCTCTGCAAAACCTGTTATGCCCTGGAGGCCTTTCATGTGTCTGTTTAATATTGCAATTACCCTTGTGTCTTTGCAGGTGAAGGCCAGGGGCTTGTTGCACTGAACTTAATTATATTAGTACATGATTTCTCTTCTCCAAGCCTTCTTTAAAGGATGGCTGTGTATTTCATCCTTGGTGCCTGAGGAAATGGACTGCCTACTAAAGATGTTTTTAATGATGGAGGTGAACAGTTCTTTAACAAGATGGGACCTTCCTTGCTGAGACACCAAAACTGGTGACAGCTTTAGCTTAGGCAGCCAAGTCAGGGAAATGAGCTTTGTAGATTTTAAGTTGTGGTGTCTTCTTGGAAGGTCCTGTTCTCTGGCTTGCTTTCCTCCTGTGCATGTGTTTGCAAGSCAGGGCAGTGTAAATCCCCTTAGAGGGAAAGCTGTAGGAGGGGATCACCTGAAGCCTAAGCTGTGTGGAATCCAGGATGAGGTATTTGTTTAAGCATCTCTGCTGTATGTGTCATGACCCTTGGCTTGCTTAGTGCTGTGTGTGACCCTGGTGGGTAAGAAAAGCCACTTAGGAAAGAAGTGCATTTCTGGAGAGCAGCAGAAAGATTTCCTCACAGTTTGGCTCTTGTATCTCTGCACTGTCTGAAAGCTGGATAAAAGCCTTGGAGGAATGATTGTCTGAGCAAGATTGAATCTGGAAGAGAGGCTCATGGATCCCAGGAAGAAGCTGGCTGTCAGAATGTAGTATTGACTTGAAGAAAGGAAGTCCTTGGAGGCACTATTGACTGTCATTACTGATGTAGTGGAGACTGCCTAAAGTGCCATTTCTTGAGAGTGGCATCATTTTTTTGCTGTACTTTTTTTCTTTTTTTGTCTCCTCCTTTTYGCTTTTGAAGAGGGTTGGCAGAAAAGCAACACTGGCACGTGTCATGAGTGAGCTGACAGCACATGCTGGGCTGGAGCCTGCTGAGGGGCTTCTTCTGAAATGAAGGGCAGAGAGGGGGTCCTGAGGGACTGGTTCCCCTCAGTGCATTCCAGCCTGGAACTGGAAGTGTTTCCAGCCCTTTTTTGCAGAGAGCAAACTCTTCCCTGGACTCAGCCAAAGGCTTTTTCTTTCACCTGCCCGCATTAGATTTCAAAAGTGGGGCTTCCATTCAGGAGATGCAGTGCCAGGTCACAGACAACCTGGGACAAACCTGGTGTTTGTGGTAGAAAATGTAGAGGGAGGAGGGTGAAGGATCTCAATATTAATTTGAGACTTGGCAGAAATAGCCCTCGGGAAAGTGAATCCAGCTGCCTCCCTCCTGTTTGTCTCTGGTATTCCTCCACTTGCTCTCAATGCTGAGCCTAAAACAATAGGGGGAAGAGCTCATGGSCCTTGGGAATGCTGGCTGTTCCCAACTCTTACAGTTAGGCTGGGCAGAGCAGCACTAATTGAAACAATGCTGTCCCAGCCCAAGGGGCCATCTTGGTGTTTGGGATGGAAATTTYGAAGCCACTTGGTGGACATGTACTTTTTCTTTTTAGTTTGCTTCTGGCTTTTTTTCCCCCTGTGTTTGTTTTCTTTTTCTCTCCAAGGAGGCCAATCCACATTTCTTTGGTGGCATGCAAAATATGAATTTTAAGTTCCCTGGCTTTAGTAATGCATTTCCTGAATTTCAAAAATCTCTCTTTGCAAAAGTTAGTAATTTTTGGTTATGGTTCTGTTTCCATTTGTCTGCTTTCAGACAACTCAACAACTGCTTCAGAACATAATGACTCTGGGCTGTGCATTCCACAAAGCTGTATCCAAAAAGTCCTTGAGAAGCACGTGGACATCTATTGGAGCCATACAGCAAAATTCCAGTTTCTCATGTACTTTCCTAATGGCACAGTCTCAGGATAAGGAAAGRAATAATATAATAGGCTTGTGCATGTTAATACTTTCCTTATCCAGCATTTAACTCTGTTCTAAATAAATTCTAAAGTCCTTCACCCCATAATGAGGTGCCTTTGGGGGACTGARTACCTATTAGTAGCTTACTGACCTGCTCATTATTGGCCTACTGACCTGTTCTGGTGTCCTCATCTAAGGCTGGGGTRGGATAGCAATACCCAGTCAGCTACAAGCAATCTGTGCACACTGATAATTATTCTCAGGATGTTGGATAAAAACAGACATGCCCTATTCCCAAAACAATGTGGGAGGGATGGGAAAGTGTTGCTGCCCAGGCTGCTGGAGATAGTGGGTAGTGTGAGGATGAAAAGGCAGAAGAGATTGGGAAAGGGTGATACAAATCCCACCTCTTATCACAGATCCTCACTCTGGCTGGCCCTGCTCCCAAGGGGCTSTGCCCCAGGGGGTGTCTGGCATTGTGGGGTGTCCTAGATGAGTGTCTGGCTTTTCTCCCCCAAGGACACACTGGCTGGGATACTGAAGTGAYTCAGTGTTTGGATGTCTGGACATGCTTGCAGGCTGAGGATTTGCTGTGTTGTCCATGACTGAGATGGTTTTGGATAACCCTGTTGGCCAACTGTCTGGTTAAGGCTGAGCTGTAAGTAGTCCTCATTTTGTTCATCTGAGAAGCTGAAGGAAGCATTTTGAGGGGGCTGTTAAAATCACATTCTTGGTTTGCAATGCTTTTTCTTCCCTTTTCTTTTTCCAAAAGGAAGATGCTTTTTTGGAAGTGATTTTATGCTTATCCTTGAAATCTCTTTTCCCTGTATTTCCCCATCTRGATGCAGTTAGGCTTTACATCCTCTTCCCTGTGACTCAGCATGCCTCTGTGGCCTCAAYCCCCAAGGCTCTGCTCCAGGGCTCTCTTGGAAGCACCAAGAGTGTGTTCTTGAGTGTGGCTTCCTGGCTGCTGCCATTTGGCTTGGGAAACTGGGTCTCACTGACTTYAGCAGCTCTAGCTTATCTTCAAGGTACCTCTCAGGGTTTTAACTCAAAGCCTTGGAAATGCTCTGGCATCCACATTATCTGCAGAGCTGACTTTGCTGCCATGGCAGCTGAGATTGGCTGGACAGGATTTAAAAAAAAGAGTAAAACTATTTTGGTCCTAATTAGAAACACTGAGGAGAAAAGAATTGAGGAATATATGTTGAAAACTGAGCCAGCTCTGCTCATGGCCTGTCTGGGAGTCAGGGAGACRCTCAGAAGGATGTGGGGTCTCAGATTCTCCTGCTCCCTGGCAGGGGCTGTAGTGACCAGCCCAAGCTGAGCAGGGRTGGGAGGCAGAGTGGGTGGTGGCTCTGTGGGACAGGAAACCAGGGCACACAAGTCTAAAGGAGTTTTCCAAGGTCAGAGGGTGGGTCAGTGGCAGAAGTTGACCTGAGTCATCTGGAGCTCTTTTTTTGGGGAGGTGGGCTCTGTTCCAGAGGTGTCAGAAAGCAGATACAGCATCTCAGGGTGCCTCAGTCCTGGCTCTAGAGGCAGAGAGGAGGCTGAGGCTTTGTCCCTGCTGAGRAGGAGCTGCTGAGCATGTTTTAACAGCACCCTGATACAAGGCACTTGATTCCCAGGGAAGTTTGCCAGCATCCTGGCAGTGACTGAAGGTAGGAGTGAAAGTAGGGATGGGGCTGCTTCAAACAGCTCTGCTGTTGCCTTCTGGAGAAGGTCACCAAAGGGAGGTGAAGTGGACATTTGCAGGAATTGGATACTTGACTCCCCTTTGTGTCTGAAAAATGTCCATCCTGGATTCATTTTTCCCCTGAAGGGGAAAGCTGTGTGCTAGACTGTCCCATTACACTGCAGCAGACACGGAGATCTAGTTAATTTAAGTGCCTCTTACTTCAGCTGAAACATATTTGCAATTGGAATACCATTCCTGCTCACTGAGCAGAGTCCTGGAAGCCACAGGCTTTTGTGTGAGAGATCCAATTAAAATGCAAAAAGAGAGATGAGGTGAGTGAAGCTCTCCCCACAAATTCTGGGAGGGATTTCCTGCATGAGGCCAGCCTTGACCTTGAGCATTCCCAAGTCCTTTCCCTGGGATGCTGACCCAGTATTCATAAATCATTTGAAGCATGAAGTGATCTTTTTATTTAATAAATAATAAAAAAAAGTAATTGGATTGACATAAATTAAAGCTGAGTTAACCTGTCTGGAATAATTGGATTGGTAATAATGGGCAGCAGTGTGGATTGAAGTAGGTCACAGTTTAACCCGGAGGCCTGCAGAGGCTATTTTTTTTTTCTACCCCTCCTATCCCTTGCCTTTTTTTCCTTTTTTTCCCTCTCTGAGAGCACAAAGAAATGTGATGGGAGGTGGATAACCAGTGTGTGCCATGTGCATGGGGCTGCTCATATCTGGGGAATCGCTCCAGGTGAACTCCAGTTCCAAGCTTGGATGTTCCTGAGAATAATGTTCCCTGCTTCATTGCTGGGAAGTGACAGACAGCTGTGACAGAAGCTGTATTGTACATGGTTGCAGTGATAAATCATTTCACAGGGATTAACCCTCTATCCTTGCCATACTGTCCTTGCGTATCACTGATACAGAAAAGGCTGGAGGAGCTGCTCTTGAATTGGGGCTTTCCAGTGACAATGAAATGTGTAAATCACKGGGGTTTGGGGTTGCTGTCTTCTATTATTAGCATATCTGTAAATGCCTCCCTAGGTATTCTATGTATTTAAGTTTGGACTCTTCTTGTGTCCCTGGGTGACAGCAACAGTGATAAATAACCATAGTGTTGAATAAAATCAGGAGTTTTTAACTCAAAGTAGATTTAAGCTATTTTACATTGCTCTGCTTCTGACTTGAGACCTYCAACCCTCTTTGACTACTGGTTAGAAATGAAGAGTACTGCTGAAGTGCATCCAGAAGGAGTCATTCCTCCAAGCCCTTGAAAAATATCCCAGGCTTGGGAAGTAACTCTAGGATATTCTTCAAAGCAGTTGCATGGTCCTCTCCCAAGACCTTGATTGGAAGCATTGCTGCATTTGACACCATATCCTTCACCCCAGTGAAATCCAAATCCATCCAGGCACAGATGTTGTGCTAAGCACATGAGAAATCTCSTCTCCATTGGGATAAAAACATTTCCAAAGGAACCACTTCCCTCAGAGTGGCAAGAAGCCAAGAGTACCACTCAGGCAGTTGAAAAATGAGCTGTGTAGAAATCCTCTTGAGATGAAGCCCTCCTCTGATCCTGAAGCAAGCAGGATATTGAGAATATGTGCTAAGGAAAGGTTTGTGTAGGAGAGGTTCATGTCCCTGTGGTGTGCCCTGGGAAGGGCTGTAGATGTGGACATGCTGCAAGCCATGCTGGAGATGTGGAGCCAAGCAGGGATGAGGAGGCAATCCAGCAAGACCAGGCCTCCTTTCTCACCCAGGCCATTTGTGTCTTGTTTGCTTTATTCTGTAAGAAATTGATGATGGTTCTGTAGTTGCAGTAGCTGCTTTGTTAGTGACGTGAACTGGACTGTGCTCCGTTCCTGTGGCCAAATCCTGCTGCCTTTCCAAAATTGCCTAAGTAGTTCTGGTTGTCACATTAAAACCACTTGGTGCAAATGGCTCGTTTGGAGCAGTGGCTGGTGTAAAACATCCTTAGCCATGCTGTATCACCTGCTTGGCAGGGAAAATAGGATTGGAAGAATTGCTTGCCACTCTAGAACTTTCTTCTGCAGCCACACCCTGACCCTGCTGGGCTCAGTGGTAAAATTCCTTGTGKTTTTGGTGGGACAATTGGTGCAAGCAACAATTTTCTGTGAGCAGACAAGTGCATCTGTAGCTGGAGCAGGGGCTGCCTGTCCCTGCTGTGCTGGGGCTGCCCCCTCGCTGCCCCACTGCACTCTGTGCTGGGCAGCTCCTGGGGGAAGGATCAGCAGTCCCTGTGCCCTGCCAGGACAAGGGAGGGCTGAAGGAYAGGGAGCACTTCAGAGTCACCATCTGCTCAGGAGCAGTCCAGCTAGATGCTTTTCTTTGCCTAGAGCTGATGAAAAAGTCACAGCGTGGACTTAAATAATTAGGAGATGCCTGGCTTTGGAGCAGGGAGTCACTTCTTTCCCCGCTGACCTTGGCTGATTAGCAAATATTTGGTATTATTTGTAGAATCCTATCAAAGCAGCCCAGAGGTATTCATCTGCTTAAAAGCCTCTGGGAGATCTCTCTGCCCCATGGGGGTGTTGCCCATCCTGGCTCTTCAAAGCAGGTTTTTTGATGAGCTGACAGGAGATGCATGTTTAAGATCTTGTGGGTTTTTGATGCCTTTTTTTTTCTCCCCACCCCCTTTCAAAGAAGGGAGAAACTTAACATCACACTAGTCCCTTTGTGGCAGTTTGGAAGTTAAATTTACCAGGACCATTATCTTTAACAGCTGCTGCTGTCTGACAGATTGAGTTTATAGTCGGTCTTATAGGCACTAAAATCACTTTTATCCTTGTGGGTCCAATTTCAGAGCTATTCAATTTATTATCTCTAACAGCTTAACAGCTGTTCTCCCCACTCCCTTGTACCCCTCTGCCCCTCACCCCCTCTGGCTCCCCAAAGCTCAAACCTAAGGGTCACCCCTGAATCCTGGAGGCAGGGGCAGGGATGTGCACGTGCTCTTCCAGCAGCACCTGGAGGTTCACTGGAGGCAGGCAGCCTCCACTGATGGAGGAGGGCCCTGCTCTGGCAGTTTTGCCATGCAGAGCACCAAGCCATGGCCACAGCAATGTCACGAGAGCTGTTCCTTTCTCAGCACCTTGGCAGAGCAGTCTCTGTGCCTCAGTTCCCTCCCAAGCAGAGATTGTTAAAGCTTTGTGTCTTCAACTGGTGATGCCACCRTGCACCTTGGCAGCAATTAGTCAGCTGTGCTAATGGGCCAAAGGRAGGCTTGTCCTTGCTGCAATTACTCCCTGCTCAGCCATGGCACACGTTTCCCCCACCACCTTTCCCACCCGCCCCATCCCCTCATTTTTCTCGCTGCTCTGCAGAAGCATTGATTTATTGTGTGAGTAGACAGTGTGATGATGAGATAGATTGTGAAAAATTGCTGAAAATTAGTAGTGAGAATTCCAAGATGGATTTCCCTTATTTCCCTGTAATGGTGGTACATGATCTATTACACCTTGGCTGGGGCTAAGTTTCCCTGAAGTTAATGGGAGGCTTCCTGTTGACACGTGTAGTCTTCGGATCAGACCTGTGGAGTTTTGGCACTTGTCAAGCGATAGCAAAATCTCAGCAAGTCTTGTGGCACAAAGGGGACTATTCAGACCTGTCACTGAGTGTCTGTTTCATTCTTTTAATCTTCTCCTCGGTTCTATTCAAGTTCTTATGCTGCTCTTGTTCCAGTGGTGCCCGAGTGCCCTCCAATGGTGCTAATGCTCCCACAAAGAGATAATAATGATACCCGGCTGCTTCAGAGAGTCCCTTTCTGCTCTGCTTCATTTCCCTTCCACCTTGCAGACAGTCTGATTATACCCCGTGGCTATTCCTACTCTCTTGTCAGCTTCAGAAAGGAAGAAAGAAGTCATTAGAAACCAAGGAAAATGTTAATTGTATCATAAATCTCTGAACAGAGCAGCATTTCAGCAGTTTATTCTGATTTGGGTGTGTGGCACTGCAGCTAAATCTTCTTTTCTTTTTCCTGTAAGTCACTGAAAGGCTCAGAAAAGATGGAGGAGACAGCCTGTTTGCCAGAGCTATTTGCAACATCAAATAGGGCTGCACAGAATCAGCATTTAAGCCTTAGACCTAATTTGGAAGCAATATTTAAAGAAGTACTGAATAAATTCTGTATRGTTTTTCTTTTTATTAGGCTGAAACAAGTGTTTGCATGCTCGTTTTCAGTGTGTGTTTCAAGAATGGCTTTAAAGGCTTATGGGACTCAGAGCACATCCAGCGCAGTAGCCTCTCTTCAGAAGAGTTGGGCTGATGCATCTTCCYAGCAGAGGAAAGGCATCAGTAACAKTGTGACCGTGTGGCCATGGGAATCGCTCATTGTGCCAAAGAAACTGCAGAATTGGATTTAAAAAAAGAGGTCTGGAACTATAGCAAGGGGTGCTGGACTTGAGAGAAAGGCTCAGAGCAGAGGGTGCTGCCAGCCCTCCTTGCAGAGGGTCCTGGAGCATGGAAACAAGCTGGTGACCTTGGAGAGACCTTAATCCATGGTGTAAGGGGTGTAACTGGGGGTGAACTGAAGGGAAATCACTGAGGAGATTTCAGATGGATAAAATGGGTAAGTGTGATCTGCACAAGCTCAGGGAGCGCTGTTTGCTGTCAGCACTGGGATTATGGAAGCAGAGGAATGCCTTTCCTTCAGGCCAGTGTCCATCCAGAGCTCCCACCCGTGCTGGGACTGTCCTTAGGTGTGGCTGTGCTGAGGAGTCCCAGTCCAGCCTGTGCTGCCCTAGCTGAAGCAATTTACCACTGATGGATAACTTCAGCACAGACTTGGCAGAGCCAGGGGGGATCCTGGGGCTCAGGAGGGGCACACACCTTGCAGGCAGGGGGGTGGCAGCCCCAGGACGGGCACTGCAAGGTCTGTGGGGAGGCACAGCCACTGCTTTGCCTTCCCCATCAGGTTCTGAGAGTTCAGGTCCAGCTGTTCTCCACCATGTGCACAGGTCTGTGCATGTGCTTTGTGCTTCCATCCTTTTTACTTTTCTCCCTATTTCAATCCAGCTTGACTGTGGCCGGTCCCTGGTAGATGGGAGGGAGGGAAGAGGAGGGTTAATCCAATCCTTTTATCTTGCCCTTTGTCTAATTAAAACCACAACAAATGGCACAGTTTAGGTTTAAATGTAATTGTGTTTAATGAAACATTAAGGGCAATTAAAGGAGTTACCGTGGCAGCCTCTCTATACCCTCCAGGGTTATAATGGTCTGATGAAGTGCTCGTACTGGCTCTCTTGGCAGGGGGCTGTTAATTGTGTTAGAAACTGATAGTGGTTTTCTTTTAATACTGAACTTTCTCTGGGTACCCGTCTCACAGGCATTTGCTTGTGATCAGTCTCTGCAAGTTGGGAGCAGCACATGGGCATGGTGGCTGCCCAGGAGGATGGATGGGGCACTGGGGGTGCTGAGGCATCCCCTCCCCTTGGCTGAGCCCCTGAGCTTTGGTCTGGACAGTCACTGGAGGCACCCACTGAAGCCATGAGGCCCGAGTTCCCTCTCTGGGTTTATTGTTCATGGGAGACAGTGCCTTATGTTTTTTTGCCTGAGAAAGGTTGTCCTGATGTAGTCAAGTTAGTTTGAGAGTTGTCAGCAAAAGGGAAAACATATTGTGCAAATTGAGATGATTCATGCTTGTAAATATTATATAGTTACTATCGATCTCAGACTTTTAGAAGAAGCACCTAGAGGTCATTGCTGGAGATTTCACAAACACAAAATTTGGCACCTTCCTCCTTAAAATGCAGCCTGAATTTAAAGCCAGTTCCTCACATTTCAAGACTTTGAGTCATGGCTGACTCATGCTGTTTTTAAAAATACAGATGGGAGTTGGCAAGAGTGTGACAAACTGAGGCATGGAGGGAGAGCAAAGGCAGCTCCAGCACTGCCACTGAGGTCAGGCTTCCCCCACACCATCCCCAAAGGTAACCAGGAGCAGAGCCAGGAACAGGATGCCCAGCTCTAATCGCTTTCCTGCATCTTGAAGAAATAAGCACTGCCAGGGAAGCAAAATAAATACCAGTTTAAAAAACTGTAAGTAGACAGCAAATAGTCCCCTTGCAGAAGAAGWGGGGCAGGCTGGGCTCTTTCTTTGTCTCTGCTGCCTCTGTATATAGAAACTGTGGCTTGAAAACAAGGTTAGCTGCTGCCTCCTGAACATGGGGCAGGTTTGAGAGCAGCTTTGTGGCAGCAAGGCTGCCTTCACATCCCTGACAGGATGACTGCTCTGTAAATCTTAGTAAAAGATGTCACAGCAACACGTGTTCCCCAGAGACTGGGAGGGGAAGGCAATGATCTATGAGTGAAACCTCTCCCTAGAGTCCTGCCATCTATTTCTCAAATCTTAAGAAAATGCTGCCACTATGCTGCCTCCATTTATCTCAAATAGATATGGAGGGAAACTTCTAAAATAAGATACTTTTCAATATTTTTTAAGGCAGAGGTTATTTTTTAACACAAAAGACTTTTTTCCCCCCTCTCCTCAGCACATTTTCCAGTTGCTTTCATAAATAAATAACTTAATGCACCTCCTTGTCTCCACCTGCTTCCTGCCCCATTCAGCGGGTGCTTCCTGAGGCTGTGGGGAGAGCCAGGCAGTTATCTCAGCCTCCAGCAGCTCCTTGGGATCCCCCAGCCTTTCCACAGCACGAGGGGGGAACATATGGACCCTTATCTCCATCTTGCAGGCCAGGAGCCAAAGCTTGTGGAGATCTGGGACCTTTTCACGCTCACTCAGGAAACCTGGGGTTGGTCAGGAGCTAAATCCTGTTCACTTTTTTGGGGGGTAGGGAATTGTGACTTGGACATAACAACAACTGTATTACATATTATGGGTGGTGGCTTTCCTTACAGCCACGGTGCACTGGCTGACTGTGGAGGTTTGTTTTACTGGGGTGTGTTTTGTGTTTGTTTGTGTGGCTGTGTGTGCCTCAGGTGACAGGTGCCTGTGGCTTGGGACAGTGCCACACAGCTCTTGGTGAGCTGAGTGTGCTCTGGTGAGGAGCTCTCAGTAACTTGTGCTGGTCCTCAGTGGTGGGATCCAAGCAAGGATCCTTCYCTTCCCTGGTGTTGAGATAAGCAAGGAGGTGTATTTGGCACTGGCAGTATTTTTCATTAAAAGGGTTTTTTTTCTCCCAAACCCAAAAGCATTCTGAAAGTGTTTCTACCTGAGACTCCTGTTAATTCTTTTCCAGACTTTGTGGCTGCTGCGTGCCCAGACTTGGTATCRCCCATGCCTACTTGTCCCTAGCATTAGGAAATCAAGGAAAACAAAAGTGTTAACCTGCAGCTTTCCTGCATGGCCCTTGGTGTGCTCTTGGGTAGGTCTGCCCGTGCCTTGAGGAGGTGTTTTGCATAGCAATATGAAGAGTTTTTCTCCTGTTTCCCCATCCTTTCATGCTTGAAGAGCTCCATGGCAGCAGGAAATTGTCTCTAAGGAGGATTGATCTTGCCCTTCACAGGGATTAAGGGCCTCTCCTTGGTCTGGGATGAACTCCCTTGCTCCTGGGGAAGCTGCAGGGACTGCTGTGTTTCACTGTGATTATTATTCTTTTTCTTCCCCCATTTGTGGATCCAGAAGGCTGTTCCACAAACCCCTCACCCTTTGTGCTCCAAGATCCCTCAGCCCACCTCTCCTTGYTCCTCCTTGGGCCATTCTTCTCCTGATGATACTGGCCTGTAGAACAGTGGGCATGTGAAAAACGGATAGGGAGGATAAATTAGATCATCCCACTCTGGGTGCACTGATCCTCATCATCTCCCCTGCCCCATCTCTGGCCATACACCATTTCTTCTCTGTGCTGCAGGAACAGGGACAGGGCATTCACASTGCTTAAGTAAAACATAATGATTTAAGTTTTATTTAATTTAAACAATAAAATGGCCATTAAACAAGTTATGCATTGACCACCTTACCATGCCCTCTAGTGCTAATCCTGATTAAGTGTCTTTATTACTTGGCTCAGTTGGCCTTTTTTAAATGACAACGAAACACTTGATAGCACGAGTGCAAACTCTTTCCCTCTTGGCAATTATCTCCCTTCCTACTGAGTTTTGCAGGAGGAAGGAGAGRGGGAGAGGGAAGGAGAAGGGAGAGCGGGTTGGCCAGGGGAGAAATCCAGCAGCACCTGATCCGTTTATCACACAGATATGCCATAGTGGAGGCTTAATGGAGATTTAAATAATTCAGAGCACTCAGCCCCGCTAAAGCTGTATAATGAGCCTGCTGCACTGTGAGCCACTGCTCGGCTGAGCACACGAGCAGGGAGGTCGTGTGGTTTTTCCATGCATAATTAAAGGRATAAAAGGGGATTTAGAGCAACAGTGTTACAATGAAGCATGCGGACAGAGGCTTCACTTTTATTTAACTTGGAAATGCCAAACTGTTTTTGACTTGCAGAATAAGCTCCCCTCTTTCCTTTTATCTTTTTTAATATATAGAAAAAACATATTTCTATATATATTTCTCTCGTTCCTTACTGACCTGCCCCTGCTCCCCTCTGTCCCTTGAGCATGGGGCTGTCTCTGAAGAGGATTCACAGTGATTCTTGTTTCACACTGGGACAGCGGCTCTCAGCTCTGTGGCTATTCAAGGTGGAACAAGCAGGCAAGAGCTGAAAAGCCTTTTCCAGCATGTTTCATGTTCCCTTTGTTTCTGCTGAAAGGAATGGCTCCAGGTGAAGAGAAGGAAGATGGGAAGAATATTGAGTGTCACTTTAATGGTGTGATTTCCCATTTCCACCGTGTTGTTTACAAAATCTGGGGTAAAATGTGCTGCCCGGATGAATGGGTCTGAGACAACTTGGTCATTCCTRGGTTTTATTGCTCCTTTCTGCTCCTCTGCCCTGTTCTTTCAGGAGCAACCAACCTTCAGAGCCCCTGAGATGCCTTGYGGGGCCCTTGGCCGCCTGCCTGCTGCACAGTGGGCCAGCAGTGGTGTTTCTCACGCTGCCCTTCTGCAGCTTTGCTGTATCTGATCTGCCCCTCAGACCGTGCTGCTGACAGAAGGGGAAAATGGCTTTGCATTATCCCCCTCCTAGGAAATGGAAGAGGATGTTTCTGTGCTGAAAGTTGCTATCAACCATGTCTCAAAAACTGTGCAGGTCTATGATGGTGGTGGTGATAATTAACACGTCTTTCATTAACTCCTTATCAATGTCCCAATCTGCTGTGGGAGAGCTGCTCAAAGCAAACAGGTCTGGTTTCATCACAGCTCTTCCCAGCTTGAATGAGTCTCTCTGCCCTTCTCCCTGTGGAGTGGAGACAGTTCCACTGGTCTGGAGGATCCTGAGAGGGCTGGGGAAGGGCAGCCATAAACTCACCTGTAGTAAGGTGTTGCCCCAGGTGACCAAGGATGGTGAGCTCGGTTTGGCATGGSTGCAAAATGAAGTTTATATTGTGGATGGAGGTTCAAGGGACTCAAGGGACATTCAGGCTAGCAAAGCAAAGGTTGAGAGGGGTTCCTGCTGCTCCTTGTAGACAGGGTGGAGAACCATTCTTGCAGGTCTAAATCAAGACAAAACATGAAGTGGTGAGTGCCCAGTGGGAGCAGTGAGGTCTAAAAACCCAACTGGTTTTAAGGAGACATGTGATAACTTGCAGGAAGGGATTCTATGATGTTTTCACCTGCAGAGTAYATGGATCATTAAATCAGGAGCTCCTTTCAGCCCTTTGATCCTTAGTAACCCCCTGGCCCAGGGCTGTGGGAGGTACTGCAGCAGCTCATGTGCACAAGTGTGCCTGTGTTCCTCAGGTATCCCCTGCCTTCACCACTGTCCCCAGGYAGAGCTCCAGAGCTGCTTGTCACTGTGATGTACAGCCAGGAGTACAAGCTGCTGCCACACTTAATCCCTAGAATTAATTCWTTATTTTCCTTGAGATAAAGAAAACAAGAAGGAATCTGTGGCTACTGCATTCACCTTAATGGCACGTGTCTGTCAGTTATTTGTGGCTGGGTGGGAAGCCAGGGCTGCTGTGMCATCCTGCACGGTCACTGTAATGGAAACATCCATCTTGTCTCCCTCAATGCACACTCTCCATTTAGGAATTTCGAAAACACTTCTGTCAAATATCACTCTCTGCACAATCCTGTTAGCAGGGCTGATKAATGGAGTCTCAAATTAAGACCGATCCCTCTGATAACCACAGTGCTGTAGGAGAGTCATCTGCTCAGTCAGAGCTATTTATTATATTTGATTAGCTGGGATGGCAATCTTCACAACCCACTGTAAATTCTATTAGGGGCACTCTGAGGCCCAGAAATGCAAATTAGACTTCCCAGCACACATATGCATACATATCGCCTCTCTTTGCAAATGGGTAATTTCCTCACATTTATTTCAATGTTGTTACAAGAGAGATGTTGATGCTTTCCCTTTGCCAGGAGGGAAGGGAGAGGGATGAGGGGGATACAACTGGGTGGTCAGACAGCCCTRTATTCTCTTTACTCTTCATTGTGACACCCTGCCTGGCAGCAGCTCCAGCAGATGTGTTTTGTGAGCCCATGGCTTTCTGCCTCCCAGCTCTCCTAGCCCATGTCCTACAGGCATCCCCATCCAAATGGGCRCTCAGGAGCACAAGTCTGTGCAATGCTGGAGAAACCTCGTGGCAGACTGGCCTGTGGTGACGCTGTAAAGACAGGGCAGGCCCTTCACTCTGTTTTGTTTCTCCTGTATTTGATCCAGGCAGCTCCAGCTGGCTGTGTGCCACCAAGTCAGTTGGAAGCTCATGGCTGGCTCTCCCCTGGCACAGCAGTGGCCACAGGAGCAGGAGAGGGTAGGTTTGTGAATAGCTCCGTTAATAATCGCTGGTCAGGTGTTCTGAGGCCTGTGCATAAAAGGCACATTTTCATCAGATTGTTTTTGTCACTGAGGTGCCTTTGACTCCAGTGGAGTTGGCATTAGGTGTGTCCTCTCAGGAAAGGAAGGCTCTGTTCCCTGGGCAGCTCACAGAATAGTGCATCCACAAGTTACATTTGTTTGTGGTGATTAATTCCACCAGTAACTGAAGGAATTTATTAAGGGCAAGCAAAGCAAAGGTTATTTGGGAGCTAACAAGCAGCACTGTTAGTGGTTTGCTTTCTTCTTTTGGTTATATTTTAATAATAGTTTCCATAACATCTCATTAATGTCTGCATTACGTAATTATTTACTAATACACATCTAGTGGTGTACTATCCATTGATCTAAGGGTTAAGTTTATCAAAATTGGTTATTCTGTGATTAATAGGTTTTTAACAAATCCTTTTTTTTAAAGGGTGACTAAACCTCTTAATAACACTGACATAAAATCTGATCTTTATCTTTTCCCCACCTTAAGTTCTTATACCTGTTCAGTAGGATGCTTACAACATGTGTCCCTTTGATGTGCTTCCCATTGTGTGTGTTTCCCTAGGATTTTTATTAGGACAAGCTGCTGCAATGCTGCATGGCTAAAAGGAAATCCTTATAGAGCTGGAGGTACCTGGCAGTGTATTTGAATCTTCTTAAGCAGTTAAAAAAAATAATTCCCAACACAGTGAATGAAAATCTTATCTGGGCATGATAAGGATCCCTTGGTCCCTGTAATACAATGTAGTTTGTTTCTTCCAGCCTCACAAATGCTTTTGTTATCTTGGCTTTGATTTTTTTTCTTCTCCCCTCTGTATTGCTTTGATTTTTTTTCCCCCTTCCCTTTTCTCTTTCATCACTGTTGCTTGTAAATCCTTCCCTTGGTAGAGATTAGAGTAGGAATGAGTGATAGATGCTGTCAGTAACAGGAGCTAATTTTACCCCTGATAATGGCTCTGTGGTTTGTGCAGACTTTGCTGATGCAGACTCACACCTGGGGGCCCATCCTGTCTGTGCCCTGCTGGGCTCWGGGGCTGAGCTGCTGGCCAGGATGGGCTCYGTCCTGGCAAAGCCTCACACTGGGAAGAGTCTCTGCCAGTGCTTCTCACCAGTGAAGAATTCCCTCCATGCTCACAAATACAGCAATAGCCATTTTGGGGTTTTCCGTGAGGAGTGTTTTGCCTTCTGCACAAGAGTGTGCATGTGGCTGGAGTGGGAGAGATGATCTGGATTGGGTTCAGCCCCATGTCTGGGGAGAGGATTTCCCTGGCACCCACACAGCTCCCAGCCCAGCCAGGAGGATTTTGGGGTGTCATGGGCAGGTACCATGGCAATGGCACTGGAAACTCAGGTAGTAACACACCCAAGCATTGCTCAGGGTGACACTACTCACTGCTGAGAGCTCCTTTTGCACTTAGTGCCTGCACATTGCTGCTGGTGTGGTGCCAGCTCTCCCTGTGAGCCACTCTTCAAACAGGGGCACTGCTGTGCCAGCCTTGTCTGCCCAACAGAGTGGCCCAGTGCTCTGTGGATGGGCTCCCTGCTGCTGCTTTGTGCTCCTCTTGTGCCACCAGCAGGGAGGGAGTGCCACGCCACGGGTGACAGGAGGTGCCATAGCCCCTTCCCAGAGCTGGGAAGGAAGAGGGCTGCAGCAATCCTCAGCTTTGCTCTCAGTGGACASTGGGGTAAGAGCACTGCTGGGCTGGCTCCCCAGTGCACTTGAGCAGCTCCTCCCTGGTCATGCCCTTCCTGGAGGATGGTGCTGAGTTTGGCACTGCTCTGTCCCTGCAATCAGTCAACACTCAACAGTTCATTTTTCCTGGTGTTCTTACAAGGAGTCCTGGGAGGGGATTGGCACAGCAAATGAAAGATGGCTGAAAGGATGTAGGAAGTCTGGAGAAGTCTTGAAGAACAGCTGTCACAGCCAGACTCCAGGGCAGATGGTTGTGCTCTGCTCATGTGAAATTGCAGCTGCAGTTCCCACGAGGGTCATTCCCTCCTCTGGCCTGTACTGGTGAGTTTGACTGGGTCATGTTCCAGCCCCAGAAGGGTTGCAGTGATCTTGGYTAACTGCTTGTCCTTGGATAAAGGCTGAGAGGAATCTTTGCTTTATTTGGTGTGACACAGTCCCATCAAGCCTTTGCACTAACACCAGCAGCAGTGACTGGACATATCCAGATCCAGTAAAGCAGCTCACCGTGGTGCTGTCCCCTTTTTGCTGCTTCTGAAGMAGGGCCAGGCCATCCCTTTATTTTGAAGTATTTCAAGTGTGGCAAGGTTTATTCTTCATGAAGCTGTTACTGGTTAGAGAGGTGGAGGAAGGATAATGGTACAAAGCTSTGACACATCTGTTCCAGCCCTGCTCCAATATGGGCTGGGAGCAGCTGATGGCCTCTGCTGATGTTCTTCCTAATTATGGCTGGAGATAAACGGGGTGGATAGAGAGCAGATGCCATCTGTGAGGCCAAGTCCTCTGCTGCTTGCAGGGTCTGTGGTAAGGAGAGCTCTGCTATGAAATAGTTTGTGYCTGTTGGGAGTGTTTGGGTGTTAATTCATTGTGGTTTTGCTGCCTTTTGATGGGGTAATGGTAATCTGTGTAATTACAGGGTAGTTTCTCGTTAATAACTGCTTCAGTCATTTCTCCCTCCTGCCTTCCCCCCCAGTTTCTTTTCTTCTGCAACTTAGAATGATATTACTCATAGAGTCATATGTATTTGTTGTGTCTAATGGAAACAYATGCAGTGGTATGTAAATTAGGTACAGGACCTGAATGCTGTGATGAGTTGGTCGCTGGTTCAGGCATCGTTCACCCCTGCACTGTGGAGTCAAATGGTGGCTGTGGAGAGGAGCTGCAGGTGCTTTCCGAGCCACTAGTCTTATCAATTGCACTTCTCACCCCTCTGGAGCAYCACCAAAGGAAAGTGGGTTTGTGCACCTTTTGGTCTTATTGTGGTTGCTTTGGACCCAAATTTAGAACCACAGAATAAATTCATGTAAGATCACAGAGTCCCACTGTTAACCTAACACTGCCAAGTCTTTCGTTAAGGGAAATCCAGTTTTTGACCTCTTTGGCTATGCAGGCTCTTTTTTCCTCTGTAATGTTCTGTCCTTCATCTCCYTGCCTTTTTTTAATGGCATTTTTGCATTTTCAATCATATTTTCACAGTGAGCTGAAAAGGAAATCAAGAATCTGCCAAAACATTCATCATCTCTTTTCTTTTCAAAATAGCATTAGAAGTCAGGCCTGATTCAGGGCCTGTGCATTGGAAATTACACAACCCAGAGCTGAGAAATTGAAAAGTACTGTGAACATTGGTTTAAATTTTTAACCAAATTCCTGTCAGCTGCATTTCTTCCTTTTATATATTTTCCTTCTATTAATATTCTAGCGAATGGCTTTACAAGAAACAATGAATTTTAAACAAAGCATGGAGGACTTTTCCAGAGAATGAATTTCAAGTCATAGATRTGCATATTCTTGCTAGGCTCTGAGAGAAACCACCTTCTGCAGAACAGAGACATGACATKGATTCCTACGTCCAAAACCAGCCAGAATATCCTGTATTTTGAACACACCCAGCAAACAGCTCAGGAGAAAATGGCTATCTTCTCTTGTTTTGCCCYCGTAAAACCAAAAGAGAAGTGGAGACAGAATTCATTGAATCATTTCTGGGGAAGAGAATTTCAYGTAACTCAATTTTTGTCATGAAAAAGCTCAGTATCCTGGCAGGTTCTGAAAGGGCTTTCTGTTTAGGAAGAAATGGAAGGGTGTCTTTCTTGTGAGCTCCTAGGTGACTTATAAAGCTAAAACCACGTTGTCTTAGAGGTGCTCTGCACCTGCAGCTCCTCCTGGAGTCGGTGTGAATCAGGCTGGTGGCACAGACTTGAGGGATCTCCTTTCTTTCCTTCTTTCTGCTTGTCTCCTGACGAACTTGGGCGTGTGTGGTTAGATTTTTCTGCTTGGTTTTCATTTCCTTTCTGCAGAGGAACAGTTTGTGGGTTTTACATCCTGCCTCTTCACCACAGGTTTGTAACAGATTGGTGTGGGGAGCCAGCCAGCATCCCCAAAGGCAGCACTGAGAGAGCCTGAGGCTGCTCTGGTGGTCCTGGCACAGATGTTTCCAGCCATCACCCAGGCTTTATTAATTTCCAAACATCCCTGAAGAAAATTGTGTTCCCCAAAGGCAGGAGGTGTCCGAAAGGATTGAGGGTACAGCTTGGAGGTGAGACATGTTAGGGAAGAAGAGCTGCTGAAAGTCACCTCCTGCAGCAGGAGGGCTGGGAGGCAGGGCAGTGGGGCATCCTTCCCCAGAGCTCTGTGCCCTCTGCCTGAGCTGGAGACAAAAATAAGATGCCTKTAACAGAACCATGACCTCCACGAGTACAAACTTAGATAGACCCAGCCTGTGGGGTCCAGGGTGAAAGGGTGACAAGGAMAAGCAATTACATCCTGACACAGAGACAAATGTGAGGAGCTGAGTGCCAGTGTTCCAGTGAAGGAGCTCACCCTGGGACTTGCAGGCCCCTCAGGTTTTCTCTCTGGATCACTCACCCCACGGTGCCTCTCCTGAGGCTGTGTGGTGATTGACATTCACTGTTCAGCTCTCCCATGGAAGAGGCTGTGGGTGAACAGTCCAGATACTTCCCCAGGGACCTCCACCTGAGAAGGTGCAGGTCTATCCACTATCCATTGCCTTCCCAAGCTGTTCTTGTCTTCTTGAAATCAGGTACCACTGCTAAGGAGAGAGGGGAAAGTTRTGTGGAAGGAGACCTTTCCTCTGCTTGAGGGATGAGCTGTCATGAATCTGTGTGARACCAACTCTTTCTGGCTCTTGTGGGTGAGTTTGGGCAACCCYCCCTTCCTTTCTAAGCCCAGCCTGCCTCCTGCTGAGCCAGCCAGGACCAAATGCTCCATCCCCCCTGGCAGCAGAGGCAACCTGTGCTAATGTGATGCAGGTCCCACGCTGCTGCTCCACGGCCGTTCCATCTGATTTGCTGGGAGTCTCCCTGCTTTGCTGTGTTATCGTGTCAGAAGATAATTAAATAGACCCCAATTCTTCTAATTACTGCTCTCTCCTCGGTACATGCCTGCATACAGGGGTGAAGTGAAGGGTATGGAAATAATCACTGACAGATCACAGCTGGAAATCCGTGGCACCTTGGATAAACATTGGAGCGAAGGCGCCGCGCGCAGCCCGGGCAGCTCAGCTCTGCAATTACTGTGAAATCTGTCTGAGGAGATTGGGGCAGGCAATTGCAAAACAAGGCAGGCTCCCTTCTCCAGAGAGCAGCATGTAATGAGGGGCTGGCTGGTGGGGAGGAGAGGCATACCTGAGGCACGAAATGGGTTTTGTTGCTGTTGGCAGGAATCTTCAGACTGAGGCGAGGTGAAATAAATAAGCAGGTTAGTGAGATGCACCTCTCTGCACAGGGGCAGCAGGGTGGAGGAACACTGAGATCTGGCAGCTTATTAGAGATCCAGGTCACCATTACATCCCTTGGTATTGTTGTGCTGGTAGATGCTAGGAAGGTGGATAAGCCCTGGGTTGGGTGTCTTGGTGTTTTCTCTGCCTGGAGACCAGAGCTGGAATGAGACAAGTGACCCCAGACCCTCCCATGTGCCAACCTTTATGCCAAGTGGTATGAGGTGATAAAAGCATCTTTGGCTTGCACCTGTGCAGCTGTTCCTCACATAAGSTGAAAATGTTGTTGCCTTTGAAGATGTTGGAGGTTTTCTTCCTAAAAGCCAGAGAGAGGGGTTTCATCTGCAGTCCAGCTCCTGGTGAGGTGTTCCAAGGTGTTGGATCATAGAGAATTGATTTGGCAAGGCACAGATGCTCCTGAAATGTCTTGCTGCATACAATGTGGTGTGTTGCTTCTTGTTGTCTCATGTTTATGATGCAGTCTTTAGAAAATCATCAGCTGCTGGTATCTGAATGCATTGCTATTGCAGGGCTGGTGAAGGTAGAATAAATGTTTCAAAGATATGACCAGAAGCATCTTCTGGAGAGCCAATTCTGCTTTATTACCCTTCCCTTTATCTGCCATTCTGGTTCTAAAAAGGTCTCCTAACGCCTCATGGGGTTAATAAACCAGGAGTGGAGGCAGGAGAGTTAATTTTGAGTCCTGTGCAATTTATGGGCTGGGGAAGCTGCTGCCAGCCAGGCGTCCGGAAGGCAGCAGAGCCATGGTGCCAGCAAAGGCTGCATGCAGCTCCTCTGCTCTGCTCTGCTCTGCTCAGGCACCAGCCACAGGGGAGTCTGAGCATGTGTCTGTGGTGCYTAGAGAAGCAGAGAGAGAGCAAAAATGGGATGTTTTCCCCCATTGATCTGCTGTTTTTTATAAACTATCAGCCCTGATAAATACTTCTCTAATCTGTTGCCCTCTTGGTGAAGCTGTTTCTTCCTCTGAAAGATGAAAAAGCCTTTTTTGAGCTSTGGGGCTCATGGAGTTAAAAACAGGGCAATAACTGAGAGTCAGTGGTGCTGGAATGGGCAGTGAGGGCAGGTTCAGCTCCTGAGCTGCTGCCCAGCCTTGCCTGCACAGCTCAGGTGGCCCAGGTCAAGGGCAGGATCAGCTCAAGCTCTCACCTCTGGGCTGATCCCCCAGCCTGGCAGGGGTGGAACCAGCCTGGCTGCTGCTGGGCAGAGCTGCTGGCATTCCTGGATCGTGCTGGCAAAAGCAGCACTCTTCTCTGTGGGATGCTGATCTGCTTCCAGTGTTTCACAGGAGATGCTTCCTTCCCTGGGCTGCAGTCACATTGCCTTTTATTCTTCTGGGATTGGCATTACTCATGTCCTCAGAATCCACTTTCAGACAAAGCACACGGGGCACTTATGCAGGAAATTGTTCCATTTTTTGCCTTGTTTTTTGCTGTGTTGATTGTATTCTCTCCAGTGTTGTTTGCATGAGGAAAGTGAAACACAGTACCTGAGCCTGAGGGGAWGCTCTCCAGAACAGAGCTGTCTAATTCCCGTGGGAAGTCAGCTGGATACCATGCCTTGGAATCCTGCTAATCTTAATGGTCTCTGTGGGTTTAACCAGAGCTGATGGGATTAGGGCTGGTGCAGATCCCGTTGCTGTGTGCTCAGCAGGGGCCTCCTTCACAAACCACCCCTGCTTTTTGATCCTGCACCCACCCCACCCCAGTGCATGGTCCCTGAGGAGCCTGCTCTCCTGGKGAAGGTTCTTCCTCCTTCAGAGAACCTTCTGGGATCAGGGTGAAGAATTCTGAAGTGGGAAGGGTCATGAAAGCAAACCCCATTGTTTAAATAAAGCCCCTTTAGGAGCAGCACTTCTGGTTCAAATCATTTGGGGTTACACCAGTAACTGTGGCAAGAGAAGGAATCCTGCATTTTCTTTTTGCCACCACACCCCTCCCTGGTTTTCAGCCTGAAGGAAACAGCCTGATTGATGAGTGTCACAGACCAGCTAGGACCCTACAGGTGACTCTGAGTATTCTGGCGCTATTGAAAGAATTCTACAGCATGGAAATAGCATGAAGACTACAGACAGAAAATAGCTTTAGCCTGTCTGACCCCTCACCCCTGTCTAATTTTCATGGGTATTATTTACTGCTGCAAAATACTACATGCTTAAGTTATAAGCTGATTTTAAATCAAGGCAATTCCATGGCCATCTGTGGAACTACATCAATTTACACCTGCTGGAGATCTCAGCCAGTGTTGATATATCTTCTTGGGTTCCATAAAAAATKATTTTTTCAGAAGCTGACTTGTTAGCTAAAGAAGCAGCAATGATCTTTTAACAGCTATTAGGCTGTTCAGTGCAGCATTTTCATTGATCAATGTCCTTAATGTGGCAGAAGGATGGCTCCATTTTTCCATTACTTCTGGGTATCCAGCCTGGCCAGCCAAGCACTTTGGTGTGTGGCAAGCACTCCTGCTCACCAAAACCTGTTGGTAGGCTACAGACTGGTGTGCCTGTGGCAATTGTAGGTTGAGGGTGGAGATTTCCAGTTGTGGCTGCATTTGTGCAGGAGCACAGAAGTAAAGACAGCCATGGTGTGCTGACCCACCCAAAAGGGAAAGGAGGTGCTTCCTTCCCCACACATGGGAACTCTTTTGTTTCTGCTGTCTCAAAACAGACAGGGGTGAAGAGTGAATTTGGATGGGGAGGGAAACATTTGCAATAATGTCCCCTTGCCTCACAAGTGAAATGGAAAAATGTTTGGGATAAGTAAAGAAAATGAGAGTTTTAATAGTTTTGGGCTGCCATTTCAGAGGCGATCAGTTCTCAGCAGACAGATTGTTTATCCTGTCTGGGCCTCCATTTACTCACCAGCTAAATGAATTTAATAATGGCTCCAGCAAGGCYCTTTTGTCACTGTGATGTTCTCAAAGAGCTTTGAGGTCTTCCTTATGAGCACACAGCATGGGAACAAAGTGCTGCTGCCTTACAGCTGCTAAGCCACTTCTGCTTTTGGCTCCAAGGACTCTCAATTATTTCAAGATGCTGAGATGGGAGTGTGTTCTGGTTCAGTGCAGTGCACGTGGACATCAGATATCCTCTTGTGTCAGAGCAAGAGGTTGTAGACAGCAAGTGTCTCTGRAAGGAAGTACTGCCTGTCCTCTCCAGGCACAGGTCTCAGGGAAGCAGCTCTGTGCTTTGGGTTAGAGGCTGTGATTTGAGAGTAATGAGGCTTTCCACACTGGCAATGCATTGTGGTGATGCTGAATTTAATGSATTCCTTGGGGTCTTTGCACTCTTTCTGCAAACATTTCCTCCTCAGCCAGACATTGAGAAAGCATTGCATGTTTCCTCCACCCCTTTCCTGCTCTGCAAGCATGATTTTTATATGAATTTGATGGGTTTTGCTTAATGGTTTCTTCATGCTGTTTAAAGGATTTATGTGCCACGGGTTAATACACATTAGTGTTATCATGGATTGGTACCTAAAGAGCTTTTGTTCTCAGCTCTGGACTTTAGGAAGCCTCTTTGAGTAGCTCTCAAATGGTCTCTTATATCTTGTTGGCAAACAAGCTCTTCTGACCCCTTCAGCTCTGAGGTCAGACCCAAAAGTTACAGCACCTTACAGTAATGCTGGGGTCCTGTTATGGGCAGCATGTCCTTAGGTGGGGGCTTCACTCTCCAGTTAGTGAAATGCTGGCAGCCCACAGTGATTGCAGAGAAGCCAGGTAGCTCAGGAAAGTGAATCTGTGCTTACCAGGAGCAGTAGCCAAGTTCTTGAGGCCTCAACCTGTGGTAACATGTCCTTTCTCAAAMAGAGAGAAGCTGGCTGCCCACTTACCAGCACATCTTGCAACACTGGCAGACTCCATCTATTTTTCCTCTCTTCATTCTCATCTTGTTCTTCTTTTTCCTCTCCTCCCAAATTTTCATCTCTGCAGGGAGAGCATTAAGTGGTGTGAGGAGTGCCAGCAATCCTCCAAGGGGTGTCCTTCCTTTCACAGCCCTGCCTCAATGCAGAGGAACATTTGCCTGCAGGTTGGGCGGTGATGTGCAGACCCATTAAGATTTGTCTGTTAGCTCATGACAGCACTTTAAGCTGTTTCTTCATGTAGAAAAGGAATACTGAGTGCTGGAGGGACTGAGTGAACCCAAAAGTTACAGACAGCTTTCAGAAAAGCTGGTGTCTGTAGGAGTCATCCATGGTCTCCTTGCCTCGGGCAGCAGAGCTGAGATTCTCTTTCCTGTGCCMCCTGCTGACAGATGCAAATGGCAACTGTGTAGAAATAGCCTGGGGAATAGAAATTTTATATTTCTGCTCCAGATCTTGCAGAAAAGCTTTTGGATGGTGATCAGGGATTAGCTACCCTTATCATCCATCTGTCCTCAGTGCAGTAACAAATCAGAGCCTTGCTCTGACCAGCCTTGTTCATAAACTGCAGGAGTGGCACTGCTCTGTAGTGGGACAGCGCCAGGGATCCAGATGAAGATGGTCTGTTGGGAACAYGATTGTTGTTCTTGGTGCCAGAGGTGCAGTCTGAGCCACTTCAGAGGGATCCTGTTAGATCCTGTATTCTTCCATTCTTCTGCCCCCATCTGCCTGGAGCCATGCCCATGTCCTGAGTGTGGGACCATCTCCTGTCAGCTGATGCTGATAGTGAGGACAGGTGGCTTGCTCCAATGATAAATCCAATTTTATGTCTTTTGATTTATTTGATTTTTAAATTAAAATATCTAAGACTATATCCCCAAGCCTTCCCCAGATTTTACACCTGTAACTCCTCTTCACATGCTCTGCAGAGGAACCCTGTGAAACTGGGTCCTCCTCTCCCACACCAAGTGGTCATTCATGGTCTATTTTTGCAGCCTGGCTTAGTCAGAAGGTCCAGAGTTCTGGAGATGTGCCATGAAATCAGGAGCCCCTCTGCAGCCAGAGACTGACCAGGCCTGTGCAAATGGATGGAAAAAGGCTTGCAAAGTGGAGACTGTTTCTAGACAAAGGCGGCATGCAGCAATCCCTGAAGAGTAAATGGAAAACAGATTACGTTTGTTCTCAGATCTGTTCAATAATGGAGCAGCAGGCAGCTGCTGGCCTGCCTCCCCTGGGTCCCTGGCAGGAGCAGACAGCCACTACATTATTAATTGTCTGCTGCTGGCAGTCCAGCGGGACGCAGCGGGGCTGCTGGAGAGGAGCCTGGTGCTTTGGGAAGCAGCCCCTTCCTCCTGCCCCCAGGGCTCTTTGGAGAAATGCCTCTCCTCCCCTGAAAGCTCCTCCTCACGGCATGGTGTCCWCGTGGCTGTGGTCACAAGCACTGCTGCAGCCACAAGGCAGGGACTTCACCCAGGGCTCTTCGTTCACTGTGGCAGGGAAAGGGACAAAGCCAAGGCTGTAGCCTGGTCCTGCGTGGGGGAAACTGAGGCACAGTTGTGCTGTCACACAGATACACCATGGATGTGCAGCACACGCCTTCTCATAGTATTTCTTCTTGTTAGATCTTGTCCTGGTCATTGGGAGGAAATCTGGGGATGGTCACTGCCACAGGTGGTTTTCAGCAGGGATGCACCAATTTTTGAAGGTTCCAGTTTTAAATTGGGAAGTGTTTCCCTGCTCGTGGCTCCAGGGCTCTGCCAGCCAACAGTTGGCCTAAAGAGCTCTTTCTTAGGCCACTGTTTTCCCTCTTGTCACCAAGATTTTCTGCTTCATCTTTTGCTCCCATGCCCAAAATTTAGTCAACAACTTTGGCTGCACAGGTGATTCTTAGTCTGACCTGCAATGTGGTTGTGTCTTGGGTGAAGGACAATTAATTTCAAATCTCCAGTCTGTAATGAGCATTAATTGCTTTATCTGTTYATCTTGAAACAATCCCTGCTGATCTTCCAGCCAAGGAGTGTGCTTTGGCCTCTGCCCTGATCTTTGTGGGAGCACTGGGTGCTCACCTGATTTAAAAGCTTGTTTTAACCAAGTGCATAAGTCACACAGGGAGTTTGTGACCCCAACATGAGCCTAATTATTGAATTAAATGCCAAAACACATTTGGTGACTTTCACATTGCTCCCCCCAAAAAGGAAAAAGCTTTACTAGGAGACATCCAAACAGAACAATGAAAAATTGTTGTAGAAACTGGGAGTGTTCTTTGGCCTTTTCTTTTCTTGCGTCCCTTTCTGCTTATGCACCGTCCCTGAGCTGATAACAGTGGTGTATTTGTGTGAAGAATTCTTAATTTCCCTTCCTCCTACTGCTTTTTTTTTTTTTTTTAATTTGTACTTTTTCAATATAATATCGCCTCACAGTGGCTTGCTTGATAATTTTTGCATGAAATTCTGGAAGGTGCCTCCTGTGAAAGCTGGCCTTCTTTCAAGAAACTGCCTTGTTCTGGTCTTTTTGTTTATTTTGTTTGTTTTTTTTTTAAATTGAAACCAACAAAAGARAATGTTATCTTTTCCTCTAGCACTTGGTGTAATTGGAATGTTGCTGTGCTCATAGCAGGGATGTGGACTGCCTTGGATTACAACTATACCCATGTGTRTTTTTGACTGCTTCTCACCTAAGCAGTAGCTCACATTTAGAAAACCACCCATGGATTTTTTTTTTTCCAGCTGGAAAAAAATAGTTTTCTTCTTCTGTCTTTTAAAATTGAGAATGTTTTCCCTCTGGACAGGGATTTTCTTTCATCGTTGTGCTCCTCTCTCATCATGAAGTGACAGAACATATCCTGCTGCCTTTAGCAGAGCTGCAGCCAGAGGGGAATCTGTTGGGAATCCATGCAGAGAGGATTACACCAAAGAAAGGTGGTGGAGACCAAATTATCAGTGCCACCCTGGCAGTCTCAGGGCAGGGTTTGTCATCTGCAGGGTCTGAGGTTAAACCCCAAGGTGCAGGACACACCCCAGCAGAACAGGACAGGCCAATGTCCCAGTGTCCTTGAACACCTACAGGRGCTGTTATGGCAGCCTCAGGAGAAAATCATACGGGCAACTCAGCCCTCCAGACCTCAGGAGTCTGGGAGTTACCAGACAAGATTGTATCTGCTCTTTGGTTTTTTTCCTTGTTTCCTTGGGTTTTTTTTATTTTTCCTCCAGTCTGCCATCAGTCTCTTGTGTCTGCAGCTTTCCTGCAATGGGAGGGGAGGCAGTCAGGCTCTTTTGTTGGAGGGGAAAGAGGATCACCGACCCCACAAGGACGCTTGTGTGCCTGAAAGAGGTGTGCAAACCCATCAGTGTCCCTGAACCTGAAGGCTGGATGATCCATACTCCTTTTTATTCTTTACTGGAAGGGTGCAGAGTACAGAAATAGAAGTCAGAGCGGTTACACCCACTGAACAAAAATAACCTGCTCTTCTAATAAGCACTGCATTAATGGTATGATAAGAAAGCAAGGGYCACTCATTATTTTCAGCTCTGCTCCCACCCTGGACAGATTACTGGGCCAAGCAGGAACTTTTTGTGAGCAAAAGAGATTTTTACACAGCTCCCAGTCAGCCCAGTGATGGGGAAGGGAAGAAGGAGGCAGCTCAAATGCTCAGCCTAGTGCTGTGCATCTCCAGGGAGAAACAGTTAAATGGAGATATGAGGGCTTGCCTTGCTTCACAAGGAAATAGTCTCTTTTATGTGTATCTTGCCTGTGTTGATATTTGAAAGCTATTTTGGGCCACAACAGCAAATTTAATCCACAGTTTGTTCTCTCTCTAAAGTATTGTACCGTAAAAACTCAGATCAATTTTGACAGCTCCAACTATTTAGATTGGAGAGGAAAGCCAAACAATGAATCACTCTGAATATTTACAGTTGAATTCATCCCAGGGTACCTGTACCCACCTCACTGAAATGAAAGCATTATCTGAGAGATGAGCAGAGGCTTGGAGGCTCCCAGCTGTTTTCCCAGCTTGCATGGAGTGGTGTATCCAGGGCTGGGAGGTGAGGGGCAATCCGGGGCTGATGGTGCAGAGGGGTTGATAAATTCAGAGTGGTCCACACACTCTCTTTGGGAGGCCTGGGGATTTATGCTGCACTTGATCTGCTGAGAGTCAAAGCACTTGAACCAGAGTAAATAGAGCTTTCTCACTTCCCTGGAGCTGGCTGAAAATGTGAGAAAGTTGTGTTCACAAATAATTACACAGTAGTCAATTTTCAACGGTCCACAGGAAAAAAAAAAGTCACATTGAAAAAAGCCCTCACAGTAAGTTATTGAATGAATTCTCTTGGATATCTTATCATGTTATAGCCTGTGGCTATGACTTGATATGCAGGAATCAGTGTTCAATTCTCAGCTCTGGTCCCTTCTTCCTGTGGTCTTTACCCGGGGTGCTCCATTTCCCTCCTGTCTCAGCTGGAAAATCTCTTTTCAGGTTTTTGCCTGTTTCCCATCACTGCAGCATCTTCCCCATTCAATTGATGGCAATTGCAAAGTCCTTTGCAGCTTTTATGGGCTTCATAATACTTCCTCACAGGGAGCTCAGCAGTCTATATTGGCTCTCACTGTCATGCTCTGAAATACTGCTGGCATTCACACATGGAAGGTCCCCAGTCCCAGGGGGGCTGCAGCCACTGTGCTAACTACAAATGAGTGCAGGGATTGCTCTGCTGCTCAAATGCAGCTGTGTCCTGAGTGCACAGAAGGAGCTGCATGGCTGAGTTACCAGCAGGCAGCTTTTTGCTCGTTTCTTGGAGGAGTGACCAGCTACTGGCCAGAGACAGGAGGAACAATTCCTTTTGCAGGCTTTCTACCCCTAATGAGAGCAGGATGTGCTGATTTTTGGCCAGCCTCTCAGGGCTGTATTAGGTGTTGTCTGGTTGAGTGTTTGAGTGTTGTGATTCACTGTGGGAATTCTTTCCTCTCCTCATTTTTCTGCTTCTGTTTCCTCTCCCAGCCTGTCCCTGTGTGAACCTCTTTGGGGTTACCTCTGTTTGTGCCCATCAGTGTCTGTGTGGCCTCTCTGAGGTCCCTGATAYCCAAATACTTCTAAGCCCTGGCTTGAAACAGTTGTGTAAGATCCTTCCAGCTCGTCTCCTGTGTGCCTCAAGGCACATCTGCCCACAAAGCAGGGATTAGAATGGTTAAACTGTGAACAGACAGAMTGTGGGATGGACAATAGCAGCTTTTCCCTTAATCCAGTGCCTGCCTGCAGATGCCATGGATAGCACAGACAGGACAAGGGGAGCTCAGCRCTGTGAGGGAGAGGGAGAGTGGCAGCTCAGATGAAAGGAAAGGTGGGGGGGAATCCCTGAAAGCATGGCTGAATTACTGCTCTGCTTATTCTGCACTCTTTATGTGGAGAGAGGGACTTGTTCAGCTTCCTGGTGTTGGTGGTTTATAGGAGCTCAAGTCTCACCTCTGCTCTAAAGTGCCAGAAGGGAGACATATACACCTTACCAGGAAATCATAAAAAGCACCAATAAAAGTCCTGTCTCACAGTGTGGGGGTGGGAGTGAGGGAAGCACCAGTGCCCTGAGGGCTGAGCAGGGCTGAAGGGGTTTGGATGGGGAACAGGCAGGGAGTGATTCCATTCTGCAGACAGGGGCTCTGTGGCAGTGCCAGCTGGAGGGTTGGCTGGAGGTCGGAGTGCCAGTTCCAGSCTCACTGGAAGCACTGTTAGGGATGCTGGGGGTGGATGTTGCACAGCTGAATCCCTCCCTGGGGAGGGAATGCCCCATGCCTGTGCCACTGACAGCTGAGTGTGGAGGCAGTGAGAGATGCAGCCTCTGTTTCTCCCGGTTTTCAGGCTTGGAGCATCCCCTCTCCTCCTWACAGGTTTGGGGTGGTGGGGAGAGAGTTTCTTGTCTATCACAGCCTCAGCAAAGACACAAATGAGCCTGGGGCTCCATGGCAGAAGGTGGACCCCTTTTACCTTTCCACTTTTACCTTTTTTCCACTTTCACTTTTCCACTTTTTACCTTTTACCTTTCCCCTTTTACCTTTCCCCTTGCCCCACTGCTGCATTCATGGGGRTCTCATGTGCTCTCCTGTGCCCTCCCAAAGGCAGCTGGAGAGAGGCAGAGAAGGCACAGACTTGTCACTGTCCCTGGGAGCCCTCCAGGCAGCACTGAGAGGTGCACATGCCATCAGCAAAGGGCTGATTGCCTGGAGCAGGAGCAGGGAGGACAGGAGCAGCCCCATGGGTGGATGTCCCCATGTCACCGTGCCTGGCAGGGTGGCACAGCTCCCTCACACTCGCACTGTGCCAGGCAGCTCCTCTGGGCAGTGCTCACTGGTGCTGGCATTGCATCCAGGGAAGAGCCCYGCTGTGTGGAGAGTAAACAAAATGCTTCATTTACAGCCCTTGATTTATGGTGCTGTTTGCTGAAATGATATTACAGTTGGCTGCAAACTGTTTTTCATCCTCTGATAGCGAGCTCCCATCACAACAGTGCTGCAGGAGCTCCTGCTGCCCACTGAGAGCAGTGCCAGCAGGAGGCTGGGAAATGCCAGCTGCAGCTGGAGAGGAGGGTCACAGCCTCAGCTGGCACAGGCCAGGGTGGCACTGCACCAGCTGCCATTTGCCCGTGCCTGGTGTGCTGCACTGGAGGGCTCTGCTCCTTGCACTAGCACAATGCACTGGCAGGCTGTGGACTGAGAAAATTCGGTTTAACTCCTYTCTGTTGATGGATATGGAGGGGAAAATAATTATCCTAAATGCAAAGAAACCTGGAGGAAAAGGCATTTGTGTTTCTTKTGTTCAGTAGAGGTTCTCTTCGTCTCTCTGCTTAGTCCATGCCTGTTCCTTGTTATGYATTTCCAGTTTAGCCTGTCTGTCACTGAGGGAAGGACTCCATGAGCAGCATTTTTTGTTCCTCGTGCCCTCATCACTGTGGAATCCTAMACCTCTCGTCCACCATTTGTGCATACAAATTAAATAAAGAAAAAAACCAACCCACYGTGTGTGGTTGGTGATCAAAGGTAGGGAGCTTGCAGCCCAACAGGCATTTGAAACAACAATTGAAATTCTCATTGATCTTTTATCATTGCTGGCTGAGCCTGCCAGCTCTCTGCAAAGCTGTGGTCTGTGTGTTACATTTATTGTGGCTCCATTTGTGACAGCTTCTTGGAGAGAGGCAGGGAACTCGTGGGGCAAACACTGGATGGTGGCCAGAGGAAGGCAATACRCACCAGGAAGATGCTACAACTCATTCAGTGTAATTGTAGTGGCAGAAAAACAGTGGTGGAGGGAGAAAAGCTTGCTGAGGTCAATGATGAGAGATGACTTGGCAAACAAGGTCCAATTTGGAGGCTGTTCCTTCTCCCTCTCTCTGCGTGGGCATTGTCCAGGTGTGTGGATCTCTGAAACGTGCTCTTGTGACATGATGGATTTGCCCTGAATGGCTCTGTAATGGGATACCTTGGAGAAAAATGGCTTTGTCCTTTGAAGCRCTCAGGGCTGGATTGCTCAGGGGAAGCCCTTGAGCTGCAGCTGCACTCACTGAGCATCCTCCTGTGAGTGAAACTGGGGGCTGGCCAGCCAGACCCCCCTGCCAGCAGTGCAAACTGGTGACAGCCCAGAGCCAACAACCCCAGGCCAGGGGTAACTGTGTTCTGCTGCCTTTTCATGGGTCTGGGCTTCACCCAGGCACTGATGGAGAGTAACACCTGAGCATCAGGCTGTCCTTGGTGAGTGGAGGGGGCTGCAGGGCAGGCAGACCCCTTCCCTTGCTGCCTGCCTGTTGCCTGCAGCCTGCACACTGTGCTGAATCCAGTGTGGGTGGATTTATCCCCAGGGCAGGATGCTACCTTGGCATTTAGTCCTGCAAAGCTCAGCTAGATAAATTACCTCATTGCCCAGCCCTGTCGGTGCTGCACAGGGAGCAGAGAGGCAGCAAATGTCTCCTTGCCTGTCAGAAAGGGCTGCTGTGAGCCAGCAGCAGCAGCACTCCGGAAAGCTGCTGTCCCCTGGATGCCTTTCCCTGCCTGGGAGGCAGGTTCATGAGGTGCAGAAGCTTTGTGGCAGCAGGAGCCTGGCTGCTGCAGCCAGGGGATTGCCTGGCACTGGGCTGGGCTGTGCAGGCTGCTGCTCTTAAATCTCGGCCCTGTTAAAGGGGGTTGGCTTGTCTGAGAGCAGGCAAAATGCCCTCCTAGCACATGGGCATTAGTGAGAGAGGCTGAGGCTGCCAAGACATCATTGCTGATCATTAAGTGTGTTTATAAAGGCAAGGCCAGGAGCCAGGCAGGCCCTACTGATCCAGCCCTGCTGCTGCAGCMCAGCCATGGCAGGGGATGCAGCCTGGGCACTTCTTCCCCCAGCTGGATTAATTTATAAACTAAAAAAGGCTGATGGGAGTCAGGCCTGTGTGATGGTGTTTGCAGGGGTTTTAGGATGAGGGAAGAGATGAGAATGTTSACTCCATGTTTCAGAAGGCTGACTTATTATTTTATTATATATGTTACATTAAACTATACTAAAAGAATAGAAGAAAGGATTTCATCAGAAGGCTGGCTAAGAATAGAATAGCCAAGAATGATAACAAAGGCTTGTGGCTCGGACTCTCTGTCYGAGCCAGCTGGGCTGTGATTGGCCAGTAATTAAAAACATCCAACATGGGCCAATCCCAGATGCACCTGTTGCATTCCACAGCAGCAGATAACCATTGTTYACATTTTGTTCCTGAGGCCTCTCAGCTTCTCAGGAGGAAAAATCCCAAGGAAAGGATTTTTCAGAAAACGTGTCTGTGACAAGGCCTGAGCACTGACTATGCTGGCAGCACTCCTCTCTGAGCTCCTGGACAGTGTTGGCCATCCCCAGAGCAGGGCAAGGTCCTGGTGCCCCCACAGGGGACAAGGCTGCGCTCCCAGCACCAGTGCCAKGGCACAGGGCAGCAGAGAGGGGCCTTTAGCCAGGGCACAGATCCTCTGCCTGCCCGCCACGATGCACAGAGTGCAAAGTTATTCCTKTATCTCTTGGAAAAAGCACTCGTTTCCCTCTGTGCCTGGCAATGGAAATGAAAAGCTCCTTGGTGGGGAGGCAGCGTGGCTCTGTGCTAACATCTGGGAGTGATGGATGGCACTCACAGAAGAGGTGTCACAACCCATCACGTGCCTGAGTCGTGACAACAAAGGGGCTGTTCCTGCATGCCTGTCTTCTCTGCTCTGGCAGTGCTTGCACACATCGTTCCTGAGGTTGAGATCATTCATGCTGGAATAACTTATAAAGCATCAGCGTACCACTGGGATTTCAACTTCTCCTTCTCTGCAGCCTTAAAAGGAAGGAGCTAAAGGCAGGATACACAAAGTGATGAAAATTACTGATTTTATTCACTATTTTTACCACACTTTTCCCCCAGAATAAAATTGTATCTGGGTGATTTAATAATCTTGAAGTATTCTGGGCGGGGATGCAGAGCTGAAATGCAGTCAGCACTCAGCACTTTAGAGAACTGAGCTGTATTTCTGGTGTCTAGGGACTGGTTTAGGATTGTAACTTTAGCTGATTAGACAACTGGCTCAAACACATTGCTCCTACCTCATTTTCTTCACATTTTTCATAGCAATTTTTTTTTCTGCAAGCAATATAGTGTAAGCAGGTTGTATTCTCCTGGATTCTATGAAGTGAACTTGCAGAAATGAGACTGGAGCACAGTGATCTTTCCCCATCCCCACCTGAGCAGTGAAGGAGGACAGTATTTGCTGTACTTAGAGAATTTGGGGGTGGAATGGGGCTGAACATCTTTCCTGGAAAAGTGAATTTCTTCTGGTGGAGCCTTGTGGGATGCCAGGATCTTACTAAAGCTTCAGATCTTCTAATTTGAGTTAAAAGTAATAGAAAAAAGAAACTCAGAGACTGGTGTCTCTTAGGCTGAGCTGGATGGCAGATTTTGGGCAAGTGGGCTAGCAGGTCAGGAATCCAAGACAAGTGGCCAGCCCACCTTCATGAGCTCCCAACCCAAACCCGAGCTGTCCTTTCCTCATTCCTCCTACAAGTGCTGTGTTCTGTCACTGCCTCTGCTGCTGGGCTGTGTTAAATGCAGCTGCTCAGAGTGAATGGCTTGGCCTCTGCAGGGGGCAGGTAAAATATATGTTCTCCAAGAGATACTTGCTGCCAGCCACCTTCCCTGAAGGTGGACATTTGTTATTATCCCAGGAAGGTGAAGGATGTGCTGCTGAGGGATGTAATTCACCCCAGCAGAAGCCTCCTGCCAGAGCCCTCATCCCYGTGCTGTGGCTCAGGAACAGGCACAGTCCTTGCTGTGGATAAGGAGGCTGAACCCTCAGCCTCTGCTGGGTGGCATCAAAACAGGGCAGTGCTGGCCCAGGCTGAGGAGATTGGAACCAGGGCTGTGCCTCAATCTGCCTGGCATGGCTGGCTCTCAGAGCTACCCCTTGTCAGGATGATGGCAACTGAAAACCTTAAGGGCAGGTTTCATGGGATGGCCATTYCTGCATGTCTGAATTGCATTTTAAAGTGTGGCTTAAGTGAATAACTAACATCAGCACTCCTGCTCCACCACAATCTCTGTGTCTTCTTGATTAGTGGATAGGAAAAGGATTAACCAGAAGATCATTTTCCATCATATGGGGTTTTTGTTGTTGTTGTTTTATGGGTTTTTTTCTTCCCAAAAGTCTGGGCCTGTAGATTATCCTGGCTCTCTCAAGGGCAGGCAATTTCTGACGTCCTTGAGAGTAAATGCCAAACTGCTCAGGCTTGGCTGCAGTGCTGGCTTTATTTGCCAAGGACTTCAGAGCATGCCTGAGGAACAGAGGAGAGGGAAGAGGGAAAACAGACAAGTAATTCTGACACACTTTAGTATTCCTGGCGGTGCTGCTGCCATCAGCTGTTCTATCAGCTTTCACAGCCCATGCTATAATTAAGATCTGTCAACACTGATAAAAGGGAGAACATTCAGTCAACTAATTAAGTATCGCTTTAATACTCTAATATTTAAATTCAGGTTCCTAAATCAGCRGAATAATAAAATGTTTTATGTCTGCTTAAATGGCAAGGGAACAGGATGTGAATATCTCAATAGTGGATTTAATTATCAATCTGCCTTTCCCCCATGGAGCACAGGAGGTCTCGGTGCTGGWGCAGCAGAACCAGGATCCCTGGCAGCTGTGGGAGGAGAGTGCAGAGCTGGCTGCAGAGCAGGCCCGGGGCTGGAGGGAGCTGGGGAACCTTCCTGGAGGGGCCAGGGCTTACAGCCAGCCTGGCTGGGATGCAGGTGTTTGACTGTAGTGTTGAGAGATGTCCTTTGCCATGTGCCAGGGCTGGGGATGGCTCTGCACRCTGAGGAGGAGGCAGTGAGACACAGACACAGATCAGGGCATCGAGGGGAGCATCTGGAGCTGGGATCCTTTGCTGTATTGTCCAGATATGTGAAAAAAGCTGAGCAGGGAGCAGGCATGAAGTTGAGCAAATGCTTCAGCAGGCCTGGCTTCAACAGTACCTTTCCTTTGTCCTTTTTGTGTTAGCTTGCTGTGAATATTTTAGTGAGCACGTTTACTGGCAGGAGTGTGTTCATGTGGAAGGGAAATATTTGTTCAATTAATCTCCAAGAGGACTGCAAACTGAGATATTTGAAGTATTTGCAGTAGAAACTTGATGGTGACTGCTGCACTCATCCTGGCAAGGAGCACAGGCAGCTCATGAGCACCATTAAACTGAGCAGGGGAATTGGGGTTGTTGTGAGGGGCTGCTGCTAATGATGGGGAGCTCTGGCCAGGCAAGGATGCAGGACCTGGAGTTCTTTTAAGATGTAAAGTCGTTCTCAGAAATTACATGGGATGGAAAAAGGCTGGGGAGGGGGGTGTGCAAAAAAAGAAAATCAATTTGGAAAATCCAGCYCTGTTCACACGTAATTTGCAAACTGGAAAAGAGGTGAAATTCATCAAGGAAATGAATCGTTACAAATGATTTGTTCAGCTGTTGTAGGGAGACGATTTATGAATATTGATCTATTTGTAATTGTGAATAACTCCCTGTGGAAGCTGTGTGCTGTAGAAGTGTTGGGTATCTGAAATCGACTGAGAAAGTGCATTTTTTTAAMATTGCAGTTACTCCAAAAGGCTTTAGTCAAGATTGCAGCCTYCTTGTGCTGTTATTTGTAGAGGTTACTGTCGGAATGTATGCTTGGCCAAAGAGTTTTCAGAAAATACCCTGATTTCCATTTTCCAGCAGGGCCCCTGGAATACAAAATGACTTGCCCAAGGTCAATTAAAGTCTGTAGCAGACTTTGGGAAAGAATCATCATTTATTTTGGTTTGCTTTGGTTTGTGGGAAATAGTCCCAGAGCAGGAATTATAGGCATGTCTGCTGCAGAAACCCAGCTTTGCAAAACTGAGGATTTTTATTGGAATGCTTGAGTTTTGAGGAGGTGGTGTGAAATCCTGTGTAATTCCCTTGCTCTGCAGGAAATGGAGAGTGGGTCACCCCCAACAGGCAGCTCAGCTGCCAGGGAAGTGTGGGAAGGTGGGATGGATGCATCTCCCCCAGAGGGTAGGCATGGGCACCTGCAGGAGGTGTTTTGAACTGAGCAGTGAAGGAGAAGGCATCTCTGGAGCTGAGTATTCACAGYACAGCACGGGTGTGCAGCTCTAAGGTTTTTATCCTTCCTTCTTTTACCATTTCTCTCTGGGTGCCCTTACCCTGTGACTCTGGCATGGTGCTTTATAGCAGGTGATTTTCTGCTGTGCTGCCCAGTCCTGAGCATGCCACTTGCTAAGTGAAAAGAGGTGACCAGCAAAATCATGGATTATTTGTTTTAAAATAGAGAAAYGTGGCAATTTTTCATACCCTGCAGCTCCTTCCTGACAACTCATCCTCCTGCATCACATTGCAGTGAGTGACAGCAACCAGAGGCTATTCATAAGGGTGGCATCTCCACATGTAATAATCATAATTACATGAAATAATAACTATCTAAAGGGCAGCACAGTGAGTGACAAGCCAGAGAATATACCTTGACACCTGCCAAAGATGTACTAAACACACAGAGAAATTTTCCCCAGGATCCTGTCACTTTGTCAACTAACAGAACCAGCCAGAGTTAATAAAATTACTCCAACAAAGTCAGGCAGGGCTTTTTCCCTTGCTGTCAGAGCCTCAGGTTCACAGGTTCACAGAATCATTGAGGAGCCTGCTCTAGGTCTGGAAATGATCTTGTCGTTACTATTTCTGGCTGTAATTAATTGGAGAAGTTTCTCTTCATGGAGTTTAATCTTATAATTATTAAAGATAACAATTGATAAAGTGCAGATGGCAGCAGGCTTGAGGGACCTGGCTAAAAAACCCCAAAACCTGGAAAGGTTTGACATTTCCTTTGCTACCATTGCTTCTGATATTTAATTCTACCTGTGTGTAAGGGCTAAACCCTGGGATGTGGAGTCCTGTGTGGCAGCTGATAACACTCACAGACTTTATCCTGAGCTGCAGCAGCAGGTGATCTTATATTGTGCAGTGTCTAATCCTTTGTGTAAAGTAAATATGGAAATTATTGGGACAGACCTTCCTCCCTGACAAAATGGTTATGGAAAGGGGGATAGGAGTGGAGTGGGAAAGGTGTAATGTGTGTAGATAAAACATGGACCACTCCAGCTGGAGTTAAGGGTATTGTGTCCCCCACACATTTCTTAAAAGTCTTCTGCAAGTTATCCCAATTAAAATGAACCAAAACCTGTTTGGCTGAGTGCTAGCCTTCCTGCCCAAGCTCCCTGGCTTGTGCTGTGGGTGGGTTTGGAACAGATATTCCCAATCACAAATATCTACCAGGAGTCAGAGCCCTGGAGGTGGGACTGTGCCTCCCCTGCAGAGCGTGGGGAGYGCTGCAGGAATGGAAGATGCAGGGCTGGTTTTTGCAAGGCTCGTTATAATTAGATTATGTGCATTCTGAGTGTCTCTTTAGTGCTGTTCTTAGACACTTAAATAGCAATTAGGATTGGTGGCAGGGCTATTTTTGCTCACTGTGGYTGTGGGATGTGGTGTCTGACTGTGTGTTACATTGTCCCTCATTTCCCTGCTTTCCTGTGTGCCCAGCCTTGGCCTGGTTTTAGGTACAAGAGGCRGCAGCAGCGTCCGTGCAGCACAAGGAGAGAGGCACCTGTGTCCCCAGTGTGGGTGTCAGACATCTCAGCTGTGGCCCAGCACACGGGATGAAGTTCATGTGAGAGGTTTATTTATACTCCTGGCGGGATGCACCAGTGGTTTCCATGGGAATGGGAAGGGCTGCACAGTAGGATGGCTGCTCTTACTGCACATGATAGAGAGCTAATGGGGAGGGCTGCAGCCTCCCTGTGCCCTCATTAATCCAGCCCCCTGCCAGCTTYCCAGCCCTCCACACCCTGCTCCAGCCCTGCTGGGCAGGTCATGGGCCATGAGGTGAGAGGGGCAATTTTCAGGAMACAAAAGCGTGTTCCCGTGGTAATGAAGGGGTAAAAAGAAATTTTCAGTGCACCCTTTTTATGGGTTATTATTTTGGAGAGTAGAGGCGAGGAGGGTTTATTTGTTCAGTATTATTCCTGTAATGAAAGTTCCATGGGGAAAAGCAGAGCTGCAAGGGGAGTTTGCTTTGTTATCACTGGGTCTTGCTGCTGCGTGGCTGCCCAGAAAASCAGGGGGAGAGCACAGGTGAATTTAGCATTGGCTACCCTTTGCTGGTGGGAGTTGTTTGTCCTCTAGAGGAGCAGCTGCTGGCCAAATCCTGCTCCTGGGCCAAATTCCCTGCAGGCATTTCCCAAGTCTGTAGCACCATCTGCCCCATGCCTGGTTTTGCAGCGAAGGCATCCTAGAGGGAAGAAGTGGCCACAAACTGGACAGTTCCTGCATCCCTCCTGTAAATGCAGTGGCTGTAACACCTCCCCTCTTGGTTGCCTTGGAGCTTTTGAGGGAAAGTACAAAATTCACCCTTCCTTGCAGTCAGACACCATCCCAGAGCTCAGGCTGGGCTCCATGGAGGGGTTGGGGTGGCTGCACCTCACCCACCCAGGACCAGCAGCTCTCCTGACATGGGGGAGCTGCAATCCCAATTTTCCTTGGAATAGCCCTGGGGGGCTCTAAAGCTCAGCATCCCCCAGATGGTGTCAGCCAGAAACAAAATCTCAATTAGCCCCCATCTTCTTGGAGGGAGGGGATTTCTGGGAGCGTGTGGGTTTCCTGGAGCCTCTGAGTGCCATCTGCTGGGCGAGGGGCTTTGGTCTGGGGRCTGTGGCTGCAGAGAAAACATCCACAGGGAAACACAGATTGGCAGGGAGAGGCCAAGGGCTGTTAATAATACAGTAGGTAGGGGAAAGCAGAGGATAGAACACACCAAAAATTGCATTCAGACAACATAGATGACAGTTATTTTGATTTGTAAATGTCTACCTAGTTGGAAAAGCTGCCATAAATAATACCCAGCTGTCAGGCTGTCCTGATGCACAGGCTGTGTGCTCAGGCGTGGTGCTGATGGGGGCTATATTTTTCTCAGTGTATGTACAGGATAAACACACACTCTGCCTGCACATGTTTGTCATTGAGAAATCCCTGCTGCACCTGCCCTGTTCAGTCATTTGAGTCTTCAGAGGCAGCGCGTTGTTGAGTTTAATTTTTTTTCCTTATATAATTTTCCTTCTTGTCCCTCATCTAAGGCAAGAAAATCTCTCATCCCACAGCTCTGCTTGTGTTGTAACACAGATTGGCTGCCTGCTTTGGCTGTGCTGGAGCAGGTGGCAATCTCTGGGTACCCAGTGCTGCACTGCRCCGCTCGTTTCTTCTCCCCAGGCTGGGGAAGCACAGAAAACTGAGCCACTTCCAGGCAGGTACCCGGCTCCTGCCAACATTTCACCTGCTTTTTGGATAAACACACCACTTCAGGGCTATCAGTATTTATGGATTAATGTGTTTGAAGGCCGAGAGGGAGCGTTTATCATTATCCACTCTCCAGTGCAGGCTGTGGAACGGCCCCAGCCCACCTGCAGCCCAGCTCTCCAGCACAGCCTGCAGGCAGTGCAAACAAAACCTTCCTTGCTGTTGATCTCAACTGCAGTTTGGGGTATTGGGATCAATTCCTTGATTGGAGCAGGAACCAGCRATGAGGACAAGTGTTTCCTTGGTGGGCTTTGCCTGAGTTTAAGCTTGCAGTCCCTTGATGTGATGAAGGCAAGCTGCCTCCCTTCAGGAGCTGCCCACAACCGCCCATTGAACGCTGCTCAGAGCTGCCAGCTCTTTCTCAAGGACCAGCAACCTACAACCAAAACAAGGCTTCCATCCAACAGCATCAAAAGGCTCCTGAAATTGCCACCTGAAGGTGCTGGATTTATGTTCAGGTAGTTGGTGAGATGGAAGAGAGAGTGAGGAGGATTTTTGCTTTTCCCCATCAGCTCTGAAAATGCTCAGGAACAAGCCCAGCACCCTGAGAGAGTCACCTTAGCTCAGCTGTGTCCTGTGTTTAGAATCCCATAAATAAATAGCTGAAAAGTCACCTGAAGGTTTGGGAAACCTTTGAGGGCAGCCCTGGATGGATTTATAGCTTCCTGTCAAGAACCACATGAGATTCATGGCTTTGTGTGGCTTTGCTTGGATATTTGACTGAATTCTGCTTTGCATTCTGGGCTCAGACAGATTTGCAGGAGAAATCAGGGGGAGACAAAGTCTGCAGCCTGAACTGAGCACAAAGTTCACACATCCTGGGGAAGCAAAGCTTCTGGGTGTTTTGCACAGCTGTGACCTCCAGACTTAGAAGGAAATTTCCCTTTTGAAGATGCACAAGTCCTCTGTCCTTCATTCTAGATGCAAGCTGCTACCAGTAAATGCCACATGCTGAAAATGCATATTGCACTGTGGTTGTGCTGTGCTTTGTGCCCTCTTTCAGCTGGCCAGCCCTCCTGGGATCACCAGGCAGAATTTGCTGTTAAATCACGGTGCCTTTGTATTTCCTGTGCCCCGTGACTGATGTGCCCCATCGTGTCACAGAACTGTATACAGCCTCTCCCTGCCAGCCCTTCGAGTGGCTGCTACTGGCCGTGTCACCTCAGGTCGGGTTAATTAACCCTGACATCATCCATTTTCATGGACAGAGATCCCATTCCCTGCTGTTGTCAACAGCAGCAGCTCAGGGGTGAGTGCAGGCGGGAGGTGATGGGGAGGCTGTGTAAACACCATCGCTCTGCGCCCAGCCAAGGCATTTCCAGTGCCTGCCTAAAAGAGCAGGAGCCAACTTTTCATCTCCTTGTTTTTCTTAGGGCTTAGCAAGGAACCAGTAGGTTTGCAGCAGCTCTGATTACAAATATTTGCTCTTTTCTTTGGCCCCTGATGACTCTGCTGTTGGCTTGGTGACAGCATCTATCCAGTGCTGGTGCTCCAGCACTTGGCTGGGCTCTCCCAGAGCCAAGCTGTCCCCAGTGTAGGAACAACAAGGCTGGGATTCCCTTTGTAGGGGCTGTTTTGGGTGCAGTGTCAGCTGGGGAGCAGGGCCTGAGGAGCCTGGAACAGCTCTGACAGGCTGGAATTGCTCTCCCAAACCTCCTGCCAGGGTTAAGGACAAGGGGCAGCTCCAGCTCTGTAACGCCCCTTTGTCAGCAGGATCCCTCCCTGCAGCACTGCTGCTGTGCCTCCTGGGTCACAACTGTTCAAACTTGTGCTGCTCATSTCTCCTGCATTGAGTGGCCTCTTTTGAGAGCAAAAGAAAATCTGTGCAGTTGCAGGGGGAGCTCAGGCAGCTGGGGCTGGGGTTTAGATCTGGGTTGGTTTGCTGAGTTGGCCCTGGCTTGCCTGTTTGACCTTGGGATAACTCCTGTAGCTGACCCTGCTCTGGCATTACTAAGCTGTAGCTTCAGACTTTGAAAAATAAGCTCTTTTTTTTTTTWAATTTGGAGCTCCTATTAATGGTAGCCCAAGCGCTTCCATTTTATTAGAAAATACTGCTGAAGGATGGCAGGGGGAGAGAGCATGAGAGATTAAGTCTACTCATGGACTGGATCAGAGTATGATATTTTGTCTCCCACTGTGCTACCAGCTGTATTAGACAAAAATGTCAGAAATCCTGCAGCAGGCAATTAGAGCCCAGTGTGGGCTGCTGCTGCCTGACCTCGGGTAGCCTGTGCTTGCTTTCTGTCTTGAAGCTAGGAGTCTTTCTCCCAAAGCTCTTTGCCTCATGCTGTCTCATTAGAAGCCTGCACTGCCTTTGTGTCCCTCAGTGTGACCCATGGAAAAGCTGGGGCTGGTGGGGAGAAGGAGAGAGCCAAGCAGTGGAGCTGGGCTGGCCCTTGGAGAGCCCGGGCTGGTGTCACTCAGAGCGCTCCCCTTGCTGTGCCCCAGCAGCATCTTCCTTTTCCTCAGGCTGCTGCACGTGAGATTTATTCCTCCAGCCTCCACGCTRTGCATTAACTCTGCATTTATTTGGCTGGGATATCATTTTGCTACTTCATGCTAATATTTTGTGAACTTGACCAGGCCTGCTATTTTTCTTTGATTTCTCTTTGCAACACTTTCCATTCTGGAATGATCCGAACTTAATTCATGTGCCATTTGTTCTGTGCACTACTTTCAGCACATTAATAAAAATAATTTAAATTGTATTAGGCTCCAGACAAATCCCTGTAGTATTCCYTGAGTATCTCCCTTCAAGCTGATGCATTTCTGGTCCTTATTTTTCCTTTGTTCCTCATGCTTGAGGCAGTTTTATACAGGGATGGAGGTTTGTGTAGCTGAGCCAAACTGGAAGCTGATGAGTAATAAAAAATTTTTCTGCATTTTTGAAGAGAGGAGTAAAATAGYTCAAGGTAAAACCAGCTGGCCCATGCTGCAGTCACTGAGCCCCAGAGGTATCAGTGCAGCACAGTTCTGTCCCTTTTTGCTGGCTCCATGTCTATGAGGCCACAAAGGAGGGCAGGGAGCCACTGAGCCTGTGCCACCATCAGCCCCAAGCGTGGAGAAGTGCATTTTTCAATCAGCATGTTTTCTTTATTTTTACAATGTACTTCACAGAAAACTATTACACCTAATTTGTTCTGGATTACTACACAGGCAGCATCCAGATATCACTTGTCACCTTGGGAATAGCAGATGATACACAACGAAGCAGCAGCAGCATGCTGGGGCTGAAGGGCCTCAAGCTTGTATGTTTTGTCTTCTTTTTGTTTCTAAATGTGACTTGCAGAATAAAAACACACAGATTTTAAGCAAGCACTTCCTTGCACAGATCTGTTTTGATTTAAAACATTAAATGTGTTCCTTTAGTGGATCAACGTTATTTTGCTGCTCTTCTGATGCAGTGCCAGTAGTGTTTATTTTTTTAGCTGAAATTATTTCCTCAGCAGATTTGCTTTTGAAAGGACACTGCTCTGTGCATATCTTGTTTAAACCTAAGCTCATCTAGCTACTGTTCTTTTCTGGTAGATATCTTGCAGATAGGGAACAATATTATTGGAAGGCAAATGCTCATTTCCAAGCCATCTTAGAAGTACATCAAAATCTGTATGAATGAGGCTTGAAGCRAATGAACTTTAAAATCCTGGGTTTGATTATCTCAGAGAATCCCTGCTGAAACTAATAAGGCAGCATCATGCAAGAGACATTCCAGGCTCAATGTTACCAAGTATTAATTATTGTTATCTCTTTGCCAGCTGATAGCAGTGGCTGGAGCCCTGCAATTTAGCTTTCCATCAGAAAGAATGGTATTGGAACACAACTAAAAAATAAATCTCATAGAAACATACCAGACTGAAACAGAAGCTGTCGTGGTGCACTGTGGCTCCTTCCCCAAASCACAGCCTGGTGTGCCTGTGCTTTGGAGAGGCTTCAAACCCACCCAGGGAGCAAACTGCTGCTGATCCCCTGGCAGAAGCTCTCCTTGGGCTGCCGGGGCTGAGGGGAGGCCAGAGGGTGGGCAGCTGCAAAGTTCCAGGTGTCTCTGCACGTCTACCCTGTGCATGTTGGGTGACTTTGTACAACAGTGACATCTGGTGAAGCCCATCAATATTTACTGTTTCACTCTGCTTTTTAAGAGGGTGGACTTAAAGCCTGCAGATTCCTTATTGCTTGAGAAGTCAGCTGGAGCAAGGCACTTGGCTGGGCTGCTCCTGGCAGGCAGCTGGCCCTGTTTTTGGCTTGGGAATGTGGGTGCTTCTTGGGCAAGGACCTTTGGAGGTGATAACACATCTTTCCTCTTTCCTAACTCAGTATGGCCTTGCTGTGCTGCTTGGWTTGCACCAGGGATGTGATCTGGAGAAAAGGATCTATTTCCACCAAATGGTGCTGGAGAATGTTTACTGACCCTTCTGTCCACTTCTGGAAGTCTATGTGCCACAGAGCTGTAGATTTCCTCTTTTCCTCCTTCCTTGCCAGTATTTGTGCAAATTGAAACAGTTTTAAAAAAAAGGTTTCTATGGGTTGGTTCAAATATATGAATTGCAGGAAAGAAATCAGATTMTTCTCCCCTGGACCACCTCCCAGGATCAGGGCTTACCTGAACACTTGGTGCCTGCTGTTACATCTCTTGGAAAAAGAGAGAGCTGTGCTCCCCAGGACAGGGACTGGGTACTCTCCTGTGCTGCATCAAGCACTTAAATGATGCTTAACAAGAACTAATAAGGAAAATGATGCTTTGGATGTGCACACATGAGGGACAGCAGGAGAGGTCTGTGGTGAGCCTGAACTCAATTTCTTTATTATTAGATATTATACATGCACAATAAGCAGCCTTGGTGTGATTATTCCATACCTATTTCTTTCCAAAGAACTAAATCACCCCTTGGAGAGCAATAGGAAGATAATGTTTTCACACCATTAGTCAGATGCTAAAATACCAAGGCAGTTTTTCTTTTCCCTGGTAACATAAAACTAGAAAMAACAGTTAAACAGAAAGGTAACACCTTGTATGCTGCCCAAGGAGGTTTTTGTGTTCTGGAAACTTTGCTCTGGGTGAAAGCTGCAGCCACTGTGTGTTTGTCCCCAGAAAGTCCTGATTCTTCAAAGGAATCTAGTTATGGTTGGACTCCTCACAGGGATTCCCTGCAGAGGCTTTTCAGTGAATTTTCATCAAGGACTAGAAACCTTCAGGCTTGCTTGAGGGGAGATGGGGAGAAAACTGATGGAGCCTCTTCCAAGAAACTCCTCATTTATGAAAGCCTGTCCTGCTGGGAGCTCTTGAGCATCCCCTTGGCTCCAGCTTATCTCAGTGGCCCCAGTTCAGCTTTCCTGAGCTGGGGTCGAGGTGCTTTGGCTGCCCTGAGGAGCTCCCACCCCCTGGCCCCTCTGCAGCACCAGGGGACAGTGACCTTTTGTACAAGGAACCTTTGTAGCTGGATTTCCTCAGGAGCCTCCAGGAGCTGCTGCTGCTCCTGGGGCTGTCCCACAGCCTGTGCCTCCCTGTGCTCCATCTCTCTAAACCCACTGCTATGCTGGAAACCAAAAGTTCCCTCATGGTCCCTCAGGGATCCTTATTGACTTTTATGGTCTTTAAAAGACCTCTGCATGGATTTGTAATCATTCTACGTGTACGCCGAGAAACACTAACATAACTGGTAATTAATTTGTTTTAATTGTTTTTATATAATCCCCGCGAGCGACCTCATGTTTTGTTTTGCATCTGTTATGTTTCTGACTCAAATTTTAATGCCTTAATGGGAACAGTGCCAACTGCTGTTACTCTGAGCTATGAGCAATCTCCTGGCACACTTCCAGTCCTTTATTGTGGAACTAACTATACAGCACTGTAATTTAACTAGCAAAATGTGGCAAATCACTATTATTAATAACAATAAATCTATTTCTGCAGGTTGACAGCATTAAAATAACAAATTATTCTGCAAGGAAAGCTGGTAATTTTGGGTGCTTTCCACTGTGATCATTGCAGAAGTATAATATCCATTATTAAGAGCCTTTTGGTGTCTCATGAAGGAGCTGTTTGCACATGACAGTGCATCAAGGTACTTACTGTGGGGGAGGATACAGAGGCCTTGACCATGGCTATTTCAGCAATTCATCATTTTAATTTAAATGTTAATGGCAGGATGGGGCAGGTTAGGGAAAATTGCTTTCCTCCCCTGCTTACCATTCCCACTTTTTTAATAATCTTGTCTCATTCAGTTAGTCAAACCTTAAAGCCCAAGATCTTAATTTCTGCTCCTCTCTCCCCTTGGCTCTCTCCTGCTCTCTGCACTCCTGACTCCACAGTGCCCTGCAGCCCCCTGAGGTTCAGCTGTGTGCTTGGTTTGGGCAAGGTTTCCACTGTGAGAGCAGTGCCCAGCAGACATTGGTGGGAGAGGCACTCTGGGAGCTTAAGCAGGAGATAAAATACTATGGAAATGAATACCTGCCTCGCAGGTTGTGGGCACCAAAGCGTTTTTGTAGAGCCTGTCTGCAAAATTACTGTTTGCCCGAGAATTTGTAACATACCCAGGGCCTTTATTCACATTCTGATTATTGTTTCAGGATGGTTTTTACCCAAACCACAACAGGTAATGGAGAGGTTGTTACTGGCCATTGCCTCAGCCCCTTTGCTCTCTTGTAGAAAGCTTCCAGCTGCCATTAATGAAGAGGGAATGGGAGGCAGGAGTGCCTGCTGCTGCTTTCTGCCAGCTGATGAGTGTTCCCTTGCTCTGGGAGCTCTCCTAAGTGGGCAGGTGTCCACAGGGGCTGGAGTGGAACTGGAGACCTGCCCAGGGTCTTCTGCAGTCTGTCATCTGCTGTCAGCTCCTCTCTAGGTGATACCAATAAACTCCTCTGCAGCTTCAGCACGGGTTATGGTAGTGGGTAACAAGGGTGAGCTGCAACTCACAGCTCTTCAAAATCCAGCCTCAGGCAGGGCAGCATATGCTCAGAACAACGTGGAGAAGAAAGGGGGCAAGGAAAAAGGTCAGTAAGAATAAATATGTGATGTGGAGATGACTGGATGCAGAAAAATAGGATGGGAATAGAAGCAAAAATATTTGTGGGGAGGGAAATTATGAAGACACGTAAAGTTGGTTGGTAGAACTACAAGAAATGTCAGGAGCAGGGAATCAGGGAAGAGACCAGGGTCCCAGAATTTGGTCACCAGGTGTTTCCCTCTCCAGCAGAGTCCATGAGTGTGGAGCCAGGGTGCTGGGAAATCTTGGGTGAGCAGGAAAGTGCCCAGCTTGTGAAGTGGTGTTTGAACAGAGCAGTAGTGGGCATGAAGAGGGAGCTGAGACACCTGAAAGTCTGCTCCTTRGTGCAGAAGCTGCAGAAGTCTCCATGGGGGGGTTTGCAGTGAGCTGCCATGGTCCTGCTTAACCCCTGCCATGTGAAACAAGTGCCCCAGAGCTGCTGCAGCCGGGGATTGCTACAGTGCTTTGGTCAGTGGTTTTCCTGGTGTTTCTAGTTTCAGTATTTCAGGGGGAAGTGGGGAGGCTGGCAATCAGCCTGACTTTGTGCTTGTTAAAACTGGAGGGGATCCATTTCCTCACCCAGCTGGCAGGATAGAGCCTGCTCCTCCACTGTTAGGATATTCTGTGTGTGGATACCTGTGTGTGGACATTCAGTGGGTGGACATTCAGTGGGTGGATATTCTGTGGGTGGATACTCTGTGGGTGGATATTCTGTGTGTGGTCATTCAGTGTGTGGATATCTGTGTGTGGACATTCAGTAAGTGGATATTCTGTGGGTGGAGACCTGTGTGTGGATATTCTGTGTGTGGACATTCAGTAGGTGGATATCTGTGGATGGATATTCTGTGTGTGGATATTCTGTGTCTGCATATTCTATATGTGGATATTCTGTGTGAGGATACCTGTTTTTAGATATTCTGTGTGTGGACATTCTGTACGTGGATATCAGTGTGTGGATGAGAGCTCCCCTGGCACTGCAGCCCCTCGGGCAGTCTCTCCAAGTGCTCAGTCCATTTTCTCGGAGGTTGCAGCCTCTCCTGGTACCCCAGTGGGCTGTGCAGGGTGTAATCCTGGCTGTGGTGCCATCTGGAGCTGTCTGAAGGGGCAGCCCCTGGCAGGCTGTGAGCCAGCCCAGGGTCACTGGGATAATTCCAGCTTAGCCAGTGCTGCACCAGCTGCTGCTCTCCTGGGCAGCTCCAAGGGTGGCAGTAGGAATGGCTTTCTGAAGGGACTTGTGGTCACCCATTCTGCTTGAAAATAAAAATTAAATCCTACTTTATTCTCTGTTATTTTAGATCTTTGCATCTCACCCTCTGCTTTCAGCCAAAGATCCCGTGGCACTTGACCAACAAGAGGAAGGCACTTGACCCTTCTGAGTGTTTGCATCCTGTTGATTTGCAAAGCAGCCAAATTCTTGGTCCAGCATGGTGGGCAGTGCTGACATCCCCAATGTCTGGAGCAKTGTTTGGAGCTCTAAATTTTCTGTGAGGGTTTTTTGACTTGTTCAGCCTTGTTTCTGTTGCAAGTGATCYGAACAAAAAAAAATACTGAAAATTGTCCTTTTTACACTTTGTTAGAAACTGCTCTGAGAGTGCAGGACATGGTCATAAACAGAGAGAGCACAAATGTGCAGTGGTGAGAAATGAACCACTGATCTGCACCTGTCTGGCAGTAGCTGCCATGGGTTGAAGCAGCCTAGTTGAAAGTGGAGGGGTGAGATAGCAATCGAAGTGATTAAAGGCTGGACTCTTTCATCTATGGATGCTTGAATAACTTTCCATTACTTTAAATTGGGTTGCAAATGAACATCCCCTTTGATCTATAATGGGACTTTCCAATCAGTGAGGCCTGCGCTCAAAACATGAAAAGCAGTTTACATTGATGAGAGCAGTAGGAAAGATCTGAACCCTGAAGAACAACCTGCTCCAGCACTGCTGGAGATAAAAGAAAAGTGGAGGTGGYTCTTTGGGAGGCAGGAGGGTCAGAGGGGTGACCTGGATTGCCCAAGGGCAGAGACACCACTGTGGGTATGAGTGACCCTCGTTGCAGGTTTAAATCTCTAGTGAGAGGGTCTTAGCCAGGCTCCTGATTTGAATGATGAGAACATTTTGGGTCTGTTCTGTGGGTGGGGTCAGACCATTGGGTGGGTGTTTACTGCTCCTRCTCATGCAGAACCAAAACAGGGAAAAAAATAACCTATTTCTGCAGATGCTGACATTATATTGGCTTTATTGAAAAACAGTCGAGTACCTAAATAGTGTGGTTTATTTTATTGGTTGGTTCATATCTAGATGATATTCCTTATCAGGTTTGACAGGTCGGCTTCTTGGCCTAAGTCACTTAACAGCCTCTCTTTATTGCTGAGTTCCCAGCTTTTGTTGGTCTGTCTCGCAGCCAGGGCGTTATCTAGCCTGTGGAATTTGATTTATTTCTGTGCTGGCATGTCCAGAAGAATCCTTGTAAAGAAAACAAACTGCATGTCCCCTTCACAGGAGATCTTGGCTGCTATTTCTCTAGCCACTAAAAGCTTTATCACTCAGCCTTGTTATTACCATGCTAAACGGAACACTTCAGAGCTTAGCAGCTTAACAAGATAAAAACATGCTTTGTGGTTAATGTGGTTACTGCAGGCATGCACCGGGCGGGAGGGAGCTGCTCCCTTCCTGCTGGGGCAGCTGCACGCTGCTGGGAAATGCCTGGCCTGATAGAGCCTGTCAGAGCCGGCGGTTCCAGGCTGAGAGTTCAGCTTTACCAGGACAACGCGCTGCGGGCTGACCAGAGGGAAGGGAAGGGAAGGGAAGGGAAGGGAAGGGAAGGGAAGGGAAGGGAAGGGAAG
>JACDOX010000182.1:197262-240020 GCA_014549065.1 Cardinalis cardinalis
GCTGTCTGCCTCGCTTGTGTCCCGAGCAGATCTGGGGCTGTGTTCTAATTCTTTCTCCAGTCAGTGCTCTTGAGTGCAGGGGGGTTTTCCAGCTCACAGGGACAGACTGGGATTCCCCTCCTGRTACCAAATCTTGAAAATAATCCAGAAAGCCTTTTTCCCCTCTGAGTAGTGGCTGGCTTGTGTTGTGTGAGCAAATTTTGGAAACTTCTCTCTATGACTTGCTTTTTGGCAAGCTGTGGGTACAAGGTGAAGGGAGATGTCTGRGTCCCCTATTGCTAGAACTTCACTTAATTTCTGATATTTCCTCTTCCCAGAGATCCAGTTTTGCTTCTCAGGATAACATCAGAACACACACATTCTCCTGAAATACTCCTGAACTAAATTTGCAAAGTGTAATTCTAAGAACCTTTTCATGTACCTTCCAGAATTTCTCAGTGTCTCTTGGTTTTATTTAAAGCATTAAAAATACAATAATTAGACAAATCTGCAGATGATGCCCAAAGTCAGCTTTCTATGTTAAACCCAGAAAGCAGGACACCTTATGTTTTGTCCCTTCTGTTTGATTCAGTGTTCAGGAGGGATCTGATTTTTCTTACAAGAGCACAGTCAGTCCTTCTTCCTCTTTCCCAAAACTTCCTGGATATGGCTCTCCCATGGGATCTTTTTCAACCTTCCTTGTCTTTTTATTGCTGTTGCTGTTAATTTTCCACTTTTATTGCCTCCTTTCTCATCCCTACACTTTGTTCTCTCTCTTTTTTTCGTGCTGAAGGATGAGCTGTCCTCCCACAGTGCAAACAAATTTACTATGCCGAGACTCTGCTTAGACAAGGACCCATTTTTAACCAAATGTTTTGTAAGCAAAAAGAATATTCGTTTTCCAGGACGCTGCTAACAAGGACATTTTTGTGGTTGTCATTGCTTAGTGACTTCATGTCAGCTGGAATTTCTGTGAGCCCAGACTGTTCATGGGCTGCACAGCACTGCTGCTCTGCTCTTGCCATCCCTTCTCAGCCTGGATTCAGGATCAGCAAAAATCCTGAGCCTGAGGGTGGGAGGGGTGGTGACAAATTGTGTCACGTTGTGCAGTGCCCTCATTTCGTGCACATCCACCARCACCTTCCCCTTGGATCAATCCCAGACACCAACACCAGCTCTTGGATCAAACACTGGCGYTCCTGCTGACAGCAGCAGAGAGTTCAATATTATACAGGAGTGATGGTTAAGTGTTTGAATTAATACTTGGAGCTACAGTTCAGTTTGCTGTGGAACATGTTTTTCATGCACACAGCATGCAATAAAAAGCAGCTCAGCAGTTCCAGAGCACAGTTCCATCCCAGTGGGAAGGGGCAATCTTTCACTCCCCAAATGCCCAGGCTCATTCCTGAAGGTTCCATTGTGGAAGGAGTAATAACCAATTAACAAATATTATTGATGTTTATAGAGAAGGCAGWGTGTATGCTCTAAGCATCAGGAGCAGGTGTTGCAGGTAGGAAGAAAGGAATATTGATGAGCAACCTCTTGAATCTTCTGCCTTGTGACCTGTCTGGGAGCTTCAACTAAATTTGATTAGTGCAGCCATTAATMATTTGTTAGTGCTTTTGATTACACTCCCTTATATAAACAGTTTATAAAGTGTATTCAGGTGTTTCATTTACAGCTCCCATGCAGTGCCACAATCCTCCTCAGCCTCCTCTCCTGTGGGGTGGCCTTGGTGGGCTGGCTCAAGCTCTGTGTGGTGGCCAGAGCTGCAGCCAGTCCCTTGGGTGGTTGCAGGACAGCATTGTATTGTGTGGGAAAGGATCCTGTGTAAGGTGTCAGGCTGCCTCTCTGTTCACTCACTTTGTACAGCTGCTGTGTTCAGAGCCTCCTAAAAGCTCTGTTTGGGGAGTTATGGAGAATCTGCCTGCATAACCATGAGCCAGTTGGAGTGGGAGCCCCCATCCCCTCCCAGGGGTGAGGGTGAGGAGGTGGTGAAGGGCTGGTGTTCCCCAAAYCTGCCCAAAACCTTTTCCCTGCACTGGCCGGCTCACCCAGAGCTCTGCAGACCTTTCCAGCCCTGGTGGCATCACACATGGGGACTTTGGGGAGGGACACGCTCTGCTCATGGCTTGTGGCTCCAAAATTCACATTCACAGGTGAGTCCTGCCAGGGATGTGCTCTCCACATCCATATCTCCAGTCCATGCATTATGCAAATTGTTTGCAACACAGAAATGCTTAAACAGCTGAAAAGATTTGAGTTTTGTGCRCAATGTACACTTTGCTTTGCCTATACTCATAGCAAAGTATCATATTTAAATTAAATAACTATGGAATGCMAATTGTAATACCAGTTGATTTGCAGTATTTATGTAAGCCTCACATTTTGTAAGTATTTGAATTTCATATTAATTTTGCTTTGGACACATTTTTCTATATACTCAATGAAATTTGTCTCACTGGTTGAAAACRGAGCTGGCCTCTGTCTGCATTTAGCTACAGAAAAAATAATTTAGGTACCTGTGGAACAGCTTGCAGAGTCAGATGCTCACACAGGGAGCATCCCAGTTCAGCATGCAGGAGGGCAGCCTTTGGCTGGGCTCTGGCCTGATATTGCAGGGGCTGAGGTTCAATTATCAAACCTGCATTTGAGACCTTTTCTGTGTCCTTTGTGATGTGCTAAAATTTCCATTTCAAGGTGCAGTCAGCTGATAGGGCTAAGCCAAGTGTGAGTGTAAATTCTGTGATTGATGTGAGCCCACCCCAGCTCCCATCTCCTGCCCACTGGAGGAGCACTCCAGGAGCCCCCCAARGCACCCCCTTTCCCTGTGCTTCACTCCCACCTCACTCAGGGCCTCCAGGAGCTCCTGCAGTGAGCAGTGGGATGCATTCAGGTGGTGTTGAAGGTCTGGAAGTGCTTGATGGCATGCCAAAAGGAGTTTTGAGTCAGATTTTCAATATTTAATAAAATGGATTTCTCAGGACAGGGAAAAAAAAAAAAAGGCAGCCAAAAATAATATAGTGAAATAATTGCTATCTGTGGAAGTTTCAATTATCAGTCAAAATATCCTGAAATCAAAACCTTACTGACATTCAGCCTCAATTATATAAAAACCATTGGGAATATGGAATATGTTCATATAAATGAGGTCTCTGATAACTGAGGGAATTTTCAATGTACTTAATGGATGTCAAGAGACCTGACCCTGTTTTGAATACCAAGGAGTTTTGGATAATTGAAGTTTGGATAATCTAGGTTGAACTGTAGAATTTAGCAAATTAAGATAACGTTGAGAATCTGTGTGAGTTAATTTTAGTTCTGACAAATGAAACCAGTTTAACTAGCTTGGAGACTGGAGCCAGCAGACAACACAGAGTGTGCCACAAGCTGCAGCTATCCCAGGCATCGTTAACCCTCTCCTGGCCAGCCCCTGCAGGGCTCTGTGTGCACMGATGAAGGATGGTTTCATTTCCCTGGGCTGTGCCTAGCACAGGCTCTCAGGAGGGCTTTGGGCTGGTGCCAGCACGGATTCTGTGATGGGGATTCGTGTCTGCTGGGAAGGGAGCAGGGCTCAGTGAATTCCAGCAGAACAGGGGGTGTGCAGGGCCTGTTGGGCATGGTTTGGCTGATGAGACCCCAGTGCAAGGCRGAGAAATGCAATCYTCCCAGCAGTGCTGTCTGATGCCTCCAGAGCACATGTGCCCTCCTCTCCTCTCCTCTCTTCCCCACCATTCCTCAACATGCATATTTTAAATTAATATTTTAATGTACTTCTAGGTTTGCAGGAAGGAGGAGGAATAAATTATTCAAAATGAATTACAGTGGTTTAAGGATATAAGAGCTGTAAGGTTGGTGGGGAAACAGCCCATCCTGCATTAAATCAGCTGACAGCTCCTACCCAGCTCTGATAAGCTGGCAGAAATGTCTTTATCTGACAGGTCTGAACAGACTCACTGCCTGGAAGTTTATTTTCTCCTGTCTTGTCTTAACAAGAAGCAGTACCTCCTTCTCCTTAACACCTTTGGCTGGAGTACTAGGCCCTGGAATATTTCAAGGGAGRACTGCCTGGGGGCAGGAGGGATGTCCATGAAGCGGCAGCCCAGGAGCTCCTGGGAGCTCTCACTGGTTTCTTGCTTAGCTGCAGCTCTTGTGCAAGGCAGCTGAGATCTGTAGGAGTTGTCCCCTAAAGTTTTTAGCAATCTGGGTCTGAAATGTGCCTTTGACTGTAAAATTGAGGTAATTCTTCTTTTACTGGCTGCAGAGAGAAAAGCAGACAGTGTAGTGTATAGAGAGTACTTAAATTAGGATTATATGAGAGACAGTGGAGGAATTTTGGACAGAGACATGRATTAAGTATTTGGCCAACACATTGTGGATCACAAAACCTCATCTTTCAAAAATATACTCTCGTTTTTAATAGGAGCCCCTTTGGCGAGAGGAGGGTGGTGACAGCGTGGTAGGCAGCTGTTCTTTGTGMACCTTTTCACTTGTCACAGGCTCCATGTGGCTGCAGAGTGTTTATCAGAGAGCAGAAGTGYTACACAGCATCACTGAAGGATGCTCTGCAAGTGCTCTGTGTTGGTTTTATGACACTGGCAGCTGGAAACCCCAGATCACCTGGGGCTCTGCTGTGCTGGGATGCGTGCAACCCCTGTCACCTTAAAAAAAAAAAAGCTAGAATAAATGAAAGGATTGTCCTGTTTTATAGGTGGGAATGGAAGCTGTTGTGATATCAAGTACACATAAGGTTAAACAAGAAACTGTAGAGAAAATGATCCTCCCCAGCTCTGTCTAGGGTTTTAAACTTGTTACTGTCCTCTCCTGGATCTCAATTCAAAACCCACTGCATTAAAGGGGATGGAAAATTAGCCAAGAAGGTTAATCCTACACTGAAGGAGCAAAAAATGCTCAGTTATGGAGAGACTGAAAGATAAGACACAGCAAAACTTCAAACAAGTGCTCTGGAGGATACTATCCAGATAGCAGAGACTTGTTGGAGAGCTGATAGGAGAGCAGTGTGTATCAAAGCACAGAGGGGAAACACCAGGGGTAGTTCAGATCAAATGTCAGGGGGGGCTGCTTTAAAGAAGAAAAGTAGAAATAAAAGAAGCTGCATTAATCTGCAGGGGTGTGATAGCTGGAAAGATATTCTCACCATTACAGCTTTATTAGAGATAGCTTTCCTTGCAGACAACACTAAAAAAGAGACCAGACAATGTCAGCTCTTTTCTACTGCAAAATTACCMTGCAGAGAACCACAGGGAAATGCCTGAGACCATGAGCTGTAAACAAGCTGAGCCACTGTCAGGCTCAAAAATCAGTGTTTTTTTAAAGTGTATGTTAAAACCAACTTTGTTTACTTAATTGCAATAGAACATTGTATTTTCCTTAAGAGCAAATTGAGAAAACCTGGAGGGTGATTCAGTGGTTTGCAATAAATAAACACAAATGTGAAATGGAACACTACCCAAATTACAAAAGCTAAATACATGAAACACCCCCAGTGCAGACTTGTCACTCAAGTGCCAACTGTCAAGGGTTGGATACTTTTCATAAAGCATAGTTTTAGCCTTTATCTTAATGTCACTACTTTGTTATGATTGACCTTCTTCTGGCTGGAAGCCCACTTAAACTAAACAATGCTATTCTGTTCTGAAGAGGGTGAATAGAGAAAGCATTGTTACTTGGTAAAATGCCTTTGGACTGAGTCCCAGATGGGAAGGAAGTGCTGTAATTACTGTACTCAATACACAGCACTGTAGGGGCACGTAAGGCAACCAGTCTGCAGCAGGCAGGGAGCAATCCTACACCTCTGCTGGCTGGGAGGCTCCACTGACTGAGCAATTTTCATATTAGGATTTTGTTTGTTCTGCTTAAGCAAAAAAATCTGCACTTGATCACTGGAAATTAAGAATTCAAACCAGGCTCCCTAAGGAAATAGGAGAAAAGACTTGAGAGCCTGCTCATCCCCCAGTGCCTGTTTGGGAATGGTGAGCACAGTCACACTAGGCTGGTTTATGTTCTTCTCTACCTGTGGAAGGTTATCCATATCCTGTTCCAAATCCCACAGCATTTTCCAGTGATTACAACTCTGTTTAATATAGTCTGTGCTGTGAAATGTGTCTGGTCCCAGTGCTAGAATCTCTGCTTTTGAACTTGTCATAAAGTAACATATAAATGGCATTTTAACATGTGTAGTTATCATGACACACACTTCCCTGAACACTGTTTTTATGAAATAGCACAGGAAGCACATTCATTACAAAGCTCTGCAGTATTGTGATGAGAGATTTCTCTTTTAAGTGGAAAATGAACTCAGTTACACTATTGTCATTCAGTTTTATCTTAAAAGCATCTCAGCAGACAAGTGGGGAAKGTGAATTATTCCAGCTGCTGTATCTACTACCCATTGTGAGAGATGCTCTTTGCCATGCACAGCTCAGTCTTAATAGMAATGGGCAAAGGACATGGGAGGAATTACTATTGCTGTTTTACAGAGGGGGAGCACAGACTTACAACTGCTTACAGTTGCTTGGGAGGCTTGACATAGCCAGGAACTGAGAGGCAATCCAGGTGCTTTCCTGCCCAGGAAACACCTAAAACATGTCTTTGCCTTGTCTTATGGGGCTTGATCCCACTGAAAAGCTAAACCAGGCTTCTATTCAGCCACATATTTAGTGTTTTTGGTACTCTGGTTGGTATTTTTGCTGCTGGTTTGTACCAGCCCTGTGATGCCTTACACTGATGTGCTTGGGGTGGCTGATGGACTGGGCAGTTCTGTTGTTAKATGCATGAATATTTATCTTATGTTAGCACCAGGGGCTGGCTATCCTTTGAAAATGTGTAAAAGGGTGGTTTGTAACCCTCACCAGTCCCTGGAATCAAGTGCTTCCCCCAGCTCTGTAAATTCACCCTTCTGGTTGGAAATGYGAAGCCAAACCTGGAAGGGCTTTGCCCTGTTTTTATGCAAAATGCAGCTTGAATGGGTCAACAGCAAAGAGTGTGTGACCCAGCTGAAAAGAGCTTCCCAACCAAAACATTTTCAATTTTACTGCAAAATGTGTTGGGATCTAGTGACCACCTACACCCCTTCCCAGGGAAAAAGCCAAAGTGGTCACAACTCAGGAGAAAGATATCCTGCCATGTGTGACATCTTCTGTCCTTTCTCATGCTGAATGCTTTGGCCTTTGCAGATGAAAATCATAAGTTCTTCATAAAAAAAAATTAAAAAAATTTATATAAAAAAGAACAAAAAAAAAAACAACTCCCAAATTCCCACTTGTTTTTCGTGCAACTTTATCCTCTAGAAGTAAGAGGGAAAACCAGAAAATACCATGTTTTGAATGGACACTTTGTTTCAACGTGAAAGAGGSAGCTCCAGCAGTTTTCTGGATCCCTGATGTGTTTTTGAATGGCATCCAAAGTTTGGGTCAGGATAGACAGGAAGCCAGATGGGGACATTTCTGTATTTTCTGAGTCCAATTGCTTCCCATGCTGTAAGGAGTTTTAGTCTCTGGAGAGCCCAGCTGTGATGGAGTCTGAGCTTTTAATTCCTGTGATGCTGACAGATCTACCAGACWCTGTGGTGAAGACATGCTCATTGCCTGGAGGAGCAGGCAGTGCTATCCTGTGTGTTTGAAGGGGAGTTCAGTCCTGGAAAACTTGTGTGAAGACAAATGTGTGGTCCAGCAGGAGTGAAGGGTTTGTGCCATGTGCAGAAAGATGTACGTTTTCATGCATATGGTGATTATTTGAGGCAATCACTGGCTTAGTGCTTAGCTTTCCTTGGGGACTATTTTTTCATGATATCTGGTATTTTCCGAAGGCCTGTGTGCTTAGACAGAGGAGCTGGAAGTCAGCCATGGTGATCAAAATGAAATGGAAAAAGATGCAGGGATTTCAGATTTATTTTTTGAGGATATTTATTTAAGCGTAGCAGTTCCACAGAGGTCATCCCTGGTGTGCACAGAGGCATTTTAGCAGGGAAGCATTCTACCAGCAAGGCTGTGCTTTATTGCTGGTGGGATTATTATTAGATTAGGAGGAAGATTGGAGCTGAGGGAGGAGGGAGTTTGGTGGGATCTGGAATTTGGATAGATCTGAAGGGGACAACTCATTGCTTGAATTGCTGCCGGTAATGAAATTGCTCTTGACAAGTCAGAGGGAGCTGCTGGCCTCCCCTGTGCTGAGGCATCTGCAGGGCTCAGATTGCTCTTGGAGGAAGGTGAGGAAAATCCAGAATCCATTGGTTTTGCAGAGGCTGCAGGTGGGTTCAGCTCAAGCAGCAGCGTGCAGAGAGGATGCTCCTGACAGCAATGCTGGGGGCATTCGGCGCTTCCCTGGCAAATCCTGTCAGCCAAAACGAAGATGAAATTCATTGAAAACACTACAGAGAGGGAGGATTTGGTGCATTTCATGCCTGTCCTTTGCATTTCCATGGTGGGTGGCTTGCTGCCAGCTCTGCTCCCAGCAGGTCCTGCTTGCCCCAGGCCAGCCCAGTTCCCCACGGCTCTGGATTTGTGGCCTTTGGAGAGCAGTGCTGGACTGGGGCAGTGCCCAGCTGGGGCTGCTGGGGGYGAGGGGAGCAGCCAAAGACTCTCCCTCCTTCAGGTGCTGATGGTTCTGGCAGAAACCTTCAGAATTCAGAGCTCTGAAAGCACCAATTCAGTGAAAACTTTGAGGACTTTGGAACACCACCTGCTGCTCCCTGGCTGTGACTTGTGAGGGGTTTGAGCTCTCAGGGCAGGGTGRATCCTCAGGGAAACACTGCCCCATCCCTGAGCAGTGCTGGAGCTGTGGGCAGCACATTCCCTGGGGTTTTCTTGGAGGGAGAGCCAGGCAGAGCTCTGGGTGACCTGCTCCAGCCCAAGGTACAGGATTTGCCGTTCACATTCCAGGCAGGGCAAGAAGCTGAAGGATTGAGTCTGTCAACTTGCAAAATATTCTATCTCTTGTTAACAGATTCTCATGCAAAAAAAAAAAAAGAGTTTTTAATTACTGCCCCCTGTTTCTATACTGGCTCCTTACAAGCAGCTAACTCCTTTSCAATGGAGAGCACTGCAGAGAGTGAATATTTTTTTTTCCCTTCTCTTTTTTCCCCCCCTAACCTACTTTAACTAATTTTCAGGATGCTGGCAATTGACATGCATTATTTATACTGCTGCAAACCTTGTATTTGGGATGAGAAATCCTACTGTCAGGCTTCCTGCTCCTAATAAGCATTCCTTTCACTGCATTATCTCCTCTCACAGCCCAGGGCTGCTCTTGCCAGGGCCCCAGCTGGTGTTACTCGATGGCTTTGTGGCGTGGGGAGCCTGCCTGGTGCGGCAGATCTGCTGGCTCCTGTGCTGCTCATCAGCACAGGGACACAGGCTCGTGCTCCAGCAGAGGGAGGGGGGTGAGGCACAGGCAGGAGCCACCCTGGCAGGGAGTGACACAAGTCCTGATTTTCCSTGACCCGCTGTCTTGTGTTGCGGCTCCAACCTGCGCAATCTGAATTTAAAATGCTTCCACCTTCCTCCCCTGCCACCCAGTGTGGATGAAAACAGAAGGTGAAACAGGAGGACAGCCAGTGCAGCCCCTGGAACAAAATGCTCTGAGGTTCTCAAATCTGTCTCTGTCACACTGGATCAGTTGCCAGGGCCTGTGCTGCCACCTCTTTTTGTTCATTTGAAAGATAACTCATTCCTTAACAGCTGAAATGGCTTCTGACAAACCTCCCCTTTGAAAATTGTGCTCAAGGACACTGCTCTTCCACTGTTTGCACAGTCAAAATATTCTGGGGAGGATTTTTCCTCCCTCTCTTTTATCTGAGGCAGCATAATAAAATACCTTAGATAAACAAATTTATTCTTGGAGGGATGTTTATTAGGCGCTGGCAATCCCTATGATAAATAATTTCTCTGGGAGGAAAAAAAAAAAAAAAACCTAAATAGAAAGTAGGCCAAGGAAATGATGTGAGTGCAGGGGATAAGGCAGGGGGTGGAGGATGCAGAGGCTCCTGTCAGCTCTGGGGGTCTCAGATGCTCCTGCAGTGCCATCTGCAGGGAAGCMCATGGAGAGGGGCACAGGGGCCTGGGGCTGGAGAAGGGCTCCTGTATTTGCCTCCTCATTTTCTGAGGGTTTGGGAAAAGCAGARACAGCGTGTGGCACCAAATCCCACTGTGGGAGAGATTTTACAGACGCCTGGTAGAGGGGCACACACAGCTTGGGCTGTGCATCACCTGCTGGGGGAGTGAGGCAAGAAACCAAGCAAGAATGTGTGAGAATTGCTGATCTTCTAGTGCAGAAACCAAAGCCAGGTTTCCTGGTGGGATGGGTGGGAAAAACTGTTCATGTCGGTTTGAGACAGATTTTTTTTTTTTTTTTGTTTTCAGTTTTTTCAGTGGAATTTAAAACTTTCAAATCAACATGGCATGTCGATTAGATCAAAAGTGAAGCAGTCTTATTTTGATATGGGGTTATTTATCACCTGCTTTTCCTCTTAATTTAGGTGGCTTTTAGTGCGAGGAAAAAAACCACTTCAAACAGAGAAACCAAAAGTTTCTTTTTGAAAATATTGTCACAGAATCACAGAATGATCTGATTTGGAAGGGACCCACAATGATCACTGAGTCCAATTTTTCTGTGAATGACCACCAGAACCCATGACCTTGGTGTTATTAGCACCATGCTTTAACCAGCTGAGCTGACTTCAGGGATGCATTTCATCCTTCCCAAAATGAGGCCTTTGATTTTAACAGTCTTGTCCTGAAATGAAGTTGTCTTGAACTCTTTTTTTAGATTTCCTTCCTAGGAGCAACCTCACATCCCCTCGCCCTCTTTGCTAACAGCAACAAMCATCCCCATAATTCATCTGCCATTCAGTTGTGTCTTCTTACAAATTGATTTCTCAGCAATTTTCTGTCAAACCTCTGTTTGCTTGAATGAGTACAACATTTTACTGGTAAAGAAGTGAGTTACAAAGTGAAATATCCCAGATAATGTGAAGAAATGTGTGGCAGTCCCCCTGAGACTTGGTCCTTCATTGTGCCTTCCCACAGCCCCTCTTTCCCCAAGAGCTGCCCACACCAGCTCCTCMGTGAGTTGATGTGCAATAGAACCAGCTCTCCTGTACCAGGGCTGCATGAGGATGTGATGCTCTGATTSTGGGAGGAAATTGGGTGAATTATCTCTTCTTTGAGAGGTGACTCTGCTGAATGGTGTTTGCTGCACAGCAGAGGTCAGCTCTGGCCACAGAACACAGCCATGCTCCRGGGGATGTGAGAGGTGAAGAAGTTCTTTTCAGTTTTACTGTTCATGACTGGTCTGGAGGTTTCTGTCTAGTCTGTGGTTGGAGAGAGCTCCAGGCAGGTATTTGGCATAGGAGAGATTGGTTAGATTGATAGAGAAGGTGTGAACTCCACAGAGACTCAGATGAGCAGAAGAAGCATGGCAGCACTAGGACTCTGCATTTTGGGATTTCCAGAGAGGCTGAAGGCATACCAAAATCCCACTGACTGCTTAAAGCTATGCCTAAGTTAAAAGTACAAAAGGGAAGTGGCTTTGGCTGGAGGGAAAATCCAAATTTTCCAGAGAAGAAGATGAAGTCAGAATGCTTGTAACTGAGCAAAAGAGGAACAGGRGCTGACTTCTTTCAAACGCAGAGCAGTTTGCCTTATGCAAACGGTATCTGGGGTTTCCTGTGGGTCAGGCTGGCACAGGTCCTCAGTGAAAGTGCAGTAGCAGCTCCTGCTGGTGAACAGGCACCAGCTCAGGAGGCAGCTCAGGCTGCTGAAATGCTGCTGGTGCTGCCAGCTCTTAGGAAAGAGGGATTTCTGCCTCCATGTGTATGAGAAGCAGTGGGAGGCTGTTATTGCTGCTGAGAGACTGCAGGCAATCTTAGTTCTGGGAGTGTTTTGAACCTTCAGGTATTGAGGTGGAGAGGGAATGGAGAGAATCAGAAATGGAAGGAGATTAATTCTTGAAGCCTGTCTGCATTTTTTTACATAAATTCTGCWCTGCATCCAGACGTGTAAGGCACAGGCTACAAAAATCCCTGCTTCTGCTGTAGGCAGAGCAGAGGATAAATATATATGGATGAATAAACAAGGCAAGTAATCCAATCTCATTGCTAGTATTCAGTTCCTGCACTGTTGCTCTAGGCAACCAGCTTGAGTGGGGATATTGTCTATAACCTTAAAAACTGATTATAGGCTACTTCACTGCCTCATACGGTCTTAAAGAGGATTAGAAGAGAGTGTAAAGCTGGCTTAGGCACTATGTTAACAAAGCCTCAAAGGCATCTGCAGATTTCCTTGTTCATGAAGTGATTAACTTATTTAGTAACTGTGAAAAAATGTGCACATTGGGGGAGCCAGGCTGGTAATAATTAAGAGATGTAACTGTGCTGCCGTGAGCTGTGCTCGGGCTGGCAGCAGTGTCTGTCCACACCAGCACTGCACTTTTGATTTGCAGGGATCCSTGTGGCAGGCAGGAATGATGAATCTGAGTCCATGTTCTCAGAAGGCTAATTTATTATTTTAAGATATTATATTATATTAAGAATACTCAACTATACTATACTAAAGAATACAGAAAGGATAMTTACAGAAKGCTAAAAAGATAATAATGAAAACTCGTGACTCTTTYCAGCGTCCCAACACAGCTTGGYCCTGATTGGCCAAACAGTGAAAACAACTCACAGYAGAATCCAATGAAAYAATCACCTGTGGGCAAACAATCTCCAAACACATTCCACATGAGCACAGCACAGGAGAAGCAAATCAGATAAGAATTGCTTTCATTTTCTCTGAGGCTTGTCAGCTTCCCAGGAGAAAAATCCTGGGCGAAGGGATTTTTTTCAGAGAATGTGAATGCCACACACCAGCCCAGCTGCCTCTCTGAGCTGGACCTGCTCTGGCATGGATCCTTCATTTTTGTCAGATGTAAGAACTCTTCTATTGATGCACAGCCCACATTTCACCTAATGCTTCTAATTTTCGTTTTTCCCCCTGGTTCAATGTGTTGTTATTTAGTGAGATGATTTCATAAATTCCTACAGAACTTCCAGGAAAATCTGGATTAATAATGGGGGAAAAAAAGGAGATAAGATAATACCCTGTGTCTTTATAACACACTGTCAAGCTGTTTACCATCCCCAGCTTACATGTGTGCAAAGTGACAAGGGGATGAGAATTATGCCTGTAGAAGGAAAAACAGACACCCTGAAGGAGTTTCATAAGAACAATTTCAAATCAGGAATTATTTAAACAGAGGGAATTTAATGCTGCATACTGAATCATCTGGGAAGGTCCAAGAGGCCTGTTGATAGCCCCCAAGATTTCTGCTAGTGGATGGAGATGTGTTTTGATCTCAGTGGAATGGCACTTTGTGTCTTCCATCTCTCCTCTTGTTTTCCTGTCATTGCTTCAACCCCYGGTAATGGATGGGATTTTCAAAGTCACACAGCCTTGACCTGTTTGCTTTGTCACCAAACTGAGTTCAAAAGCTGAAAATTCTGCCTGCCTTTCTATTTCTGACTCTCCCAGGAGAGGGGAATTCATGAGAGTGAGTGGAAAGAACTATTGGTTTAAGGAAAACAATTACAGCCCTGTGTGTGTTTCCCCACTTAGCTTCTCCCAGGAAAATAGGTGCTTCCAAATGCTGCTCTTGTGTTAACAGCTCTTCTGAATCTGTCATTGTAGCTACCTGTGTTTCATTCAGCATCTTAGGAAGAGACCAAAATAGCATCTCATGGATGAAGAATGTCCATTTTAACCTCTACAAGTGTCAATTGTTCTAAATGTATATGCAGCACTTGGCATCAGGGCTTTCTTACAGTTATTGACAGCATCCCTTGCTGCACTTGAAAATACATTCTTAATATATGTTGGCTGGAAAATAGCTTAAGTGCTTAGTAGTTCCAGCCCTATTTGATTTTATTCCCTCCTCCCCTCTTTCTTAACCACTGTGCATTAACAGTTTTCCCATAATGATGTAATTTTATCCACTTTCCATCCAACCAGAAATACTGAATATGTTTAGTGGCTCCCAGGGTTGGCATGAACTCATCTGGATTAGTTGATCTTCATCTTTAAAAACCCTGTGGTAGGCAAAGTGTCAGATTTTTCTATCTTGTTTCACAGGAGCTGTATTTATGTGCAACAAAGACCAGTCTGCTCCTTTCACACACATCTGGACCATGTCAAAAGGCAGTTTCTGGTTTGATTTGCTCTGAGAGGTGATGAGGCCAAGAGAGATTTCATCTCTCATGATCTGCTTGTGTAAGTCGTGTCCCTGAAGCTGGTTTGGTTCGGATGCTGCTGGCAGAGAGTGCTGCCATGGGAGCTGGTGGGAGGAATGCTCACATCAGGTAAGGTCCTCCACACGTCTCCTGAGGAATGGCTTCCCAGATCTCTGGGTTTGCACTGGTGTGCTGCTCAGCAGAGGGAGAAAGCTGCCAGTGGCCCTTATGTGTTTCATTATGAGAAGTCCTGGAATAATACTTTAGGCCTGGTTCAAAGCCACATTTTTAATGAATGAGTAATCTCTCTTCCTCTGTTTCTGAACTGTTAGCTCCTCAGCACATGATGAGAAGAGGCAGGGCAGTTAGTTCTCTTGCAGTGGATCCAGAGGAGCTGGTTGAATATGTCACCAGCCACTTGAGCAGGGACAGAGACCTTTGAGAAAAACAGATGTGCTCCYTCCACCTGCAAGGAGAGCACCCCTGTGAATCATTTCATCCCTGCTCCTCCTGAGGCTCATTTGTGCTGAGTTTTGAAGCCATTCCATGGCTGAAACGCAGCCATCCATCCATGCTCTCCTTCAGCTGTGGATGGAGCTGTGGGGGGAACTGGATACCCTCCAAAACAATCCCATTCTCCTGGTGCAGCCAGGCTGCAGCAGCCGTGGTGGGAGAGGGGGGTGTTAAACACGGGGAGCTGGGGTTTGACTGAGCACTGCCAGCTCCTCTTGGGGCTGAGCTGACTGAGCACTGCCAGCTCCTCTTGGGGCTGAGCTGGCACTCCCCAGGCACAGCCATGGTGGCACAGCACGTGGGAAATGCTTCCTGTGCTGCTGTGCAAAATCTCTTAGGAACTCAGAGTGAATTCCTGTACTTGCCTTGAATGTTCCGTGGGAAAGAGCTGCAGCAGGAATATTTAGGTGGTGTGTTCTCTTSTAGCCATACTTTCACCTCTGTCTATTCTGTATTAGTGGAAATCTTTATGTTAGCTCACTTGTGAGCTGTGGCAGCTCCTAAGGAAAGAAGTTATTTCAGTAGCAGGGGTGTGCTTTGTGGCTGTGCTCAGCACCACTGAGAGCCAGGCTCTCCAGCCTGGGAGAGCTGCCCATCCTCTGTGAGCAGGTAGAAAAATCTACGTTTGTGCCCCAGGTGTGTGGGGAAATCTCTAACAGGATGGCTTTTCATGTGTCATTGGGCAAGTCATTCAATCTCCCTTCACTGCATTTCTCTACTCTGCAGTGTCTATTACAATCTTCATCTGGTTTTGTCAGCTAAGAACATGTTCTTTAGGACAGGGGATTCCTTCCTATGTTTATGTGTAGTTGTGTCATAATTAGGGTCTCTGRGTATTGCCTTAATTCCCACCATAACATCACCAAATTATACTTGAATAAATTACACATCRTGGATATTAAACGCTCAGCTCAGTTTCAGTGCAAAATAAAGAGCTCAAATGATGGTAACTTAAACTGGCAATAAAATCGCCAGCATTACACCCGTAAATACTTAATTTGCAAATGTTTAGAGAATTAGGCACCTGCTATAAATCTTTATTGTGGGCTTTGCACCCTGTTGGCAATCGGTGAGCTCTATCTCACTTCATTATGCATGAATGTGTAATTTTCCAAAAGCATAAACGTGGCCTCCAAGGGCAGGCACATTAATAGTGTTCCAATGAACCAATTTGTTTCCTCCCCAACATGTTTATCTCCCAGCTCTTGGTTGCCAGTGCCAGTGGAAAGGTTAATGGCTCACAGCTCCCTGGCAAATGATGCACTGGTTTAACCTCTGCCAGGGCTGGATTTTTCATTGTCTTTAGCCCTCAGCGTGTTGAAAGTTAACAGCTGCACCCCGTGTGCTGGCTGGGATGGAAGAGGGGCTTCTTTAAATTATTGCACATGCCCAGGATTAAATGGGTTCCTGTTTCCCCCTTGCTGGTTGTGGCCCTGATTCACCGGGTGCACTCGTGCCTGCTTCAGCAGAGCCTTTGTGCCATTTTACACACACAAAGAGCCACCAGAGCAGCTGGGGCTGGTCACCTGCCAAAAGTCAGGCTGCTCTGAGCTGAATTCATGCACAGCATTCCCAAGGGGAAATACCTGGGCAGGCGTGAAGGGAATATACAGCCTGAAAGGTAATGTAGGCTAATGAAATGTTGGATGTGCCTTCAGTGCTGTCAGAACCACTGGGCAGCACAAGTTTATGCTAAAGTTTGAATGTTTCAATATTAACAAGGCTCAGTTTTGACAAATGGGAGGCCAAACCACATAGGAAATAAAAATAATTGTAAATTATTTTAATTGTAGGGATTTTGCTCAATTCGGATGAAAAATCAAATGAAATGTGTTTTTTTCTTCCTGTGAAGAGGTCTCAGACCTAAGCTCTGCTGAAATTTGTTTTCAGCCTCTCCAAAAATGAAGATCTTTCTTTGGGTGCTTAAATACAACTGGGATGTGGCATTTTCAAGGCAACCTGAGTGAATTAGGGGCAGAGCCGTGCTCAAGGATAATGCACCTCCTCAGGCACTCAAATTTAAAAACTACAGCCCAATTAGAAATGCTCCAATTATTACTATTATTTGCTACTTAACAGCTGTCATTGGAGGCTCAGGACAGCTTTGTGCTGGATGCTRTGAATACACAGAAGAGGAAGAAAAAAAATAACCTGAAGGCTCTTAAAATCTCTGCCTGAGAGACAAGAATAGATGCAACTGGCTGGGAAGCCAGAGGTGCTGGGAAATAGCTGTGGAACATTTCATCAAGTCTGAAAAGAATCCAGTGTTTTCTAAATCTGGACTCTGAGCTATTACATGGAGTAAAGTAGCATTAAGTAGGCAGGAATGGCTGTCTTTGAGCAGAAGGGATATTTATTTCTAAGCTTGAGTAATAATTACCATGGCGAAGTCAATGAGTTTAAAAGGAAATAATTAGGCCACAATTACAGGGGTGGGATGAAAAGCCAAACCATGCAAGCTCCCTCTTCCTCCACTAACCTCTCCCTTTCTTTCCCTGCTGTCCACTTGCTGCTTTACCCTGGAATTCCAGTGAAAATTTAAGTGTATCTAAATGTAGCCTTGCCCCTGGGAGAGGGAGTGGATCTGTCATCAGGGATCTGTCAGAGTCAATAACATTTCCCCCCGCAGCCCCGAGCCATGCCTCAAGATCTAACATTTCTGTCTGAATTATCAGCTAATGCTCTGACAAATTGCCTGTGATTTTCTTTTTTTCTCCCTGAGTGGATGTGCCTGGTCTGCAGATTAGGTAAACACGGCTGGGCTCTGCTGTGGAGCAGGGGCTGATGATTTCCAGCCAGACATTTCTGTCAAGCCGGGCTGGACACGCTGAGCTCGGCCTGGGGCTCTTACAGCCACCAGCCTGTCCTGGGAGATACCCACTGACCCTGCCAGCGTGGAATGATGGGGTGGAGGGTCAGGACCTGACAGACACTTGGACTAACAGGGCTGTGAGTGAGGCTTTGCTGCAACTCTGCAAAATGGGCGAGTTGTAGCATAAACCCAGTGCTAAAATGGGCGGCACTGCTGGATTTATTTACCTGGCAGAAGGAAACAGCTGGCTGAGGTCATCACAGCTGCCACGTGCACTTGTAAAATGAAATCATCTTTGCCAGGAAAAGCTATGGAAAATGCCCCAGAGAGGGTTTGTTTCTCTGGCCACAAGGTTGCAGCACCTCTTGGATGAAGGAAAGCATCACCATCACCATCGCCAGCTCTGCTCCCAGCTGTGCGAGATCCAGGCATCTCTGTGAGTGCCTGCTGTAAAGTGATTTTCCTTGGAGCATGAGCTGGGTTTTAAGCACTGTTGCTGCAGTGGCAGTCTGAAATACTGATGGTGAAGTAAGATCGTGGATGAGGGAGGGGCAGGAGGAATTCTCGGCTGAGCTGTCACCAGGATTTACATTTGTTGTTCCAAGTCTCGTCTGTGTCAGTCAGGTGGAYACACATTCCCTGCCTGGCCTTTTCCCCATTCCTCTGTTCATTTGCAAACTCCAGACACACCAACTCCCTTTTCTCCTGCCTGAAGCAGCCACCCAGCCCCTCTGCACAGGCCTTTCTGCTGCATTTCAAATTCCAGCTGCAAGCACGCTTTACCCAGCCCTTCCCCTTGCTAGTTATTAAGTAACATGATATTATTATTGGCTCTGCTATGAAATATTTGGGAATTGATCAAATTTTCCTTTAGGCTGAGAGCATTTCTTCCCCTAACCATCAGTAGGATTTGGGTGCTGGATTCCCTTAGGCTCCCTTTGCAAATTTCAGTTTTTTACAGGACAGTGGAGTAGTAGAAGCACTTTGGGATATATGATATTTTCTACTCCTTCTTTAGGAGTGCATCTAAAGGAAAAYAAAACCTCTGGGAGGACAAGAGTTGTGGGACTAGAGACACACACTATAAAGTCACTGAGGTGCTTGAGAGWTGAGCAGTGGCACCAGCTAGAAATATTCCTGTATAGTTCTAGGAAGCCAAATAACTAAAAATTGAGATATTTATAATCTTTCTCAGATGTCCACATAAACATGCACAGCAGCCAGGAAAAGTTATGCAGCTCTGGGTTCTTTCTGAGGAGTCTCAGGCTGGGCATTCTGCTCTTTTATTACAGGCACTGCAAAGATTTAAAGAGGGAGGGGTTGAAGAGGAAGGAGAGACAAAGGTCTTTGCAATCTGGAGTATCCCATTTAAAGTAAGTGTTAGTCAGAAATMATTAAAAAGAAGATACCTGTCAGCAATATTTGTTAATTGATGGATAATATATACCAATGAAATTATTAACATGGAAAATAATTGCAGAAYTACCATTCCTTTCTAAAAACCTTTTTTTTTTTTGCCTGAAATGCCAAATGTTCTATATGTAACATTTGAAGTGCCCAGAACAAAATCCCTGTCCTTTTCACAGAGCAGTGTGTGCTGAGGCACAGAGATAAAATCTTTAATGTCATGGAAGATAGATTGCATTYCAGATAGGCTGGAGATTTGGTAGTTAATAGACACAGCAAAGGCCTCCTGAGAATGGATGAAGGGGAATGAATGGGTTGCTCAATCTGAGAGGCCCTGTGTGTGTGTGTCCAAGGTTTTCCTGAATACAGAAATAGTGGATGGCTTGGGCCAGAGCCTTCTGTGCCCTAGGGGAGCTGCATCCTTCATGAACCCCACSTGSTGRGAACCTGTGGGTCTCTGAGGTGGGAGAAAGCTCTGAGCTGAGTTGAGGAGTTTTTTCTGTGAAGAAAATGCTGCCTCTTGCTTGGCTGGAGTGTCCAGTTGTCCCTGATCTAGGGCAGGCAGAGGTGCTTGGGTGGGGATGGGAACAGCAGGAGTTGGGAAGCAGGGCTGTTTCTGTCCCCAAATCCAAGCATGCACCAAGAGGGGTACCACAGGACCAGCAGCCAGCCTGTTGGGTAGACAGGSCTGAAGAAAAAAAGGGAGTTGTGAACACATAAAAGAATCTTTTCTTGATTCTCCTACTTGGTTTCACATTAAGTTAGTGCAGGCAGGATGGCACTAAAGAATTTGCTATTTCTCTTGCCATTAAAGTTTCATGAAAAAGTTCCATAGACAGGTCTTGCTCCTATTTATAGGCATCTTTCTTGCCTTCAACATTATTATTAAACTCTTTTGTTATAGAAAGCTAGTCTGAAAATGAGCTGGCCTGGTAAATAAAACACTTGCTTTTGCTAGCATACTCATCTCTGCAGAGCAATATACCCAGGAATATTTTCCTCATATGTTTTTGTCAGCATGATATTGCTTATGCCTATTTAAGCAGTTTTAATACATTCCCAGAGCACTTGCTTTTCCTGTCAATTTGAGGTGGAGTCATGAGCAGGCAGCATTGCACAATTTCTGATCCCAAAATCCAGGAGGAACATGCAAGGGAGAGAAGGGGAATTTATTCCCCATACATTGATAGGCAGCCAAAGTGTCTGCTTGGGGTATTGTCCCTCAATTGTTCCTCCACTTCTGAGAGCCAACCTACAGTCTTCACTAGAATGAAACATGCTACCAAAAATTTTGCTTTAAATGCTCATTAATTATTTTGTTAAGCAGGTTTTTCTGCTGTGTATTATTAGCAAGGCAAATTAAAGCAGGGGTTTGTKATGCCCAGAAAACATCTGCTCAACAAAAATGAAACACTAAACCCAAAAGTTCTCCTCTGTGGCTTGTTTTCATCCAGCTGTGCCTCCCTCAGGATGCCTCTGCTCCCCCCAGGTGTACTCAGGACAGTTGTGGAAAATACCTTACATCTATGTATAACTAGAGTGAAACAATCCCCATGCAGAAAATCCCAGTAATTCTGAGTACTTGGAACCCTAATTTCTGTATTCTTCTGGAAGTTTTTCCACAAATATGCATGAAAATGTCTCTTTAGTCAAGTCTATAGCCCTTAAAAGACAGACATCTATSAGCTCATCCAGCYTTTTAACCAGGATATTTTGGATATTTTTGATGTAGGGAATCATTAAGAGTTTCTGATATTTTCCTGTGTTTACAATATGTACTTAGTAGCTCCCTCCACGATATTTGAAAACAAAATTCTTTCTCTGTTTGCTTATTAAGCTCTTTCCTTATCTGGCAGCGGGTGGATGGCCTAGCCCTGATTCTCTCCCAGCAGCTTCAGGAAGCCTGGTGGAGTGTGTTGACTCTGGAGTGTCTGGCGTGGAACCAGATGCAGTAGATAAGGTATCTTATCTCCCAGAGGAGGCTACAAACAGCCTGGCTGCAGGGGAGGGTGGGAGCTGGGCAGGAGTGGCTTTTCTCTGCAGCTTTAGTGTTTGAATTTGTGCTACTTCCATTCCTTACAGCCGTGTGTCTCCATGGCRAGGCCTCGCACTGGGTACAGGCTGAGGGTTTGGTGGGTTGGACCTGGGAAATGGCAATGCTGCTTTGCAAAACTTTAGTGAATTCRTGTTCTGTGTAGAAACAGCATTTTCTTAATAGAAAAAGGTGTGTGAGGATGTGAGGAGCTCAAACTTGGCTCCAGAGAGATCCAAAGGAAGCAACTCTGTGGCTCACCTGKAAGTATTTCTGGATTTACAACTTTTCACCCTCTGCTTGATGRGATGAAGGCAGAACCAAAGAGCAACTCTCTCTGTTCTTCAATAGCTCCATTCCTGCAGCAAGTGCACTTCCAGATGTGGGTAGAGCAAACTTACCACCATTAGAGTCATAAAAAGAGYATTTAATCTAAATCAGGTAGTGAAAGATCAATCAGTGATTGTCCCTGCCATCAGTGATAACATTGTCTCACTCCAGTTGCTTTGATGCCAGGGATAATCTTGACATAAGAACCACAGATCTGAATTCAAATGGGGGAATCAAGAGGTTATTTCTAGCTTGATTTTTCCCCTCAATCTGAGYCATGGATATGTTTATGAGAAACTTGTTCCTAGCCTCCTTGATGGCAGCTCAAAACTCCCAGTAACCCATGRGGGTGTGCTCTGAGCCCCTTGCTGGATTAAAACAACAAAAAACCAGGTCAGAGGTACTTGGGCTGTCTGCCCACAGTGTGTCCAAGGTTGTTCTGAATACAGAAATAGTGGATGGCTTGGGCCAGAGCCTTCTRTGCCMTAGGGAAGCTGCATCCTTCATGAACCCCACCTGCTGGGAACCTCATCCAGAGGTGGGTGGATCACTGAGGTGGGAGAAAGCTCTGAGCTGAGCTGGGTTTTTTTCTGTGAAGAAAATACTGCCTTTTGCTTGGCTAGAGTGTCCAGTTGTCCCTGATCTAGGGGCAGGCAGAGGTGCTTGGGTGAGGATGGGAACAGCAGGAGTTGGGAAGCAGGGCTGTTTCTGTCCCCAAATCCAAGCATGCACCAAGAGGGGTACCACAGGACCAGCAGCCAGCCTGTTGGGTAGACAGGCCTGAAGAAAAAAAGGGAGTTGTGAACACATAAAAGAATCTTTTCTTGATTCTCCTACTTAGTTTCACATTAAGTTAGTGCAGGCAGGATGGCACTAAAGAATTTGCTATTTCTCTTGCCATTAAAGTTTCATGAAGAAGTTCCATAGACAGGTCTTGCTCCTATTCATAGGCATCTYTCTTGCCTACAACAAAGGCCCAGTAGCCCAGCCACAGTGGCCCAGCCTCCCTGTCTGGAAGGAGCCCCTTTCCAGGCCTTTTGCTGCTCTCTTTTCCTGAGCCCAGGCTGCAGGACCAGCCCCCTGGGCACCCTGCACTGCCCTCACACCCAGCTGGGCTCTCCAGGTCCCCTGGCTCAGCTGGTCACATCCTCAGGGGGTCCTCAGAGAGAACAAGGGAATATAGAACCACAAGCACAAAAAAGTCACCACGTGTCTGTGCTGTTGTTTATACATTTAGATACTGTGATTAAATTACATACATAATGCATAGTGTTTGTAATACATTATTAATAATAATAATACTGTCTTGTGTTATTCAGCTAGAAGAGACATGCTCTGAGTGATGGTTCATTGGTCTATTCACACACAATTTTCATACATCTCTAAAGATTACCATTTTAACAGCTTTCTGTATGGATACTGCCAGGCAGTTACATTTAACAGTGCATAAATCTAATTCCCTCCACACTCAATTTTCTCAGGCAGCAGAATCAATTTGAATCTGTCAGGATTTTATTCTAAAGTCTATTAATGCCTCCTGCCTTTTTCTGTATTTCCTCTTCTCTCTCTCTCTCACACTTAACAATCTCAGTCTTTCATGAATTCATTCAGCTGCAGAAAAAGATGCCCCACTGATACAAACACTCTTTTATCTCTTTACAACAGAAACCTAATTAGGTGTGAAGGAGACACAAGAAAGGTCACAATTAGCCCTCCAGCAATAAAGGTTAGCAGTTGTAAAATCCTATAATAATGCTGTTGAACTTTGTTATTATCAATAATGACGGCCTTTGACAAGGTCAGGTTCATTATTCTTAGCAGCTATCACCGAGCTGCTGAACATCACTTAACATCCACCTCAGCAGCCCCAGCCCTTCCCCTGCCCCTCCTGCCACAGGACCTCGCACACCTCACGTGGCAGCTCCATTTCAAGACAYGCTTTAATATTTTTTGTATTGAGCTGTGCCAAAGGATCCCTGGCTGAGCCTTTTAATTATTAGTTAAAATATCGCCTATGGGGATTTTTTTTTTCCTCTCTGTGCATGGGTGGAATGATTCTGCCTAATTAAGAACTTAAATGGAGATGGTAACAAGAAAGCAACAGGAAGTGTGTCCTGGTAACAGCATTTTGGACTAGAGGAGAGACAATTATGTGCTTTGCCATTAAAAGCCAATGGATCTCTGACATCTTCAGATGGTTGATTTTATGCCTGTTGAAGAGGAACCTGACTCCACCTGAAATGTTCCTTTTTAGTAGGGCTCTTGAAGAAGCAGGATGAGCATGCCTTCACTCTCACCTACCTGTTGTTGAGCTTCTAAGGGTCAGAAATCATATTTAACCTTTATTTTCCAGTTCAGCTGGAATTTGAACAAATAATCAGTGATATGCAAGTTGGGAAACTCCCATCCTAGGCTACTCCTAGACTCAGTGGAAGGTCAAAGAGAGGCAGAGGGAGAAGCAATTCAGATCTCAGATGGGCTGAGCAGTCCTTGGAAGCTGCCTCTCTCTTTCCCTGTCACTGAGGGAGTTTTGAATAATTATGCCTTTAACTTAGACACTATGGGAAAATACTAATGGTTAACTGAAAGGGGAAAGTTTAAATTGCAAAGTAAAACCCAAAAATTAGTATTGAGGGTAAAGGGCCAGAAATACAAAGTATTTGATCTACATATTCAAAATATAGACGAACATGGATGTTTAGTTCTCTCACTTTTACCACCTGTCAAGACAGATTCTTGTCTTCTCAAGTCAGAGTTTTGTATCATGCTGCCTCTGCTAGGTCTCCAGATAATGCTGCATTTGGACTTTTACTGGCATTAAACCGTATCTCATCTGGTATTTAAAAAAAAATAAATTCAAAACACTCTATCTAACCAGCCAGCAGCAAAATAGAAATAAACTAGGATATTCTTGAGATAATTCATGCTTTATAGAGAGGACTGGGTGCTGGCACAGACAATTGTACAGTTTCAAAGGTTTGTATGAGCAGCAAGCGCAAGTACAGGAGCAGAACAGGTTTGTGCTGCCCACAAACCCCAGGATTGGAAATTTGGAAACCCATTTTCACAGGATTTGTGCAGTGCTTGACAGGGAGAAACATGTGCTGAGAGCAGTTCTTAATTGATGGCTCCAGGCTGGAGTTCACACAGCGTTTTCAGAGTGCAGACACAGATCACTGGGCTCCTTAAGGATGCTCTGCAGTTCTCTTGCTCCATTGCCTCCCTGCTCCCCTGTGCCTCAGGAGCCCTTTCTGAGCTGGCTCTGAGCTCTGAGCTCTGCTGCTGACACCAGGGCAGGCTCTGCCTGGGCCAACACTCACAGCTGGAACAAGGAAAAGGTAGGAAAAGTGGATAATAGAGGCCAGAGCTGCTGAATAACTAAAATGCCAACATCTGTCCTATTCATGAATTTCACAAAGGAATTAACAGCTGCCAGGAAAACATGGAAATTATATTGCTTGGGTATAAGATTTGGTAACGTGGCTCCTGATACTTTGAACTTCCAGTTCTGAGAAAAGCAGAATGTTGCACCCCGAGCTCATTAATCTCAGGACAAGAATCCTGCTGCCTCCCCAGGCATCCCTGTCAGCTGTACCTTACACACCACTGCACCCTCCTGCCCTCCTCTCCCTGACAGAGCATACACTATGCAAAAAAACTTCAAGAAAGGACATGTTGCAGCAGAAAAATGTGACTTTTATTTGTTAAGTGGTTCAGCTCTAGGAGGAAGATGAAGCTCTTTAGCTTCCCTGTTGTCCTCATGGCACTCACTGGGCATTTATCTTGCTAATGTTTCTGTGTTGCTATTACTGCCCCGTTGGTAGGAGCTTTTATTTGCATAAGGCAGCAGATTTTTATTTTATTTATAAAGCCAAGGATGTGTCCTTGTACTTCAGCAAGAAGTTTATTGGCAGACTGACTTTAAATATCAATTTTATTAAAATATTGATTGGAAAAATTCTTGTTCTTCCCTTGTATCCTGTAGCTATATCTAATCTCAGCTTCATCCAGCCAGTGCAATATGTTGGTTGCCAGACTAGAAAATGATGTATGAGCCATCTGGGCAATGGGCCCAACCCTGGGCAAGATTAGTGCTTCAATTAGCTGCTGATAGCATTCCATTAGAATATTGGTTTCAAAGAGCACTAAACAAGAATGTTGTGCTTTGATTTTCAGATTTAATTACTTCCATCAGGGCTATAAATGAACTCATTAGTCTTAGTGGCTCTAAAACCTAGAGACAATAGAATGTTATTGCTATTGTTCTTGGGGGCTGTGCAAACACTGCTTTCCAGAGGCTGTGAGGAGTGGCCATCAGCCTCCCCTCCCTTCCTAGCAGCCCTCTGGAGCTCCTCTGCTCATCTCTGGGGGATCCAGGGGCTGCTCCCAAGTGGCTGCTTTGTCTGGGGGTTCATTACACGCTGAGAAAGGTGCTGTGGAGTAAACTCACGCCGTGGCACTGCTTGGCTGCTTTTCTTTTCAAAGTTGTTTTTGTGTTCTCGGTTTCTTCCTCTGTTTTGTTGTGAGCTTGGCCAGGGCTTCTGAGATTTCTTGAGGCTTTTTCCTTTTTTTAAATGCAGGCTTTCATGACACCTTTCTCCCTAATTTTGCAGAAAATTTTTCCCTTTTTGTTTAATTTTATGGCCTTTGCCTTTTCCTCTTGACTTAGGCAGGCAGTGCACTGTGCTCCACAAACACCAAGTTTTTCTTTGAACATGATCCTGGCCCTGTTCCTCCTGAGACAGAAGTGAAAAAACGAATGGAGAAGGGGGATGCAGGTGCTGACAGTCACTCCCAGTGGCTGGGAGCCCCTGAGCTGAGCAGTTGGTTCTGGTAAAGAAACTGTCCCAAGAAACTCAGGCTGTCACTGCAGTCAGCATTGCTTTGGGCAAGACCAGAAGGTCCCAGAGTCCTTCCAAACTAAATTGTACAATAATTATGTGAGGAAAAGGGCAAAAGGAACAGCTCTGATGGGGAAAGGGCAGTGCAGGATTACAGAATCAGAACCTTGGTATTTATTGATATTAACCCCCCCAACACAGTGGTGCCATTAGTTCAGTAGAGTATGATGTTGTTTATTAAAACCTTGAACTTGTTTTAATCTAAGTGAATTTCACTTAGTCAAAAGTCCCTTTGTTTTTTCTGGTTCCATTCTGCAGAGGAAGGGTGCCATGTGTAAATAAAGGATATGATGCTCTGCAGCACTGACTTTTATTAAATTAAAGCTGTAATCAGTCCAGTATGTCTCAACCATAACATTAATGTGGCTAAACCAGTAAATGCTCTCATGTTTAAAGACCAACACCTGCTTTCCATTAGCATCTGGATAGTTATTTGATTTTTCATTTTTCATTTCAATAGAAAATTTTTTGATGAAATCCATAACTCAGCTGTAAATTTAGTTCCTAACCCTGCATAAATCCCAGAATATGATTGGAAAAGCCTACTCTCACATCTTAAATAAGTTTCTCCTGAAGTTTGCCAGACTGCTGTGATAATGTTGGGAGCTCAGAAAAGTGAGTAAAAATGCTGAATCCTTTGACATCACTCAGAATTTTTGCTCTTGGCTTCCAGCAAGCACATCCTTTGCAGTTCAGAGCAGTGTACGTCCATCCTTTCAGGGTTTCTGCTGCTCACACACCTCTTCCCCCTATTTTCCTCTGCCCTGCACCTTGCTGGGAATCTGCAGCAGGAATGTCAGTGTCCACAGGGCTTGGAGGCAAAATGAAGATGGGGGCAGCAGCTGGGGCAAACAGAGCTGTGCTGCTGCGTGGGGCACAGAGGTGAGGGCACGGGGAGGGGCAGGTGCCAGGCTGGCAGTGCAGCAGCCTCCTCCCAGCTCTCAGCTCCTCCCTCAGGTCTGGGGGACATCAGCCAGCCCATGGAGAGGGAGAGAAAACATCCCTGCCTCCTCTGGGGTGAAGCCTGTGCTGGAGCCAGCTGGAGTTTGGATGTGCACTTGGGGGATTTTTTTTTACTGAGTGCTTTCAATGCCATTCTCAGTAGTTCTGGAGCCATTCTCAAGTGTTTAAAAATAGAACAAAGTCTCTCTCTGTGTCTCCCTTCTTTCATTTCCCATCTTCAGGGGAACAGTCTGCTGGATGTGTTTGCTTTTCTGGTTCTGCTATGCTGGAGAGATGGGAAGAATGAGGGTGAGGAGTCTTCCTCCCTGGTCACTGTTTTGTCTAGTCAAATTTCTGTTCTCTTGTGCCAACTCCTGTAAAAGCTAAACTACTTCTGTTTTAAAGACTATTTGGGCTAGAGAAAACCAGGCAGATTATACACAGTTGTCAGAGTTTCTGTCAGCAGATGAAACAAGATCACTGTTGGCTTCTGGCGGGTGTTTCTGACTCAGTCCTGTTCTGCTGCTGCTTCCCTGTGTGCCCTGGCCCAGCAGGGCTGCTGCAGTCAAACCTCCCAAGTTTCTCATCTCCCACCATGGCCGTGTCCTGGGGTGAGTGATGGAGAAGTAGAGAACAGAGAATGGCCACACTGGGGTGGCAGGAGGGACTTGCTTTCCTTGTGGCCCCAGACCTGATGGGTTCTTGCAGCTGGCTGATGCTGACAGCAAATTTCAGATCTGGCACAGAGCAGGCAGAAGGGAGCTGTTGTGTCAGCAGTGTTGGAAGTGTGATCCTGCCAAGAAAGGGACAGGACCATGGCCACAAGGCTAATCCCAAGTGCTGTGGTGGCAGGAGGACAGGCCTTGCCCTCACTCTGCTCAGCCTGGCTGCTAATCCTGGCCTTGCAGGAGGACCCAAGTTTAACTGAGTGAGTGAGTGAATTAGCAGAGCTCCTGTGTAGCTCAGGTTTAGCATCACCCGAGGCCGGGGCAGAGTGAACTCATTAAAAACCCTTTAATCCATTAGAACAGACCCAAATCCTAACAGGCCATCAGTCTGAGATCCAGATTGTCCCAACAGTGTTTGCTCTGTGTGTCACCCGTCATGYGAGGCTGAGGAACAAACAGCAGATGTTGGGAACAGAGGTTTCTCCCCATGAGGCTGCTGCCTCCAGCCAGCAGCTGCTGCCCCCAGTCACGTTCAGCCCCAGGGCTGGGCWGGGCTGTGCCCCAGCCCYGACTGCAGCTCTGAGACCTCTCCATGAAATCACTCAGGAGCTCCTGTTTCCTAATGACAATACAGCAGTGCTTTATTTGAAGGCTGAGCCAATGTTGTATCAAAGCCAAATATGTCTGGCTTGGCACCACGAGCTCACACTGGAGCCAAGCAGCTGGAGCAGACTSTACATGTATTTAAAGAGAACAAAAACAGAGAGACTCCTTGGAGGAGTTATCTCCTCCAAGAGGTCAATCAGAGTGTCAGACTGCAGTGCCAGGTTTTGCATCAGGYTTTCTCTGGTCTATCCCTGTACACCTACAGGCCCAGCTCCCAGGCTAAGGGTCCATTCTTCTCTAATTTCCCMCCTCTTCCTGGCTTTCTTCTTGCAGCCTGCTAATTGTAGGAATTGTAGTCCTGTTGGTATTTTGCCCCTGTACTCACCCTTTTTCATCTTGGGGACGGGTCCAGTTCATGTTCTTTGCAATTCACACCACCACAACAAAAAGCACTCTGGGGTTTTTGGGATGGGCTTTGCTCTGAGCTGTGTCCCTCTGAGCACTAAGGGGGTAACCTCTGCCCTCACACRAAAAGCAGCAGTAAGTCTTTGGCTTCAGGATTCCAGTCACATTCTGTGTGTGATCCAGCTGGGGATCTGCTGCTGCCCCACTGGCTCCACTAAATGATGGCTCTTGGGATAACTAATGGTTATTAAGGCTGTGGCTGCCCCAGCTGGCTGCAGTGGGAGARCACACAGTCGCTGTGTTTGAATGCACATCAAAGGGATTGCTTTCATTCAGGGTGTAATTCATCACTAATTTAATCCCTCTTCCTTGAACTGTGTTCAGATGCTGGACAAGATGGATCCTCTTCCCCCCTGGGCCTCAGAAATGCTTCAGGTCTGTCTGAACCATGGACTGAGAATGAGAAGGAACCACATTGGATCACAAGTTATTATGAACTCAAGGCAGACCTTTTCTTGTCTAATTAACAGTTTTACCCATGATATTAAGTCTCATGTGTGCTCACAGCTCWCCACAAATGGGAAATCTAGAAACCYATTTTCAAAGCATTTCCCATTATGCAGTAGCAGGAGATGTACCATGGTTTTCCAGTAAATTGGTTGGTAAATAGTTTTCTCTCACATCTTTATTGCTAYAACACAAAAATTATAAGTTTAGGTCTCTAGTTTTGGTTTGGTTTTGTTGGGTTTTTTTTTGGTGGGGAGGGGGGGAAGGTGGATTTTTTTTGCTTATTTGTGCTCCTATTCATTACTTTGAATCAGGGACGTAAAACAGATTAACGTGTTTGACCTGCAAGCAACTGCATGAATAAAGGGCAGAAAGTAAACGCTGGAGAAATCCTGGTGGCAAGGTAAATTGTCACATCCAGTGGTCATTCGTAATCTTGCTTCAACATGTGAGTGCTCAAACTGCCCTTGATTTCATCCAGAATGTCCTGGGGAAGTGCTCAGCTGCTCTTTCCTTGCCCTGGAATCCCCAGGGTCCTGAGGTGCAGCCCAGTTAAAGATAATTACCTCTGCCCTGTTCCTGTGCTCTCTGCATTGCCTGTGAGATTCACAGCCCTTGAAATGAGAAATCTGAGACCTTTACATAAAATGTTTGTTCAAGAYTCTTTAGAAATGAGGGAATGTGATTGAATTGGAGCCCCAGTGAGGGTGGGCTGATTTCAGTGGCAMTGCATTAATTTTGCATCAGATGAAGCCTTCACTCTGCCCTGCTGCTGGAAAGCTGATGCCCTTGCASCTGAGGGAAGGATGGAGGATGGGTTTGGGGAGCCCCTCATGGGGTTATCCCTGGTGTTTGTAAAGCCTGAGCTGCTGGAATGATCCTGTGTAATCCTTGCTTTGCTCTGGCACTTCTGCTCAAACTGGGTCCTGTGATGGTTTGTGTCAGCTCAGGTTTTGAATAAATTCCCAGCAAATCAGCTGTGTGGAGAGAGGGAGCTCTGGGGCTGTGGCTGAGCCCACATCTCTCACTGTGCTGCTCCTGAACCAGGCTCTTCAGATTGTCACCTCGGGAGAGAAATAGGAACGTCACCAGCCCCACGGTGCTGAGGAGGTGAAACACCCTTTCAAGGTTCCTTATTCTGGCATCAGGGRGCTTTTAATGATCACACACATCTGCATGGAGAAATAGAGGAGTAATGTGCATAGTGGGTGCTGGGCCTATTTAAATACAGCTAGCATTGTGTGTATTATCTCTGTTTGTTTAGCCAAAGTAAGATGGGCATTAACATTCTGTTTCAGTCTTAATTAGTGGCTGATAAAAGCACAAGGTGATACTTAAGAGTCTTGACAGTGTAATTCATCTAAAATTTCCTAATAATATGGTTGCAGCAGTTTTGGAAGGGCTAATTTAATGGCTTTCACACACTTAAGGTTTGGTACCCACAATATCTAATATGGTGGTTGCTTAGGAGACAAAATTAAACAAAGCTGAACACATTCATTTTCTCYTTTTTTACCACACTGAGGATTAACTTATTGCAATATTTTTCTCTATTAAATGCCTAAGCTTTAGGTGTTTAAACAAATTWAAAAAAAAMCCAAATAAACCAAACCCAACCTAACAATCAAGATCCCCTGTTAAATCAGCAGATGGCTCTAGAGCCAAATTAGGGACCTTTGATAGAACCATAAAAGCTCTGCTTTCTACAGTGCACATGTTCAGAGCTGGCAGTGTTAAATRAGCCCTCCATGCAATCTGCTCTGAGAAACAGCCTGACTGGCACTGACCCCTTCCTTTGTGTCATYCCACACTCTGTCATCAGCTGCAATTGCACAGACGTCTCTGCAATTTAGCAGACCTTGTAAGGACTGACTTTCCCGATATTTGTTTAAGATGAGCTGTATAAACTTGTTATTAGTAGTCTGCCAGGGTAAGGGAGATAACAGTGTTTGCATTGGGCTGCAGAGAACACAGCACCTGGGTAAGGTGCACTGAGCCTGTTCCCAGCAAATGTTCTGGTGTCAGGCTCTGCTGCTGAGCCTGGTGAAGGCCAAAGGGAAGTTCCCAGCAGCATGTCAGGGCAGGACCATGTCTTTTCTATGCTGAGCTTGTATGGCTGAGTAATTACATTTAATAATTTTTAAAAGTCTCTGAATTCACCTGAGCAATGCAGGCAGCAGAATGACGCTGCAGTGGGGTCTGGTTGATCTCATCTCAGTGTCACRTCTGTCCAGCCCTGCTGATCTCACCCACAGGCCTGGCACTGCTCATCCCCCCAGCCAGCTTCCCCACACATCTGTGCTCATCCTCTCCCAAAAGCTCTGAAATGAGGGTGGGATCCCAGTGCCCACCCCAGGGCTCCAGGGAGGCTCTGAGCAGTGRCCACTGCAGCTCAGAGCTCAGCCTGGAATTATTTCCAGAACTCTCCAAGTGTCTCTGAGTTTCCAATCCTAATCTTAGTTCAAGGAAGGACAGAAAACATTCCCATTATTAAAACCACGTTGGTTGTTGCAGTTGATCAGAACATAATTCCTGCTTTTTGCCTCCTGCACAGAAAGACTGGGACAGGGAGGAGTGAGGAAAAAGCCCTGGAACAGCAAGGCTGCTGGTAGCAAATATATGGGCACTATTTCATTTTTCATTGAGTTTGTCTTTCCTTTCCTTGCTATCTCTTCCTCCCCACAGTATCTCTGCATTGATTTTTCACTCTGCCTGTTTATAAATGTTTATAAAGCATTTATGGAGCCTRGGGAAAGAGAGGTCTCCAAGTACTTAGTGGAGTAAGAAGTTAAACACTGGGCTGCTGTGTTCCTGCTGACACTGGGCAGTATTTCAAGCCCTGCYCTGGGGATGTGGTGCTGCCTGTTGGGGATGGCTAAAGCAGACAGAATCTTAGCTCAGCCTGTGTGCAGCCACTGGTGCTAAGAGCAGGAGGGCTTGGAACAAAACAGCCATTTACAACTTGAGCAAAGCCAACACAGCATCAGATGATAAAGGAAACAAGCACACATTATTCCACATTTACTGTTTGCTTTGGGCAATGAACTTTTTTTCACATGAAATATTAAATGACCTTCTTGTCTTCCCACCCTCTGAGTGAAGCCTTGATGAAATAGGAATGGAGATGTTATTAGGCCAATAAATACATTTATTGATACTATCATGCTGTTTATTAGGGAAATGAACAGATTGGGATCTTCATGTAACTCCCAGGAAAGACACCAGAATTCATCTCCTGTGTTTCTSATACCTGGGATGTTGGTGCAGCTGCAGTCCTGCTTTCACACTAACATTTCTCTCTGCTACTTTTTGTGTATTTCTAATTCCACATCCACCTTACAGCACCCACATTCCTAATGCTGTTGGAAATCTGCATTTTGTGAAGGTGGGAATGAGCTCTGCCTGGCACAGGTGCAGGAGGTTCCACAAAGTGCTGGAGGAGCTGGGTCRTCTCTTGTGCATCAAACACTGCTTGCAGTGTGAGCTTTCAGCACTGTTGAAAGCAAAGCATTCACTCTTCCAAAAGAGCTGTGGAATGAGGGAAATAATGAAAGTTTATTTTTAAAATCCTGTATCCCTGTTTCCCCCTCATCATCCTTCTTAAACATATCAAACTGGGCAATTTTGAAATTACTGAGGTTTGGCTGATGCTCTGCTCCCCACCCCTTTTCACACAGCTGCATCCAATTCCTCTTTGACTGGCCCGACAGCTCATAGGGGTTCCAGCCCTTCTGTCTGATGGTGCTGCCCTGGCATGTGCTGCCCTGGGCCCTCTGCTTGTGCATTTTACTGGGCTAGGAATCAGGAAAACAGCCATGTGTCTGTGTTGGAGTTGAGAGAAGGGCTGTGACTTCAAGTTCCTCCTGCTTCTCCAAGCCTGTTTGGACTGTTCTGCCTTACTGGAGATGCTCAGCAGGACCAGAGCTGGGTAAGTTGTAAAATGGGAGGTAAAGTGCCATCAGTGTGTTTGAACCATAGCCAGTGTGGTGTTCCAGAGGGGTTGAGGATGTCTGAACAAGGCAATGAAATGTACAGCAGTTTCCTTCTGTTGCTCTGTGTTGAAYGCTCATTGTTTTCTTTCTTGGGGGTTCACTTTTAGCCAAGTGTTATTTGTCTAACTTCTGTTGATTCCTTGCTTTCACGTTGTGAAGTTCCAGTTTTTAGGGGACTGTGTTTTATTGGAGGTCTGGGTGCTGAGGGTGCCCAGATAATGGCACTGTTCCAGCTGAGGGGYGGCAGGAAAAGCAGGACAAGCACAACTTCTGAGCCACAGTGGGTGCCTGTGTGCCATGGATCTGCTTACACCTGTGCTGGGGAGGAAGCTGCCAGAGTTGGTATCTTTTGTAAAATAATTTTCTAAAGGAAGTTCTTTTTTTCTTCTGCAACTGATATATTTTGCATGAAGGTGTCTATTTCACCTTCATCTAAAGATGTTTTGACAAAAAACTTTGGAAAGGAGTGTTTGTTTTGACTCCTTTGTTTTGTTTGAACTGTTTTTTTCAGTGTTTCAGTGAAGTGGTTCCTTGGTTCTAAACAGAAGCATTTTAAAATTTCTGTTCTGCAGAATGACTGGAGATTTTARGGTTTTGTTCTGATTCAGAGTAGAACTAGACACACCTTGGAAGTGTCAGGGTACCCAGTAGGTTTAGGATTCATCCATCACCAGGCAGGATATGCTATAGTTTTGTGTGAACTTTGTTTGCAATTTCTTCTGCTCTCTTCTCTGTAGGTCTCTAGCTTGGGACTCAGTTGTGAGAATATGGTTGCCAGAACGCCTGCAGAAAGGGTCCTCTGGCCTGAGAAGTGCCTGGGTTCAGTTAYTTATGCAGTCAGGAGTTTCCTTTGCAAAAGAACAAGGGCCAACCCAAAGGGTTTTGGTGGAGCAGTGTGGGAGAGGAGAGAGCTGCATGGGCAGGGGCTGAGCCTGGGGTGGGTTCCATTTAATTCAGGGTGTTCTCCTGTTTTCTGCTGCTGTCTCAGGGCAGCCAGCACTCTCACTGTGCATGAGTCCCTCTTTTCATGACAGAAATGACAAATCTGGGGGGGGTTCTGGTGGCAGGAGGCAGAGGAGGAGCTGCTGTCCCAGGGCACTCGGGGCTCCTGAATGGCAGCATGAGGCCCCTCTGAGATCCCAGCTGTTCCTTAGGCTTCCATATCTTTACTGTATTTTGATAAACCAATAAAGCTCAGAATTATCTTGATTTAGACAGTCCAAAACTTGAAAACAGCCGGACTTACACAGTCAATAAACCAAAACTGTCTCTTCAGCACTGCACTGACAAGGCTCAGAAGAAAGACACACAGAGAACCTCTCCACTAATATTAAACTGATTTGGCCATTTTTATTCTATAAAGGAGGCTGGTTATGAGATTTAAAAAGACTCATATATCATGCTGCCTCATTAATTTTCCATTTGGGCTCAGCTGTCAGAGGATACCATATTAAACTGCTGCCTGGAGTAGTCTTTGGTGGCAGAGAAATGATGTTTGATACCYTTTGCATTTCACACAGTCTGTATAAAAGGTCTCCTTGATTTGCCATCCCTATTATTTTCTGTCAGAGAGCCCTGCACAGCCTCTCCAAAATAATATCACCTCTCCAAAACCCTGAAGGTCTATTTGTGGTTTCCATGGTGACAAAATGACCCATAATATTCTTTGACTACTTCAGTAAATGAAGGACACAACTGGGCCTTTGAAGAATAATAGATTTTTTCTGTTTCTTAAGAAAAGATGTACTTGTGAGCTCAAAGAGGGGAGGGGGAAAGGATGAAAAAGATATTAAGGGAAGAGATTTGCCTTGTAACTCAAAGGACTTGCTGCAAGTGCAGCAGACAGCACTTGTTGAAAAATAGACCTTGAGCCATCTGGTACCAAAACAGGAGTGGGATATGGCCCTTGTGATGACTGAGATGAAGGAGCTTGTGCTGTAACTCATTTTTACAATAGCTGTGCTGCTTAATTCTGAATTCTGTGACACGCAGGGCCAGGCTGCAGGTGCAAGTGTGTGGTTAAAACATTTTCTTCCAGGAGCTGTCAAAGCCCTGCTCTGTGCTGTGTGGGAGGGAGGATGGGATTTTCCAGCAGAGCTGGCCTGGGGGACAAGTGGGTGGGAAGGAAGCAGGGAGGCTTTTCTCAGGGTGTCTGTGGAGTTTGTGGGGAAGGCAGGTTTGCAGGTGGAGCTCTGTTAATGAGCTGCCCTCACAGCCTGACCCAGCTGCCCACACAACCCTAACCCGAGCTCCAGGCACACTGCAGCTGCAAAAGGCATCCCAAGGGAACACCAAACTGCCACAGCATGGCTGCCTCCACAGCTTCTTGGGACCATCCCTAACCCTAGGCTGATTTACCTGTCTAGGGTTAGGGTTACACCTAGGGTTAGGGTTTTTAAAGCAGAAAGCCCCAAGCTCCAGGCACACTGCAGCTGCAAAAGGCATCCCAAAACTGCCACAGCATGGCTTCCTCCACAGCTTCTTCCTTGGAACCAGCCTTAGCCCTAGGCTGATTTACCTGCCTCGGGTTAGGGTTAGGCTGTGCTGAGCAGGGGCTGAGCTGCTGGAGCTGCTGCTCCCTCCCACCYCTGTGGGATGTCCAGGCTGCTCTGCCTGCCCCTCTCTGTGTGGGAAGCATCCCTTGCTGCATGGAGCTGTGAGCAATGTGTCCCATGGATGCTTTGCATAAAACCAGTAAGAGATCTGTGAACTTTCCAGTCCTGTGAGAGCATTCACAGTGTGCTCTGGAAACAGGATTTTAAACAAAACCACGTCTTGCAGGTGAAGAAACTGAGGCAGCAAGCAGGAARCTGAGCTCAGCAGAGCCCTGCAGGCCCTTTGTGGGTATGCTGGGGAGGAGAACCCAGGCTGGTTGCTCCTTCCTTCCCCCAGGTACTTAGGGACAAAGCTCTTTGCTTAGATGAGCTGTAATTCAGCTTTCTTTGGCCCATTCCCAGCCTGCCCAGTGATGCTGTTGGCTCTGGCTGGGTTGCAGTAGCTCAGGCTGGAGAAAGGGTGGCTCAATGCCCCTCAATAATCTCTGTGAGAGTCCTGGGCTGCAGGAGCTGGCACTGCCAGCTGGTTCAGGTTAGCCTGGCTGGGTAAAATCCAAACAGCTGAATTGTCCCAGCACTGAGGGGGCTGCACTGCAAAGCAGAAAAGTTCAGGATGTTCCCAGGAGCCTGTCAGGAATTCCTGCTTCTGGAGTTATCAGGTTTTTCTTGTGTTTTCTTTTGGGTGTATTCTAACACTTTACCTCCCAGTTCTGGAAGAAACAGGGAAGTAAAAAATATTACTAAAACTTGAAATTTAATTCCAGAATGTCCTGGTGTTTAGCAGATGTCCTTGAGATGACTTTAACAGCTCTTCCCACCTCTGAGTGTGCTAGTGCTGCAAGAGGTGACCAAATTCTGGTGTCATGAGTTACTCACTATTTATCCCATATTTTGGTGGATTTTTTTTTAGATTTGGCATGTTTTGTGACCTGCAAATAAGTTACCAACGTTAAAAAGCCCTAACCAAACAAAAACATTTGCATGACTCCTTGCTTAATACAGGACTGTAATTGAGGCAACTTAATACAAACAAAGGAAGAAACAAGGGCAAGATTAAGCCAATAACCAGCCTAAAACCACGTTTACCACCAACCTTGAAAATCTGAGGCAAAATCTTGCCTGGTTCCTGTGTTCCTCACATGTGCATGCCTTTGGCAAGGATGATTAAAGTCTGTGCTGCTTCCCCTCTAATGTGAACAAAGCCCTTCAGAGCCCTATTCTAGTTTCCTCTTAGCATCGTGTTTGGCTTCCTTTGGGACTGACCTTTTACTGCCCACAGCCCACCTCCATCCTGTTAGAGGGCCTGCAGAGAGTTCCTAAGTTAAACATCATAAATCCCACTATAAATGATTACACAGAGCTTTTCACTAACAATCTTCTGTGGGGATATCAAGCTTGATAGAAGCATAAATCATTTAAAGAACATCTGCCTAATGAGGGGTAACCTGGAACTGCTTCCCTGAGCCTGGATGTACCAAGGGAAAAAAAAATTGTAGGCAATTGGCCTATTTTAGTGGTGCCTGCTGGATGCAGGTTGGTTTGTGTTGTCACAGCTGCCTTTGCTGGCCCCAGGGGACTTGCCCACCTTCCCTGATGGTGACATTTGCTTTGCCTGCAGCCCATGGCACCAAGAATGAGGGATGTAAGCTGAGTTTAGTGCTTGTTGTTGTAARGAGAGAGTGATAATGTGTCTAGACAAAAAGTTCCACAAAGGCAGATGGGTCAGAGGAGGAAACCCTAACACCTAACAATAAAATCTAAGCAAGTGGCTTCAAGGCACCCTGAGCAAGGACATGCTGTGRTGTGGGAGCTCTGCTTTGGGCAATGGCAGCAGAGCTGGGGAGGCTGAGAGCAGGAGCCATGGTTTAGGAGGTGAGCAGAGGATGGAGATGGACCCAGCTTGCCAAGGCCTGGCTTAAAACACTGTGGCAGGACACATAACCTCTGTGATGGGAACATGGGAGGGTGCTGAGCACAGCTCATCACCAGGGCAGGGATTGGGTTTGCAAAGAACAAGCTGAATCTGAAGGAGGGAGTCTGATAAAGTCAAGAATGAAGTCCTGGCTAATAGATCAGGAAATTGTTGGTAAATACAAGGGTTGGGTTTCCAAGGGATCCTGATGCRTTCCCTAGGATCCACCACGTGTGAATCAAGGCTACCAAGTCTGGTTTTAGATAATCCTGCAGGCAGAGAATAAACCTGGCACTGGAGAGGCTCTGTCTGTTCATTAGGCGTGATGGGAAGGGTTTGGGTTTCCTGCTGACAGTCACAGCTAAGCCAGCCTGTGACTCTGACCATCTGAGAGACACCTGACTGCCAAACTGATGATGGAGGGCCTATGGGGTGAGGAGCAGCACATGGCAGCTTTTCCATTTCAAATCTCTGKATCCTCAGGAAAGGTGTAAATAAACAGCAGCAGTAACCTTGGAATGCAATTGAATCACTCCTGCTGTGTAAATTTGACTGCCAGATGCTCATGGCAAGTCTTCATATCATGGTTTAAAGCTGCTGCTGCCTGATGATAGATTGAACAGATGTGACTAGCCRGGAGCAGGATCAGGTTTTTTTCAAACTGAAGGTTTTGTCACACAGAAGTGGTCATGAGATTTCAGGAAATCCAGTGCCCCTCTGCATAAATAAACCTGCTGGATGTGTGAGTTGTCCATYGGTGGGGTCATTGCTGGCTGTTACTGCTCCCTCTGACCTGCAGAGATGGGGCCTTGGGTCTCACCACTGTGATTAGAACTGAGACAGGGGGGTCAGGAACAGTTCAGTCTTGTCCTTGTGCTGTTGAGGATGAAGTCAATAGGAAGTAAATATTATTGACTGCTGTTTTCATTCAAAAATCAAGATTCATTGAGGTGAATCTGAGGTCAGTAGAAGCTCTCAGGGGGAGGAGACCAATAAATCATGACACTGGCTAAAGCAATATTTGTAATACAGCTAATTTTAGATATTGAGTGTTATTTGATCTAGTGGGGTTTTCTGTATTTTTTTTAATTGTCCTGTTAGACAGATTGGTAGGTTGTACCATTTAAAAAGACTGGGTAGTCAGGTAGTAGGGCTAATTAATCTTGGATGACATAACTTCCCTGGGTGGAGCTCTTTATGTGAACCTTACCTGGGTGTAATTGAGTTCTCTTCATACAACTGCTTTGTGGAGGGTCAGCATTTGCAAATAGGACACGTGTACATGAGATAAGATTTATTTTGGGGAAGGAGGCACGAGCAGAGATGGAGGGGGAAGTGCTTAAAGTACAATCCTTGGCAAGTATGASTCTTTTATAGCATCTTATTAATGTAACTGAACCAGACAATGGGTTGGACAGTATTCTCACTAAATTTGACAATTTCTTTTGGAGAGGGTTTGCTTTTTTTCCTATATGTGTKTTCATGGCCTTGACCTGCACCCTGTGGCTGGGAGCTGTGTGCCTTCTCTCAGGCCAAAGCAGGGCAATTGGATCAGATTGTCAGCTGCTGCTGCACAGAAGCCMGTGGAGTCCAGCCAGGCCATCCCAGCTGAGATGGTGGCCATCCTTTTTCCCCAGTCCCATTTCCAGCCCTGCTGTGCTCTGAGGTTGCTGAGCTGGAGCCAGCCCGTGGGAGCTGCAGGGCAGGGCTGTCAGAGCATCCAGCCTTGGCAGCAGGGGCTCTCTGCTGTGCTCCTGCCTYCAGCCCAGGCTCTGATGGGCTGCATTCAATTAGGCTGGAGCTGCAACGCTCCAGTCCTGGCAATCAGGGAAGCTGGGCTGCTTTACAGCTGCTGGGGATCAGCTGCTCCCTCTGCCCGCGGAGGAGGGTGGGCAGAGGCAGGGAAAGCCTTTTCCAGTGCATGTCCTGCCCTGCCTGGGGGTGCTGGGTTGGGCTCCAGCCCCCTGGCATGGCTGGCAGGGAGCAGCAAGGGCCAGAGGAGTGGCATTGCCTCCTGGCTGGCTGCTGTCCCCCTGTCCTGGCAGCTGTCCCCATGGCCCTGCCACATGCTGCCAGAGCTGCAGGGTGTGCACAGATCCATCTGTGGGCACAGAGCAGGCATTCAGTGCCTGCTTTGCCATTAAAGAGCATTTCAGCCCTTCTGCATGCTCAGCTGCCTGCTCTGCCTGGTTCCGTGCCTTGGTGGCTGGGAGCCACACTCTCCAAACAGATATTGCACTTCCAGGAGTGCAGCTTCTGTTTCTTTTTGCCTTTTTTTTTTTCCAACAGCCAGGGGTTGTTCAGGGTTTGGATTTGTTATTGCCAGTCACTCCGAGCAGGAATACCAAGCAAGGGCTGGCCTCTGCTTGGCTCTCACTGAGGCTTTGCTGCAGGATTGCCAGATCCAGCAGGGATTTCAGAGGAGGAAATAATTATCTGTGCMCTCCTTCCTCAAACCTGCCTCCTACTCCAGTGTTAGAGAGCATCCAGAGRGAGCTGCCAGGGCAGCATCCTCCAGCAGCAAGTGATGGGGATGAGGGCCAGAGAGAAGGTGGCTGTGCTGAAGGACACCACTGTCCTAAATGGCACCTCCTCCCTCAGCAGGCTGTGCACAACCCTTCCCTCTTKTTAGGAAAAKTAATCCACAAACACCASAGGTTTAYRTCCAAAAAGGRGACAGAGGAGTCCTTTGACTTTATTTGAATRAAGGGAGAGGCCATGGGGCATTCCCCTGGGATCTCTCCAATTTTTGGAGGACAGAGCCTYCTTTTTATCCCAATTTCCCTTCTCTMTTTCCCCMTTGGCTGAGGTACTTGAGAGGTACARACTCCCCAATACACCTGATACCAAAGATTTCCCTCTAATGTATAACCCTCCYTTTTAATTTTTAATTCTTATGGAATTTAGGGGTTTTTCCTCCCCATTGTTTCTTTSATCTTTCAATGCCTCATTTMATTTATCAGCAAATCTAAAGTTTAATTGTAAAAGCAAATATCTTTTTTCCATTCATCAATCAGTGGGATCCTTCCTGTTGTTTCTTTTATCTCCCAGTGCTGGTTTTATCTCCACAGCTTGTTTGTAAAGACAAATCTGCCATTCCTCTCACTCTCACCCAAAGCATGACGTGGCTTTTACCTTTCCCACTGTGCTTTTACCAGCTGGAGGTGCCAGCACAGCTCTGTGTGACGCAGGGTGGCATCCTGCCAGCCTGAAATCCCAGAGGGTRAATTCCAGCTCCTCTGCTGGGGAAGGGCTGGCACTGCCTGGAAGCACCACCAGGCTCCCAGGCATTTGTGGGAAGCTCAGCCTGCAGCAGTGTGGGACACACAAACCCCTGCTTGTGGTGCCTGGGGGTTGGTGTGTGCAGCTGGAAACCCCAGCCTGYTTATCTGGCAATGATAGCCTGCAATGCTCTGCCTCACGAGCTGACCTGAGAGTGATTTGTTGGGCAAAGCTCATGTTCATTTAAATATTGTGAATTCCAGACTTTTGTATTTGTTTCAATAGTGTTTTCCAGTATTTCTGATCAAGGGTTAATGCTTTAGAACAGCAAAAGATTTACCATTGTTTTTATGTTCCTTAATTCTGTATGAACTGTGGCAATGAAGAAAACCACTCCAAAACCAGGGAATGCCTTGAGATAAAAAATACATTTAAGATGCTTTTTCTCTGCTGTAATTGCCAAGCCCTCTGACCTGGGCTTGGATCTTGGAGTGAGTCAGATCTAGGGCATGGTTTCAGCAAAGTTTTTGCTTGCAGTGTTGTGTTCCTCACTCCAGCAGTTTGGTTCATTTTAGGCTCTGACATGTCCAGCCTTGTTCTGCCACCGTTGGAACATGTGGGGCATCTGCTGCAGGACAAGTGTGCTGGGTTTGGGCCCTGCTCTGGCTCAAGCAGGGCTCAGCAGACCTGGAAAAGRGCCAGGAGTCTCCTCCTAGGAAAGAAATAACCAAAGAGAATATCACCAAGGGCTGTGCGATCCTGAGTGGAACCAGGAAACTGCATAGGGAGTGACCATGCATTTCCTCTTTTAGGGTGTGATTGAAGGGGGMTTAGAGGGCAGGCCCAGGTGAAAAAGGACATCCTTCCTCACAGAGTGCTGACACTGCCACGGGGGTGGGAGGCGTTGGGTTTTTGTGGGTCAAAAAGCAATTGGATGCATTGGAGGAAGAAATGTCCATTGAGAGCTATTAAATGTAAAAGCTTTCATCAGCTGTGGCCACAGCATGGGCTCAGAGCACAGGCACACGTTAACAGGTTCCAGCAAAAGGGGCTTTGGGGAYTGCTCTGATCACCTCAGCTAACTCCATGTATCTCTCAGACCCCTGAGAAATATTTCCAGTGCTGACCTACATATTGTACCAGCGACCCACCACCCCTGCTCCCTTTGCTGCCTGCAGAAAGGTCAAAGATAATGATTAAAAATAAATAAATAACCCAGGAAACCCCCCCACTGCTTCCCTCTCAGGTCGTTCGGGCTTGAAATAAATCATCTTTCTATTTCTGAAGGCACAGATGACTTAAGCCAAATTGCATTCAGAGCCATTATCCTCACACTTATTTATGCTGTCGTGTCTTGTGCTAACACTTTGTGAAATATTTATTTGCTCCTGGTCTCCTGCAGCTTAGCTCTGGATTCATGAGGCTCCCCTGTTATGTCTCTATTTTGTGCAGCTGCATTCTGTCAAGGAAGGAGGAAATGAAGGCTCCAATCTGTGTTTTACATTATAAAAATATATATTGCACAGCACCACAGGTAATTCCATTCGACACGTGGATGTTTTGTTTGCACGTGTCAGGCACGTGGGCTGGGTTAGAGGAACTAAATGAATTTGTAGTCACCTTATTGTCTGGTGATGAGCAATTCTGCTGTAATTCTTCTTCCAAAGGCTGCCCTTATGCTTGCTCTGCAGGTCCCAGGTAACTTGCAGGAAAGATTTTGAGAGGAATAGGAAAAAATAATTATAGGA
>JACDOX010000182.1:240745-281977 GCA_014549065.1 Cardinalis cardinalis
AGGAAAAATGGGGGGAAAAAACCACTATAGGAAAAATGGGAGGAAAAAACCACTATAGGAAAAATGGGGGGAAAAAAAAAACCCCGGGAAAAATGGGGAAAAATAAACATCTTAAAAAAACACCACATGATTTTAGTGGCTCAAGAGATGAGGTAATGACATGTGTAAGATTCTGTCTGTAGGAAATGCTGTAAACACCTCAATCTCCAACTCTGGGGTTGGAGTCAGCCCCTTAAGCACCCGAAATGGGTTCCCCAGGCCCAGTGCCAGCTTCCCTCCCTCAGCCTGCCGGGGAATGGGCTCTGGCAGGGCTCTCTGCAGCTCCTCTGCAGGCTGGGAAATGGAATCTGTCTGCTGGGCTTGCCTCCCCTTGTCAGAAGGCCTGGTGTGAGTGTCAGCAGGAGGATTGACTCTGTGTGCGGGGTGGCATCAGGCTGGCAGCTGAGTTAAGGTGCTGAGGTGCAGCTCTGACATTTGGGCTGAGGCAGCAGAAATCTGCTGGAGAGAAACTGTCCTGTTTCCAGCTGCCAGCTAAAATCCAGGCTAGCAGGGACTGGCTGTCACTTGTGTGGAGTGTGCTGACCATCCTCAGCCCAGCTATGGATGAGTTTATAAGGGCCCAGAGCTGCCAGGGACTGAGCCAGCACTGACTATGAACTGCTGCATCTTCAGGAACAGTGTCTAAATCATGGCAGGCTTGTGGCACACCATTGGACCGTGTTGATTTTGGTGCTGTAAAATCAAACTCGCCACTCCACAGTGATGATGTCATCACTGGAAAACCTTTTGCAGCCTAAATCCAATTTTAGATAAATCTATTTTTTATATATGTATGGGGGAAAGAGCTGCTGTTGCTGCTTCTTGGTGAATTACCCCGACAAGCTCCTTCTGGTGTTAGCTTGAAGTGACATTTGCTGTGTAAATGACACTGACATTCAAGCTGAGATGCTGGTTCCTCCCAGGGTGCCCTGGAGAAGAGCCTGCAGCAAAGAGCTGCTGCTGCCAGCTGGGGCTGTTTGGGGAGGAGGCTGAGCCTTGTTCTCACTTTGGTGCTTTTTCCCCTCCTTTTGTGTCTCCAGAAGAGGTGGGGACACTTTGATTTACTCATTCAGGCAGTGAGTGCTGCTCCTGTGTGCAGCACAGCACCAGGGGTTTCTGGCCTTATTTACCAAACACCTCTGGCTGAGCATGGGGCCAGGGTCCATGGGCTGTGTTTGCACAATTGATCATCTGAGGATCAGGAAAACAGAACTACCAAAAATTGCTGTGCACTGTGTGTGCACTGATCCTCTCAGGGATCAGAAATCTGTCTCCAAGTGATGCACAGCTTTACTAGAAGGAATTGGCATTTATTTATTTATTTTTAACCAGAGGACAAGCTTTAAAAGCTGCAAGCAGAGCTTTTCCAAGGACAAGTGGGAGTTAGTTGCCTAATTCACACTGACTTTTGGGGAGATCTGGCTGCTGAGCTGCTCTTTATGCCTTTCAGAAATCTCCCCTTGGTCCACGTAATCTCTCTGTAACCCCTTTTTAATTAGCTTGTCTTTCTGGAGGAGGAGACCAAGAAGTCACGTTCAAAGATTATTGCTCTATCCAGCAGCTGCTAGGACAGCTCAGTTAATGCTGCAAAATCTTACTGCAGTCCCAGCAGCTTGTCTGCTCTGCCTCCCCATTCTCATTTGGCCAAACTGCCCCCAAACTGTTGTCCAAACCCATTTCCAGCCTGTGATGCTCTGCTGTAGCACCAGCTGGCCATTCACCCGGAGAGCCTGGCTTTCAATCTCTTGACAGAGCAAAATATTGGAAAGGGAGAGAAATGAAAGGCTGGGGGTGCTTCAAAAAAATGAATGCCAAGAGCACGTGGATGCCAGGCAGGAGATAATGGTGCTGCCTTTGCTGTCCCAGGCTCTCCATCTGCAGTTCATGCCACAGCCTTGCTCCTGCTGTTTGGGATGAAGAGGAAAATGTCAGTCCTGCAGGCAGCATGCAGAAGATGCAGCCTTAAAGCTGCATAGAAAAAAATCCAAGTCTTCTTAATGGCAAGTCAGGCTTCTCCAATGAATTTGGGATGGGGACAAGGAGAGGTTTTTGAAGCTTCTTGATTTGTTTTTTACATCTATAATAACAAATTCAACTCAGAATTTGTATAATGAAATGTAAACATTGAAGGTGGGAGCCTGGTGAATTTGGATGATTGAGAGAAAATATACTGGATTGTCATGAGACAATTCCCTAAAGCAGATGGGGGAAGGTGGTCCCAGGGGCTGGGGGAGGCTGGGAAAGGAGGCACTGATGAAAAACCCTGGATACTGCACATTGCAGAGAGAAAGCTGATTTTTGTTTGCTGAAGTTTTAAGATTCAGATCCTTACTTGCTGGTGTAACTGCCAGCAAAGACAGCTTGGTCAGTCCATATAAAATCAAACCCTGCAGTGGTTACTCTTCAAGCAGGGGCTCTGGGAGGTGCAGTAGGGTTTGGTGTTGTCACTAAAAGTAACAGCTCCGCTGATGGGGTCCTGTCCCCCACGTGTCTGGGAAGCATTTTAAGATCCTTAAATGAAAGGCACAGCTCAGCTATAATGTGGGTCACCAAAAAATGTTACTTTTTAGTTCTTCTAGTATAAAAATATCACAGAGCAGGTTTGACTCTGTCAATGACCACCCCAGAGACCCTTCAGGCTGAACTGGCTACTGTCAGGCTGCTCTAAGGGGAAAATCAGCTCTCCTATATCCTTGCTCTCAGCAAGTCCTTTAAAACATCACCACATCCTAAGCACATGAGCTAGAAAAACAGCTGCCTGCTCTACTCCTTCCCTGCCTGATGAGGTTAATAATAACTTTGAATGCATATGTACAGCATTAGCTTTCATGGTAACATGCATAATTCAAATCCCCTAAAGAACAGTAGAGCTTTGAGGAAGCAAACTTCCTTAATGTACTGGGCAAGGATCCAGCTTTTACCAGCTGTTGAGGGTTGATGTACAATTTTTGGTTAAGTGAATAATTTATCACGGATATTATCTGTAGTGTATCACATCCCAACAGTTTGTAGGCCTGTGCATATGGCTCTTGAGATGCCACAACACTGCCATATGCTTCATGGCCCATTACCACTCACTCCCTTAAGATGTTTTCCCCTATGTTAAGCATGTTAGAACTGCAGTGGGACCACTGGCTCAGTGCAAATGCTGCCTGGGTTTCTCCCCACCAGCCTCCCTGTATTTTAAAAAAAATTTAAAAGGGAAAGAGGACTGTTCAGACTCTCCCCAACCTTGTCATTTTAAATAAGCTGCCTGCTGCTTCACGATACAGATGTGGATTATAAATTCTGCAGAACACCTGTCCTGAACTCATCCCCAGCTACCCCTCGTAACAGGCTTGTGTTGTGTTGTTACAAATCTATTTATTGTAGCTCCAGCCGACTGCATAAATCAAGGCTGCTTTAATCAGGCAGGGAGGCTGCTCTGCCCCTTGTACTCACAGCACCAAACAGAACTGGGACATGCTGGCAGCCTCTGAGAGAGGTATGGAATGCTGTGTCCCAAATTCCAGCTGCAGATGGCCTATTTCTTGGTCAGGAGAAGGAATGCTGGAGCTGAAGGACTTCATCGTTTATGGAGCTGCTGTAGTGCAGGAGGGGGGGAAACATCTGGGTTGTTTGTCAAGTTGATTGCTTACATAGGAAGCAGCTTCCTATGATAAAAAACACTGAGTCAAGGCTGAGAGCAAGCAGCTGCTGAGCTGGAATTGTAGCTGGGTGTCCATCCTCAGGATGGCTGCAGCTTCTTCAGCTACACAATGTGCTGGGTTTGAGTTTGGTGACCTTGTGTCCAGAGAAATATCTTTGTTCAGTTCATCTTCAGCTTCTCTGTGGTGCTGCTGGTCAGTGGCCACCAGGCTCCCCATGGCTGTAGCTTGCAGTAAATGAAATAACCCCTACATGAGTTGTTCACTTCTGAATGTGCCTCAGGAGAGTAAGTGCTAGAATGGGATCTTTCATGGATGCTGGATGGATTATTTCAAATTCAATGTTACACATAGTTTTCCTTGGAGAGTAAGTGCTAGAATGGGATCCTTCATGGATGCTGGATGGATTATTTCAAATTCAGTGTTACACATGGTTTTCCTTCATTAAAAAACTGCTCTCTTTCCACACAAATTGCATCTTTATATCTGTTTATTACCCTGTGGTTGTTTACCTGTGTAAAGATTGTGCTCAGCTTTCTCTTGTGAGTCTGTTGTTTGTGCAAGTTGCTCTTTTTTCCTCTTTCTTGACTAGATTAGAATTTTAATGTTTTCAATATTTTTCCTTTCTTAGTGAAAGCATTGGCCTTTAGATCATCACTTCCACAAGCTTAAACATGCGAGATGCTGTGGGGAGTGGAACAGGAGATGGGTGCTGTGATGGCCAGCACAAATGCGATGGGTTTCAGGTGACAGGAGCACATCTGCTTGTTTGCAGCAGCCAGGCAGCTCTGGCAAAGGGAACCCTCCTCCCTCTGCACGTCGCAGGAGGAAGGCAGCCTATCCCATGGATCCTGGTTACTGCACCCTGTTCAGGGACAAACTGTGATCACTGGTCAGGGCTGTGATCAGTGAACTCCTGCCTGGCTGCAGAAAGGCGAAAGGGACCCTGTCGCTGTGATATTTTCTGAAAAATCCCTTTGCCAGGATTTTTCTCCTGAGAAAAGAAATGTAAACAATAATTATCTGATTGCTTGGAATGTGGTTTGGAGGTTGCTTACCAACAGGTGCATCTTTGATTGGTTCAGTGTGAATTGTTTTTAATTAATGACCAGTCACAGTCCAGCTGTATCAGGACTGGTCAGTCACAGGTTTTTATTATTCATTCTTGTCTAGCCTTCTGATGTATCCTTTCTGTTTCTTTAGTATAGTTTTAGCATATAATTCTCTTTTAATACAATGTCATAAAATAATAAATGAACCTTCTGAGAGCTTGGAGTCAATTCTCATCTCTCACCTCATCCTGGGGACCAACAACAGGACCCTGAGGGACAGCCCTCAGCTGGAGGAGCTGGCATTTGGGACAGCTCTGTGCCCTGTCCCTGAAAGAACTGAATGCAGGGAACATGCAAGGTGCTGAGGGGCTGGGATGATGCTGCCAGGATGGAAAGCTGTGCTTCTGTGAGCCTGGTCCTGCCTGGGGAGGGGAGGCTGTGCCTGTGCTGCAGTGCCCTTCCCTGCTGGGATCAGCTCGGGGGACTCAGAGCTGCCTGCCCAAGTGCACTGGCTGCTAGCAAGGGAATGTTTATCCAGTGTCTTGATTAATCAACCTTGAAAAAGGGTCAGATGGATTTACTCAAGCATCTAAGTAACCTTCACAGCAAAAAATATGAATCCCTGTGTGTTAGGGGGCTGTCTGTAGCCCCGGCCTTGGAATAGTGATGTCTGGAGTTGAGCTTTTAGAGCAGCACGGGCTGGATCTGACCCCAATCCACTTCTTGTGTCTGAATGCACACCAGTTCTGGCACAGTGCTCACTGAGGCCACCTTCCCTGAGGTGCCTGGTGCTGGCAATCTCAAAAGTTTTTTCTCAAATTCCCTTTGATCCTGGTGTCCTGTCCTGTCTGCTTGCTGTGCTCTTTTCCCTCTGCAATCCTGCTGCTTAATATCTCCCAGTTCCCTCATTTTGCTCCCCCTTCACAAGTGGGAATTGTAAGCATTTTAAAATGTGGGTAGTTGTGCACATTGTCTCCATCAGAGTTTCATTAAATAACAAGACCTTTAGAAACATGATTTCATTTACACCTCCAGCTTTGGCAAATAGGAGATGACCAAAAAACCCTCAAATAAATAGAGCCTCCCCACAATAAAGCACTGCTTTCCTCTAATATTTTTAGAGGGATTAAACAATGCTGAGGATAAGATCAATATTTAAACAAGAAGTTCTTGAAGCCTGTGTTCCTTTTGAAAAGATTATATACTAGGCTGAATTATGAGCAGACCAGTTCCTGTCTCATACTGGAGGAATTTGGCATGTGTCTTCTCCCATAAACATTAAGCCAAATATATTCTTGTGGAGCTATCATATTAAATTAAGATGTAGAATCATGGCAAGGTCTTCATTCTTTGTGGCAACTGGCATAACAACAAGAGGAAAAAATAAAACCCAAACAATTGTTTCAACTGAAAGTCCAAGAATGACATCTAGTGGCACCATGTGAGACTTCTGGGATAATCTTATGTGAGAACAGTTAAATGCATAGTGAGGGTTTTCCTTGGCTGTTCTTATGCTCGAGATCCAACTCCTGATTTTCAATCACTGCCACCTACCCATGTAAAAAAATACTGCAAGCTGAATTCTTGTTCTTCAGGTTTGTTTTGTTGTTGCTGGTGTGTGGGATGGTAACTTCAGATTAGTTGAGGCTGTGATAAGCTGAGAAACAATTTTTGCTCTGTGGCTGAATGAATGCCTGTACACCACAAAGCTAAACTAATACTTGTAGTTGCTTTGGCTTCTTGGAGTCAAAGTGAGAGTAAAGTCAATGTCTGTGGGATTTCCAGCACCAGATTTATCTGATGAGAGCAGAAGTGTTTATCTAGGAGACAGAAAAACTCTTACACAGAGGAAAGAGAAGAAAAATGTCTTCTCTGACTGCATTCACAGATTTAAACTAAAAAAAGGTGAAACTTCAAGTAAAGCATTTTTTGAAGGCATCAGTGCATCATTTTAGCTCATGAGAGTCAATTATTTGGCAAAAGGTAGAACCCAGAGGATGAAGTGTTCTGGTCTTCTCTGTATAAGTGGGAATTGAGCAGCATGTCTGACCTTCCTGCATCTTCAAATCCCCTGGGATCTGATGAGGACTGTACAGCGTGTTCATCATTGGTGATCCCAGTGGGACACACTTCATCTTGGCTGTTTCATTTGTGTTCTGCATGTCTGCTTTGGAATTACCTTTGGAATTCCCTCCCCCTTTTCTTGTCCTGTTCCCCTGGCAAATGTAGCTCTGTCCTCTGCTGGGAATGGAGACTCTGCAGTCTCCTTAGGAATTGATTTCACTCCCTCTCTTAGAAACAGAAAATGGATTTTAGCTGTGTGCTTTAAACTTGGAGCACATACCTGGCTGTAACTCCACACAAAGAGGTAAATAATTGCTGCATAAATGCTCTGGTTCCCTTTATTAAGAGAGAGTTTAAATTGACACAAGTGGAGCCCTTTTATCTTTTCACCCAGCAGGCAGCAAATGAAGTGGGTTAATATCTCTGGGGGAGGGGCAAACTGGGTTATAAAGGGAGATTTTGCTGAGGATATAAAACTGAAAGAGGGACTGTGAGAAGAATGGCAATGTGGAAGAAAAATCCCACAAACTCAAAACTAGGCAGATGGCTTGACAGCAGAGGCTCAACTTTAAACCAGAAACTTCAAGCAGCACATCAGAGACTGAGAATTGTTGTAACTTCCACAGGACACTCCCAGCTCTAGCTCTGTCCTCATCCAGGCTCTGCCACTGAGAGGAATTACAAAAAAGGGACAAAATATAAAAGTGTAGAAAAAATTAATTACATTGCTCCTGCTTCCCTCAGCTGAGACAGGAGGCAGCTCCACTGCTAAGCTTCCTCTGGAAGAAATGTCCAATGTTTAGCAGCCTAAAAGCAGGGCCTGACAATACTGTGTTAGGAATAGGGATGGAGAAAAGCTGATGGTGATGAGCAAACAGAATGACATCTGGATGCAGACCTAAACACTGTGACTCAGGAATATTTGCAACCCTTGGTGGTTTTAGTGTTTTCTCCCAGATGAGAATTTAGTGACAGATTAGTGTCACTACAAGTTCCTTTTTCTGGCTTTATTGGGAAGAGGGCAGTAGTGTTAATAGGTGATCTCTAAGGTTGGTGTACTGTGGCAGCTTTAATCAGAAAAAAACCTCTGGGTATGTGTGCCAATGAATTTCCTGCCTGAACTCTTCACCCTTATTCAAAATGAGTCTTTCTATTGATTGCCAAAAAGAAATATCTGAGACTTCGTAGCTGAGGGTGTGATAGACTCATCTCTAGCCCTGAAAATCTGTGCAGAGTGATTGTCAGGCAGTGCAGAGGGAGCTGCTGCCTGCCCTGGCTGGTGGTGCAGGTGGTGAGGAGATGAGTGACTCTGGTGTCTCTGCCCAGGGCACGCAGAGCTCCCGGCTGTGTCCCGGGGCAGCAGTCGGTGGCAGCGCTGTCCCGGCTGTGTCCCAGGGCAGCAGTGGGTGGCAGCGCTCTCTGGGCTGTGTCCCGGGGCAGCAGTCGGTGGCAGCGCTGTCCCGGGGCAGCAGTCGGTGGCAGTGCTCTCTCGGGGCAGCAGTGGGTGGCAGCGCTCTCTCAGATGCCCGCTAGGTGACGGTGCTGTCCCACGGACTCTGTGCAGGGAATGGGAATGGGCTCTGCCATGGGGTAATTCCGCAGCGGGGACAGCCAGGCTCTGCTGGAGGAAAAGCAGAAATCAGCACCTTTACCCTCCTTAGGTTCTTGCTTTGTTTCTCTTTTCCCCTCTGAACTCGGAGGAGTTTTCACATCAAATGTAGAACAGTTCAGTTCATTCATTCTGTTTGATTTGGGATATTATGCCTGGATCACTAAAGAGAAATGAGACTGAAACAGTTGTGCTGAGGGTTTATTTTGGGTGCCTTCATTGAGTTTCATTATTGGTGATTATACCAGGTGTTTGAACCATGATAACTTGTTTGGAACAATATGAAATACTCTCTGCATATATAGATGTTTGGTACATAGCTCTGTCTTTGTGGTGGCACCCCATCATCTCATTTGGGGAGGACTATGAGCCGAGGTACCTCTTGTTCATTACTGCTTGTCAGCAACTCATTGCGATAAGGATTTGCTTGTTTAGTTTTGGTTGTTGTTTTTTTGTTGTTGTTGTGGTTTTGGTTTTTTTTTTGTTTTTTTTTTTTGCTGTACCTCTGGGATCAATCTCCTGAAGGCTCTCATCCCTTTGGAGCAGGATGTTGTATCCTCCCTCACCAGCATCACTGTGGTTATGGTCAGGATAATAGCCCAGAAGAAGACTCCTGTTGATCTTGAGACCTCTAAATCCCCTGGCAGTGCTGCAGGGCTCTGGATGTGTTAATTCAATTTGCAGGCACGATAAGGCAGCAGCAAGTGCTAAGAGGGCTGTAAAGTAATCTTTGTATAAGTGAGTCTTTGCAGAGACTGCAGAAATTTGGCAGGGTTTGCTCAAGAGATTCTGATTTTTTTAGTCATTAGCATTAATCAGGAAGAGAGTGCTGCATTTCATAGCTTGGTGTTTCCTCTCTGTGATACCCTCCCCACCAGGCTGGATAGCACCCTGATCAACGTGCAATGATGAAATGGGGGCTGGAGCAGCCTGGTCCTTCCAGGGTGTCTGCTGGCAGGACTTCCCCTCAGAGCCAGCCAGATGGACTGAGAGGGTCTCACAGCCCAGGCTCGTAAACAAACTCAGCTCCATCTGCCTGGGAGCTGCATTTCATTCCCAGGGGTGAAATCCTCCCACCAAGCTCCCTCCCTGTGCTCCACCTTCCCCTCCTGTGTGCTCACCCTGCTCCTGTCACTGAGGGTTTGCTGTGCCCCTCCTGGAGCCTCCTCTGGTGCTCACATCCTCACAGGTGCTGTGCAAGAGCCTAGGAACCCTCCTGCCCCAAATGCCTCAAATCAGTTACAATACAATATTTAATGCTGTAAGATGTTGAAGTTCGCATGAACCAAGTTAAAGGAGATTCACCCCAATATAAATGAACAGTGGGAATGAGCCTGGAGTTAGTTTGCACAATTTCCAGCAGTACTGCCATCACTTTAAAGGGATGATTTCCATCCAGAGATGGAAAAACCACTTTTTTTCAACCTGGCTATGTTGGCTGCCTCCTTTAGGGTTTATATCTCTTACTTCACACTACCTTTTGTTTCTCTTTTTTTTTTTAAATTTTATTTACTCCTTCCAGCATTAAATATTTACCTCTTTTTCAGCTGAGAGCACAATTTGGGCATGCTGGAACTGATGTCAAATTTCTAAATTGCCACTGGTGAAACAGCTCTGGCATTAAAACAAAATGCCTTGCATCTGTTTGTGGCTATCTGTAGTCTTTTAATTATCTGGCTAACATATTGCATGGGAGAGAGCTGCTCTGCCTGGGGCAAGGTTAAAGATGATTTGGTGTTCCGTCTTTAAACAACAGATTCCAGAAAGGAGAACCCAGAATGCCCTGTTGTGACCTCAGCCTCTCAGCTCGTGTACTGGACACATGGATTTGTACTGATAGTGCCCTGGTCTAGCTCAGCATCCATCTAATGAAATGCCATATAGATTATTGAAGATTGGTTTTAATTAAAGCCAGCCCTCTGACGAGGCAACAGTCATGTGTCTGGGGTTAGCTAGGTGGAGGGCACTTGTGGATTCTTTGCTGTGTTGTGCTCAAAACCTTTTAGCTCTACTCAGCCCCAGATCCACGGTCTTTTGAAAACAAAATGTGATACAATTCTTGTTAAATTGCTTCTAAGCTCATCCGTGTTCCTTCTGAAGTCACCAGGCTCTGTCCCTGCTCTGGTGCCCTTTGTGCTTCCCTGCAGCCCTGCTGGGACCTGGCCCTTTGCTCCCCAGGGGACTCGGCAATGGAAGGGGGCAGAGGGGGGAGATCTCAGGACACCCCTGCAGGCTTCTCTGGCAGCATTTGCACAACTCCTTGGGCTCTGTGGAGCTCCAAGGCGGCACCAGGAGTGGGAACAGCTCTGGGGCTGTGTCTGTGCACGGAGGGAGCAGCTCCTCACTGCTGCTGGAGCTCCCTGCATGGCAGCTCCTTCCCGTGGCAGCAGGGAATGTGTTCTCACAGTGACCCGACAGAATCAATCACTGTGTTTGAAGGACTAATATATATATTTATATAACACGGGGAAAAGCATTTCAGTTCAAAGCTTGGCATAAATAATACATCAGCTTTCCTGCCTAAGCTGTGGTTTACCATCATGCTGAGACACAAATGCAAGGGTGGGGAGGGGGGAACCTATTATACAGAGCTCAGCAGGCTTCCATCTTGTTACTTATACATAAACTGAGGGTAGGCTGCCCCTCTGTTCACATTATGAGGTGATTAGCATGTTGTTTAATATCAATTATGCATGTTCCATGTTTACAGGCATGTTAAATTATGCAAGCTGTAGTCTTTAGACTTTTTATTTAATTTGTTGGGGGTGGGGGGAGAAAAACAACAGCAAAACAAACCTTTTAATTTGATGGCCTTTTTCTATTTACACCCTGGCTTTTTACATCTGAGCAATGTCAGAGATGCTCCCCCATCACTTTCTGTCATCCCCCATCTCCTGGGGACACATGGCCTGGCAGAAGTGGCAGAAGGTCTTTGGAAAATCTATCTTGTAGCAAAGTGAAGACCCTTGGGCTGCAAGTTCTTTCTCTGCTTTGCAGTAAACTTAAAAGAAAATTAAATATGAGCATAGGTGGATCCAGAAATGCTCCCTCAAGAACACTTGCCTTGATTGGCAGGCACAGGCTGGATCTTGCCCTTTGTAGGGCAGGAAAGTTCTTTGTTTTGAAGCATGGAATACTTGAGTTTAAATAGGGTCTCCAGCACTTAACCCTGTGCTGTGTTTAATGATGGTTTCAGTACTTGCAGGAGTACTTTCCTGGTACTCATTGGAAAGTGTCTTCCCTGACACTTTAACCTCTCTCTGCTTAGATCTGATCAAGTGGGCACCTGACCCTTCCTCCAAGTCCATGGGTGCTTTTGAGCTGTAATATGTGTTCCTCTGATGATTAAATTACATTTGCTGGTCATCCTGGTGTTCCATCTGCAGGGAGAGGAATGCTCACTTCCTAGAAAAACAGGCTGGTCTGCAAACTCTCAGAGGAAATGGGTTTTCTTTTCAGCTCTTTACTCCAACTGAGAAAAACTTTCCACTTGTGGAAAGACAAGTTTGGAAAGAGCTGGGGGTGGGGGTAAATGCAGTGTCTGAAAGAATCCATCCTCCATGGCTTCCCACAGTGATAAAGCACAAAGTACTTCCCTGCACAACTTTAGGATTTGAAATAAAAATCACAAGCTACAGCWGTGGTGTGCTGTTAGAAAAGAGCAGGAGGGCCTGGAGGCTTGCTGGAGGTCAGAGGTCCCTGCAAGAGCAGCAGCTCAGTGAGGTGAAATCCCAGCTGAGGACCTAAGAAGAGAAACACATGCTCTGCTATGAAAAATCACCAAAGGGCAGGAAAAGACACAAAATCTGGTGGGGTGTTTTAACCCTTGGCTTGCCTGCAGAATGAATCAGCTGGGAAGGAATCCTGCATCCTGCTTTGTGATGATGGGTGAAAAAAGAGCTTTATGTGCTCTCTTTTTAAACCCTAGCCAGAAACATGACGAGCACAGTGCTGTGAGGATGTGATGGGATGGCTACAGACAGAGCTCTGCCTGTGGGACCAGTAGTTCAAGCAGGAAATACCTGGCTGCTACTGTCTCTGGCTAAGCTGAGTCCCCAAAGCCATCCCAAAAACATTAAAATAAGCTGTGGGTTTTGTGGTTTTTTGCTATAACAAAGCAGCTCTTGCAGCCTGGTCCTGCTCCAGGTCCTGAGTAAATGCTCTTGCAGTTTCTGAGCTGCTGCCCACACTGCCCAGCAGGGCTGCTTTCAAACCCTGACARCAGGGACATGTCAGTGTGAGGCTCTTTGTTAGTGCTATGGACATTTATTAATTTTTTTTCTTTCCAAAGAGGTGGAGAATCCATTTTATTCAGGGCCAAACCCAGTTAGGACTGACCTTTATTTAATTGTGTCAGATGCAGCTCCCCAAGGTGCTGATATCAGGCAGGAGGCTTGGGCAGGGCAGTGATTCCTCACTCAGTGTTTCAATATTACAGGTCTTTGGCAAACAGATGAGAAGGAATGTGATGCTAACAACCTGCTTAACTATCAGCATAAAATCCACAACAGGAATGGGCCAGAAATTGAGTCCTAAAGCACACAAAGAGCTTGTAATCTGAAAACAATCTGTGTAGCACCAGGGAGAGAGCTGCAGGCTGKGATTCAGGGTGTCCAACATGATTCATTGTGGTCACAGGTATGAAACAGGGAGCAGGAGCAGCAGTGGAGCAGATTCAGAATCTCATTTTCCTGACAGGCTGCATGTACATGCTGTGCAGTCACAAACATACACCTGTCTGGGTAATAGCTGGAGAGAGAGATCCACACAACATGCACACACATCTCAGAAACAGATGGGGAGGCTCATAAAATAAGTTTATGGAAAGTCAAGATTAAGCTGGAGAGGCAACAAAATGCTCCAGGAACTTAAATGAGAAATATATGTTGGCAACGGGACAGTGCTTAGAAAGAACAGAAAAATCAATTGTTGTTTAGCTGCAGCAGAGGACATGGATCATTTAGCAAGGGCTGGTAGAAAATATCCCAAGAATAGTAACAGTGCTTCCAAGGAGCTCAAAGGACCCAGTTATTGCATGAGTTACAGTTGCCCTGGTGTGCAGAGGGCAGCCTGCAGAGCCACGCTGGACAGGGGCTAGAATATGTCAGAGTTTATTGTGCCTAGTGAGAGGCAAGCAGTGAGGCATCTCTCAGGACCTGGAGATCTGGGATGCTGGAATCTGTGTTGAATCCCCCGTGTTTTGCAAATTATTTCAAATATGAAACAGCTTTTTGAGGGAAAAAGTCATATTTTATGAGAGCTGTATGTTCAAGACCCACTTCTGTGACATCTGTTAGACCTAAGGCAATTATTGATCATTTTAGTGTATTGAGCAGAGTTTGGAGGTCTGCTGATACATATTTATTTTTCAAAGAAAGTGTGGGTTGAAGTAATCTGAAGTTGTGATCTATACCAATAATTGCCACCTTACCTGCATGATGTCCCTCTACATGCAGGGGACATTATAGTGTCATAGTGGTTTTTACCCTTTCATAGTGGTTTTTACACTTTATTGGGTAAAACCACTATGAAAGGGTAAAAATATTGGTCTTTTCATAGTGGTTTTTACCCTTTATTGTGTTTATCATAATTTGAACCTCTTTGCCCTCGCAGGATTGTGAGGGATTTGGTAAGTTTTAGACACTGTAGGACTGTGCAGTGTCTCTTACTCAACAACACCTTAGTGCTGCTGCTCTAAAATCAAATAGAAGCAGCAGTGAGGCAGAATTCCTCTTGTGAATTACCCACATAGAAATGTGTCAGGCTTGCTTGTGTGTCAGACATGTGTGTGCAAACCAAATATCAAAGGACAAGAAATGTTAGAGGCTTCCATGCTGCTCTGAGGAAAGCACATCTTGAATTTCAGCCAGGCATTTGTGAAGTAAAGGAAAAAAAAAACCCCATGAGTATGTGCCTTTGATAAGCAGCAAGATTTCTTTATTTTGTCTGTATTCCTTGACTGCATTTTTTTGTTTGGAAATTTTTATGGAAGAAACTGAAACACATCAGTCATGGCCCAGCCTCTGCTTAATGTTAAATGGTTCAGATACAAAAACTCTGTTTCCAGTTTGCTCCCTGAGAGTGTTGTGCTGCTCTGAGTCCTCTCAGTTCCTCACTCCTACCTCAGCTGGCAGAAGTCAGTTCTTCAGTCTCTTTTCATGCATTTGCTTTTGACCAGAGCACTGCAGGACATCATCCAAGTCACTCTGCTCAGTGACTGTGAGTCTGTGCTCTCTCTCTGCTACATTTTTATCAAACACTGTAGATGCTGATTGTCTGTGTTTTACAGCACTGGGCTATTTACAGKAATGTTTTGCCAGCCATAAATTCTTGGATGCACCTGGAGAAGGAGCATATCCAGGCAAAGTTTTGCCTGATCCAGGTTATAAATTAAAAATGGGCTTATTAAATTGTTTAATATCTTTTCTGCCCTTGGCACATGTTACACACATGAATAATTAAGGATTAGTTTAAATTCATAGTATACAAAATTCTCCAGAAGCTGTGGTGTTTTGTGACTGTCTTTTATTAGAATGTGAAAGAAAACACTTTTTTTTTAAAGTCCCAAGCTGAAAAGAAAGCCAGAACCTTGCAGATACAAGTGATCTCTGAGGTGCAAATGCTGTGGATTCTGGGACAAGACGTTTTTGATCTGATATTCAAATTCATAGTTATAAGAATGTTTTAGCCTGGTTTTTAACATAGTTGCTAGTTTGGTTTCAAACCTTAAAATTCAGGATTCATCCATGTACAAAGATGGTTGTGTAAAAATGCACCTGTGTCTGTGGGGTCACATGAGAATGTCCATTGTGTTTCTGGAGCTCTTCACTGACAACCGCAGCACTGAACAACACAGTGAGACCTTGCTTTGGTTTTATATCCAGTGTCTGCATAATGAACTCTGAATATTTATATTTTCATGGAGCATCTCCAACTTTGCTGCCCTTTTTCCCAAGCATTTAACCTCTCTCAGATTCTTTACCAGTGAGACTTTKTTCCTGGCTGAGCTACCTTTGCTCAAAGGCATCTCTGTCTGAGAAAAACCTCCCAATAAAGTGAGGAGAGGATGAGTTAGATTTAGGTATTACAGAGTGCAAAAGGTCCTTCAGAGCAATAAAATCTGGGAATTTTTTTTTTTTTTTGGTGGCTCTTGTGTTTTCTAATTGACATTTACCAAATGTCCTTGCACTCATTCCAGACTTTTTAAAATCACCTTGGCCTAATCTGTAGTTTATGATTACAGGCTTGTGGGCTTTTCAAGGACTTTTCAGTAATTACTGGTGGAACTAGGGGGGAAACTGAGACAAAGAAATGGGGCACAATCAGAGGGTTGAATGAAAAGTGTYGGCAATGGTGTCGGGGATTTATGACTGAGAATCATGGCTCAAGGTCCTCAAGACAGAATGGAATGTCTTGTCTCTTCCCCCCTTAAAGGGGTGTGTATTTGAAGGTGCAGCTGCAGGGACACTTTGTGAGCCTTCCCAGGTGTGTGTGTGTGTGTGTGTGTGGTGATGCTTCATTCAGGACAGGATTTGTGAGAAGATTATGGGGTGACTGTAGTGTAGATCTGTGGTATAACACAGCTGCTGGCTCCTGTTTAGCCTTACCTAATTCAGTGGAAAATGCACTTTCTGCTGCTGATCAGTCCTGTTTAACCTTTCCTGTATAGCACACGTTGCTTCAAATTAGGAGCAGTGTAATAGACTGGTGAGGAGTTCTCCAGGCTGAGGATGAGCAAAGATCCCTTTGGGGACTCATCTCTACAATTGCTTTTTGCTTTTGCTGTGAAGTACAAGTACTGCTGCTGTCGAAGACCTCATGGAAATAAGACCCAGGAAATTTTAGAGAGAGGCTGTTTCTGCTTAYGGATTACAGGGAATTCTGCCTCTCTGTGTATTGCCACATTCCTGTGTCCAGTCCTTGGGCATCTCCCTTGTGTGGGTTCCTTGTGCCAGTAAGGAGCAAAACCTGCATCTTAACTTTTTTAATGCACCCCAAAACTCTGTAAAAAGCATATAAAAATGCAAGTGGTAGAACAACAGAGCTAAGCAGTAGGTTAAGTTCACAGCATTCCTGATAAAAACACAGGAGAGCAGATCTACAAATACAAATTATTTCTGGGTTTCTCCTTAAAGAGCAGAACATACCAACAAGTTTCTGTTTTAGAGCCTTCTTCCATTTTCTGTTCTTTCTCTGGGTAAGAGCATGCAGCAGTGCACTTTGCCTCCCAGTGGATTGTCCTTAGGCAAGACAAACTTTAATGATCTCATTTTTGAGCCCTGTACACTGCAGCCTTGCTCCCTGCTGTAAGATGGCTCCTAGCTCAGCTCTGCACATCAATGTTTSCTYGCTGTTCTGATGTCCTTGGCACCTGCTGCTGATTCCTCAAGCCAGGGTAACAAAGAAAACCCATGCCTCACTCGTGGAGTCTCTTCTGTCCATGTTGTTTGTGCTGCTGCCACTCCTGTTCCTGAGAACTGCCTGGAATCTGGTGTGGGCGCTCGAGGAGCGCTTGTGAAATGTGCCCGCTGTGATCTGCTCAGACCTGCTCAGGTTTTGTTCCACTCCRGTGGCTGAATCCTCACCTGGGGAGCTGCATGTGTCACTGTGACACTCCACTTTGATACTGATGTAAAACCATGTGAATTATGGCAGAATAAACCCAGTTAGCACCTTAGTGAATCTGACCTTTGTGGTTTGGTGGCCTGAGGAGACAGCAGCAGCACTTGTACAGGTATCTCAGCAGTCACTGCAATTTTCCATTCCCTTTTTCTTTSGGAGAGAGGGAAGGGGAATCTGAGGCTATTTGAAAAATGAAGCCTATAGAAGAAACAAACAAACTGCCTGCTCTGGTATTAGAGTCATCAATCTTGGTCAGGCATTATTGCCAAAGGAGAACTAGGCTGGAGAAATATGCCTGTCAGTATTCAATCATTATGTCCATTAGATACTGGTTGGCATTGATACATATTAAATAAAGGAGTGTGAGTTGTAGCTGCTCCAGTTTTCTCTGCGTGGAACACCCAATACAGTGATAACAGGCTGAAARTGCTCTCAGCAGCTCCTTTATTTACGTGTACCTGGAAAGGGGRGTTGGCAGCTGGGCAGGCTTTAACACTGTAAAGAAGAAATTTGGTTATGTGCCAGGAGATTTGTAGTCACAATCAACAACTTCTAAAGGATTCAGCTCAGGAAGAGTGAAGGCATGGAGCTGGGGCCAGTTGAAGCATTTGCAAAGTGACAGGAGAAATATTGTTACATATAAATATTAAGGAGAGAAATTGTGATGATTCCTGTTGCCTTAGAAGTCAATGGAAGGTTTAGAAACTCRCAGGAGGGAGCTGATAACCATTGATAAAGCTCCATGGGAATTACACCTGCAGATTTGAGCTTGAGGGGAGTGATGCCAGAGGTGGGGTGGGAGGGAGGATCAGATGGGGCTGGGTAAGAGAAGGATTAAATTAATGGGCTCAGCTCTCTTTTGCTCAGAAGCTCCTGCAGCAATAGGAACAAGCTGTGCCAGCAGTCAGCGCTGTGTGGTGACACAGAACAGCRTGGACAGACAGCACAGACAGGAGAAAGGCTTCAAGCTCAATTGCAGGCTCCTAGGATGGGCTTGGTTTCCTACAACAAAGCAAACTGTATAACATGGTGACTGCTCCAGAGGAATGTCTTTCTGGCATCTGCAGTGTGGCTGTTTTAGAAACAGCACACAGACACAGGAGCCTGTGCCCACAGAATTGCCTCCCTTGCAGGGAAGGTAGCTCACACTGCTGRTAGATGTAGCAAAGGTGACCTGCTTCCTTCTCAGCATGTTTCAAGGCTTTAAAAGTGCAGTATTACCTTTCAAAAGCTTTCCATGGCTGCCTTGATGCTGCAGCTCTGGGTGATAGGAATCCTTGGCTAGAGAAAGGCAAAGGTCTGAGCACAGCTGTTCCTCTCCACAGAGCAGACTGAAAACACTGCAGTTAAAAAGCAGATTTTTCCTTTTGAAAAATGGAAGAAAACATTTCTGAAGCCCTGATGGTGCTGAACAGAAATACTTCATTCCTGCAGAGCCAGGTGGGAGCTGTGCTTTGAAGCCTTGCGCTTGTGTCTCTCTTGCAGACTCTCATCATGTTGTGTTTCCTCAGCCCAGCCAAAGGCTGAGGAAATCAAAGCCGGGATGGGATCCTGCCCAGCAAGCCCAGCACAGCCCCAGGCAGTGCATGCCTTAGAGTGAGGTATTTTAGTGACAGCAGCAATGCCCCTGGCTTCAGCAGGACACAGTGGGCACCAGGAGGCAGCTGCCTCATTGCCTGGGTGAGTCTTTCACTGCGTGGAGCTCTTCAGTGCTCAGGGTCCCAATTTGATACCAGATTCTCCATCTAGATTCCTGAAACTGGCAGTGCAGTGGATGTCAGCTGTGCCGATGGATGTACTGAGCAYCAGCTCTGCTAACCACACTTTGCTRCTCTGAACTTGAAAAATTCTCCCTAGCCCAGCAGTGTTTGTGCTTCTTCCATGCTCACTTTGTTGCTGGATCTTGGTGCAGCTCTTCCTTCATTTGTGTTCATATCCTGTGGAGCATTACACTTTGTTTGTCAGGACACAAAATACATATATCTCAGGTAATAACTTTGTTTTCCAATGGCACTGTGGACCCTCTGCTGCTCCCACTACTTGTGCATCCTCTGTAAGATTAATGTACCTCTTCTCCTCAAACCATTTTCTAACATAAAAATCACTTCTGTTCCACAAAGCACAATTCTCCCTCTTTAACAGGGTTTATATTTTGGCTTTTTTTTTTCTTCTTCATTCTACTTTCCATTCCATAGTGCTGAAGCTTTGCAAAATGTCCAGAATKGGTTTGCTTTGATGAAGGGGAAGTTTGGGAATGCCTCTGAAGGCTGAGCTGTGGACCATTTAATTCCACACAAGTGTGTCTTGGCTGTGCTTCCCAACAGCTGGGTGCCAGGGAACCCTAACCCCAAACCAGATGTTAGACCTGTGTTTCCCTCCTGTAATTCTGTCAAGGAGATGCCAGATGTGTTAATTTTTATTGTTCATGGTCCTCATGTGTAATAGCAGCAGTAGGGTCAGGTATGTTACAAACATGACTGGGTGGGGCCCAGGAAGTTGTTATTCTGTTCTTATTTTTGCTCCCGTGGACTCCCATAAAACCAGATATAATRTGCTTTTTGATCTTGTAAAACATCTTGACGTCTCAAGGTGGAAATTTCTCCAGTGCACTCTGCTGCCGTCTCCCTTGTTTTCCCCAGTTTTAGAAAGCCTTCATCTGAATTCCCTTATCTGTAATACAAGTGAATAAGCAGAGGATTTTGATATATTCTAGTGGTGGGTTGACCCTTGGCTGGTTGCCAGGGCTGTTTTCTCACTCCCCCTCATCTGGATGGTGATAGGGAGAAAATAAGATAGAAAATCTTGTAATCGAGACAAATGGTAGTTACCATCATGGGCAAAACAGACTTGACTCAAAAAAAAAGTAATTTAAATTTATTGCTAATTGCATAGGTTTGGATAGTAGTAAACAAATAAATTAAAACAATACATGCAGGGAGTGAGGCACTTCTCTGTTTTCACAGCTCTGCCTCTCCCTCCTCCTCACAGCCTGGATCAGGCTCCCTAACAGCAATCAAGGAGTCTTTGGGTAGGAAAACTCGACTTTTATCTGCACTCAGCAGCCGGCACTGCCTGAGTGACAGCTGGAAAGGAGCGCCGAGTCCGAGTGCATCAACCGCCCGGGCCCCTGGGAGCCACTTCATMTCTACTTCCAGCTGCATTTCAGAATGAACAGCTCAAATTTCTGGTGTTGTCCTCGGGATAGAGAGAGGGAGTCAGTCCAGTCCAATGTGAGCAGCCCAGGCTGATGTGTCAGGCTCCCTCCCCGCTGTTGTTCCCCAGCCCGAGCCGCGCGCCGCAGCGACACCGCGAATGCCAGGAGCCTCAGTGTCCTGTGGAGCCTCCCTGGCTGGCCTCAGTTGTGTTCTGCCTCAGCTAAATCCCCGTCTGCCCACGGTGGGGATTGGAATCCATCAGATATGAGCGACTTGTCTTGTCAGGGAGGTGAATGGTCTTCACTGAGTTAAAAACCAGGGAAACGCTGGGTTTGCACGTGGGCTCTGGTCTGTCCTGTGTGCAGACACTCAAATGGTTGAGTAGAAATTGCTACACCAAAGGGAGTGAGAAGGAGTATTTACAGCATCCACAGGGCATGTTGGGTGTTGTGCCCTCAGAGTTAGTCAGTACAATGCCAATTTCTTCCCATGCAAACTGAGGATGGACCAGGTATTGACCAGCAAAGAGGTTCTGGTGATCTGTYRCCYTGTTCTTCTAAGTTCTTCTAWGCCTTCTGATATTTACATTTTTGTAATGGAGTTTCTCAAGCACTTTTATGTAAATARTGRTTGTTTTTACATTCCTTTCTGGAGGAGGAGAAATTTCATGGACCATTGGTTTGACCAGTGTCATTGGAGAGGTGGCAATTTCATCCTCCAATCCAGGGCCGCTTTTGGAATTCTATAAATATCGAGGTMGAGAAAAAAAATTTCCTTCTTTTTACTTTTTATCTTCTTTTTACCTTTTTACCTTCTTTTTACCTTTTCCTTCTTTTTACCATGCATCTTTTCAGCATGCATGTCGTTCATTTCACGTCCTATTGTGACAGTGATCTCCTCAATATTAGGAAAGATTTTTGTGCCAAGATGCTGSTGGATGAGCATGATTCCACAGCGCTTGGTTAGAGGGAGAAATGTTCCTTTTAGAGTTGCAGTAGTTGTGAAAACCAGCCCATGGAGCTGAAGTGACCAAACCTGTCTGGTATGGTTTATTAGTTTCTCCAAATTTTAATGATTTTCAGTGAATCAGGCTGACTTGGTTAAAAAGATTCAGCCCAAGTAGTAATTTCCAAGTTGTGATCTGTAGGATAATCTGCTGAGAGCACAGGGTATGGGAGTTTTTCCCTGAAATAAATGAATGCATCCATCTTTGGTGAGTGGCAGCTGAAGGCAGCCTGGTACATGGTCKTCTCTTTTTTTGAAATACCAGCACATTTTGACTCATGGGAAATCTGAGTCAGGTTTTGACTCATGGGTTTATTCTGGTAGATTTTGCATCCTCCTGGTTTCTGGACTGGAGCAGCTGTGCAGGGGAGATCTGCAGCTCTGCATCMAGGTTTTTCCTGGAGTTACTGTCCTGGGGTTGCAGAGCTGTGGTCCTGCAGGTGCACCAAGCATGGCTGTCAGTCCAAAAGGATTACTCTGCTATTTGGCCATCTTTTTGTAGACTTTGTGTACTTCAGAAGCAGAGAATTATGAGAGAGATTTATAGTTAATTAAGAACTTCATAATCTAATCTTACCTTTTATTRCAACTCAGGCTAATGAGCTCCACTCAGTGATTCACATCCAGAGGCCAGGCCTTTGACAGAGGSTCCCAGCTCTGACTGAAAGATGCAGCTGAACTCACCACATCCCTCTCAATTATGCTCATGAATAATTTGCTTATGATATTCAGGGATGCTTACAGTATATAAGAAATTCATCTTTGTGTCTGGTTTCCYTGAAGAATATTCCCCATTTCCTGAAAAAGCAGCAGCTTGTGCTGGATGTGCATTGCCTCTCTCCTTGTCGTTCATTAGAGCCCTGCTGAAACATTTCCGGTGGTGAGGCAGAAGCAGAAACGTGCTGTAAAAGTGCCAATCTTGAATTGCATCTGCTGAAATGGACATTTTWGTGAACTGCCCAAAGCCTGGAAATTATTCATGCTGGCTATTTGGGAAATGCTTTCAAATAATGAATAAATTTGCAGGAATCAGGGGTTGCTCATGAAAGATAAATGATGGTAGAGTAGACCTTTTCTTTCATTTACGTTTCAGCATTAGGTCTCTGGTTTGTACATCTGCTTTTGAAGTTACTGCATCAGTGCTGATTCATTCAAAAGGAGAATTAGGTTTGGAATAATTTCAGGGACTATATTATATTTAAGGGCATGGAAAGGAAGAGGGGGCAAACCCACCTATTATCTCTAGGAAAATATTACTTAATTTCTGATTTGCAGTTTTTACTTTTGTCTGATTTTACCACAGCATGTTCTTTGTAGGGGTTAATTAAGGCTATGCTATTACTGAAAGTGATTTCCTTCTCATAATTAGAATGTGATGTTCATTTTCTTATGCTSTTTTATTCTGGTCACTGTTCATTTCAGTGCTTAATCATTTCTCCTCCTGTCTGCTTAGAATTTTGCCATTTGCAAGAAACAATGCCCAGGCATTGCTGTTGGTCTCTTTGTTCCTCCAGTGTACGATGCAATCACCTTTRCTCTGGGTTACACTGGGCCTGCTGATGGACAAATCTGATTTTTAGGGTAACAGGAACTCAACCTTTGAATAAGAGGTTATCTCCTTAACCTGGCATGTGTGGGAAATGTGGATGCGTGGAGCTGTGTGTCATAGGAAACTTTTGATGTCCTCATGGTTTAAGATAGGCTGGGATCAAACAGTATTTCTTGAGAGCTGCCTGGTAAAGTGTTTCCCGAGAAATTTGAACCAGTAGGGCCTAATAGTCCCTGGAGAGAGGAGAAACTCTAAATAAATTGTGGGAAGGCTGGAACCGTGGCTGAGAATTGAGCTGTGGTGGATTTGGGAATCCAGCAGAAAAATCCAAAGCCTGAAGCCTCAGCTGAAAGTGCCCAGGTGGAGTCATGGCCAAGGCAGGGGCTCCGTGTCCAGGGGAAATGCTGGGTCAATCTGAAGGTTAATGAAGCTGCTGCTGGGGCTGAATCCTGTATGTGTGTGTGTGAAACCTGTGCTGCTTTTAACTGTAAGCAGTCTTGTTGATCAAATTGTGGGATTTCTGAATCAGAGAGTGAAGTGCTGCTTGGCACAGTGCGTTTTGTTGTCCATAATGATAGGCTGGACTGCCATGCATTTCCAGCTATTCTTTTTTCACCCTGAGCCTCGTTTGAAAGGATTTTGGTGTAGCTTGGCTGATAACTGTGGAGCAGAATGAAAATGGTTTCTTGAAAACAGCTGAGCCTACACTAGGGAGCTCATTATTTCCACTGTACTGAAATACACTCCATTCACCAGGACAGGCTTCCATCAAAGAAATCATCAATGAGTCTGCCATCATCTCTCAGAATACCTTGTTCTCTTCTCCATAATTAAAACACAGGAAGGTCTGYGCATTGCCCCCCTGGCAGTGTGTTCCCTCCTGCTTGGTTTGYGCAGCCTTGCTGAACAAGGGCCAAATGCTGTGAGGGAATTCTCAGTGAGAGGCCTGAGACTGGTACAGAGAGGATTATAATTCCTCAGGAAAGGTAAAAGTGTCTTTGGGTTGTTACAGGAGAGCTGCAAATACATCATTTCAATTCTTGCATCATAAACCACTCATTGCCATTTTACACTGTGTTGCGGAGGGAAGACTGAAATGGATGTAACTCAGCATTCCATGTGTTTCTGCACTGTTTGAAGCCACACAGTCGAGTCACTTGTTTGATTTCCTTGGCTTTACCAGTCACCAAGGGATACAGCATTCTGTGAAACCAGATGGAGTGTGTGTGAACTGCTGGACTAACCTCCTAAGCAGATTTAATGGATGACAAATATTGAGCAGAAGTGAAAAATGCTGCTCCATTGTGCTAGACAAAACCCAAACAGATCTGGAGCTCCACTGTGATCTCCCAGCTTCTGCTGTCTTACTATGCAATTTAGCTTTTAACATCCTAGAGATGAAATTCTCTGCAGTACAAACTAGAGGGTGCCCATTAAAATACTCACCATGGCAAGGAGCAATTCTGCAACATTTATTTCTCTAGCAATCAGCAAGTCAGTGCTAAAAGAAATATCTCTCCCTGCCCTCCTCCACTCATTTTTTAAAAATTCTAAGCAGGATTCATTGGTTTGATCTCTTTTATAAGCACACAGTAGAGCTAATGAAGATAGAATTCAAGTTTTTCTTGACACAGCTGGCTGGGTTGACTATGATTTATTTGCAGTATAGCAACAGTCCATTTTCTTTGCATACTGTTATTGATGCAAAATTCTCACAATTAAATTTTGAAAATGAGGAGTACATATTTAAATGACAAGTATCTGCAAAAAGGACTGACTGTGTGTGTACTGAGAATCAGCTCAAGGCATCAGTAGGCTCTTGTCCTACTAAGTTTGCTAAGGCACAAATGGAGAAGGGAAACAATGGGCTGAAAAGGAAGGAATGTGCAGTTGGTGTTCTAGAAAGAAGTTGTTCCCAGAAGTAATCTCCAAGTACAGTAGAACTGGAAGGTGACACTGCCAAAAGTAACTTCGGTTGTCCAGAGTGACAAAATTGCCACTGCTAAGGAATGCAGTAATGCCAGTGGTGAAATCTACCTTGTGTTGATTAGTTATTCTCTCCAAATGCCATCTCAATCCAATTAACCATCCTTTTTCTGTCCCAGTGTCACTTTGTCCTTGCGTGCCCTGCCGCAGTACGTACATTTCTACAGCCCCACATCATTGCTGCAGGAGTTGYTCTCTGTGCTAACAGCACAGCTCCCTTTCCTGACGCTCCCGAGTGGCAAGAACTTGATATGAAAGGAGAGCATATGGTTTTGCACTGAAATGTTCCCCAGAGTGTCTTTTCCAAAATGGGCCTCCACCATCCTGCTCTCATTTCTCCACTACCCGTGGAGCCGCGCTTCTCTTGCGGCAGCTGCAGTTTTCCAGCAGGAGAGCCCTGCCTGTTTCCATGATGGGGAAACGGCCCAGGTGTCTGTCCCAGAGCTGTCCCAGAGCAGATCTGGCTCTTGCTGAAGCTGCTCCCAAGGGCAGACRGTGCCAAATTGCAGCCAGGGAATCCACAGGACCCTGCTGCAGATCAGGCTGTGTCTGGCCAGGTCTGCTTTGCACAGAGGCTGTTCCTGAGGCCTTCTGTTTGGTGAGGAGGGAAATGATGCCAAGGACATCATTGCATTGCGAGCCTTGGGAGAAAACTGCTCACATCTGTTTGGGAAATGGGCTTCCCATGGCTCTCTTCTTCAAATGGCAGTCTGTGCTGTGTGCTCTCTGCAGAGCACTGATCCCCCCGGGCATGGTGAACCCCAGGCTGATGAGATGTGATCCCAGAGACACAGGGCAGGTGTGTCTGGCTCGGATAGCAAATGACAGAGTTGGACAGGAAGAGCTAACAGTAATTTTAAWTTTTTTTTCCTCCCCTTCGTGCCTCTGAGATTATTCTCCGTATCCTCAGAGAGTATGGAGCTCAAAATGAGACCTTTGTCTCCCAAAGCTCCCCTTTTAGATGTGAATGGGAAAAAAACCCACACTTTTTTTTGTAGCATCGAGAGGAAAATGTTATTTTTCATTGCAGATAGGCCAGGCTGCCGTGCTTACACCTTCCCCTGACTGAGTTATTACAGACAGTGGTATCTGAGGTGTGAATAATGCTGTGCTCCTGCCAAAAGGCTCACAACACATTGGCCATAGATCTCATAAATGTCAGGGGATATAAGGAAGGTAATTGTTGATAGTTCAAATCCAAAAAAACAAAGGGGCTGAAGAGCAAAATTTGGCTTTGTTGATGTTCAGCTTGAACTTTTATAGACTTCTGAGAAATGKGTGTTCTTGAAAAGCAAATTGCAATTACAGTTTAGCCCTGATTTATCTCAGAGCAGCTTAATGAGGGAGTTTCACTGCGTGCTCCGTGGGCTGGTACTGAAATGCAGCATTGAATCTCCCAGGCACTGTTAGCACCCCATGCTGAGCCAGGCCTCTCTTACCCAGGGGAAACTGCAGGCAGAAAGCTTCAGGAGATTCTGGAGCARTTTTATAACAGTACTGAGCAGACACTGGGCGCTCCTGGTGCTTCTCCTGACAGGAATTCGCCCAGTTAAACTTGATCAAATATTTCCATTTTTTCCCCWTGTTTATACATTAATGATTGTAGCCTGACACTCGAGGCCTGTCAAGGGCCACTGGAAAATTCTTGGGCCATTCTTATTGCTCTTTTTTAATTGAAGTCACTGTGCTCACCCAAGCCCCTCTTAATATGTGCCTCAATGCATTTCTGATCCAGAGAATTCTGCCCAGAGAGTATCAGTCCTTTAGTGAAAAGAAAATCTCAGGAAAGACACACATCTCTTGTTTTATTTTAGGCTAAATGAAATGTAGAAATCTCATGGAATGGAATGGGTYCAGTCATTCTGAGAAGAATCCCTAATGTTTCATTTCATGTCCTTGTGTTCTACCAGGCTGTGCCCTCCACCAAAGGAAGCTGCTGAAAATGCAGCTGGAACTGCTCATTGCTTGGTAGAAAAAAACAGTATGGTTTTTAAAAGTTGGGTGAAACTAAAAAAAAAAAAAATCAAAATATTCCTGCAGGTGTTGTATTTTCTGGGTTAATTCTGGGCTTGCTGAGCTGATGAGCAGCAGGAGGAGGGTGGCCTCTGTATTTACTCTGAGTACACCTTGGAAACAAGGATGAAAGAGGAAAAATCTTAATGGCTTGGCATAATTACTGTATTTTCTTCATTTGTAAAATCATCAGATAATAATAATAAAAAAATAGCTTAGCAACATGGGTTACTGTTACTGCAAATGTTTTTCAAGGAGCTTCTAACTGCTCTGAACCTTTCYAGCAGAAGCTCTGATCCAGATTTGAATTCCAAGGTTGGTTAAAATTTAGCATTGTGTGTCTACTTTCAGGTTTTACAAATGATGAATTAGATGGGGAMTTAGGAGCTGAACTTAAGTGCTTTGGTAATTCAGAAGAGTCAAAGTAATTCAGGGATTTACATCAGACTTGTTTCTGGAGGTTAGAGGCATTTCTAATCCAGACACTGCTGCTCCTCCTGCTGTGAGGACTAACAGGCAGAATGTGATGGCAKCTGGCAGCATGTCACTGCAGTGCTTCTCCTGGGTTAATGAAGATGAGGAGGGAAAAGCTCTGTCTCCTTCATATTCTCTTCACTTGGTAGGATGAAGATGCCTGACCAAGTCTTTCAGGAGTTTCCTGAGCTGCTTTTTGTCACCCATTAATTGTGACACTGCAGTAACTCCTCCAGGAGACTCCCAGGGCTTTGCTCAGGGCAGTTATTTTAGGGATGAATAAACCTTCAGGCCACTCTACAGGTGACACCCAGGATGTAAAGATGCTGATCTTTGCTGTCTTTAGATTGATCTCTGTCGTGAATTTGCAGTGGTATTGTGCTGCCAAGAAATAGATGAGGAGGCTGATAGACATGCTCAGAGAATGAAATGCTTGACCCCATCTCTCCAGGTCAAGAAAGAAGTGAATTGGTAAAACTGTTGAAAGGAACTTGTTCTGTCCCAGCCTGCAAGGTACTTGCACTGTGCAATAGTGCTGRAAGTCCTTTGAGTGAAATATTTATTGAAGTGGGCAGCAGATTTTTTACTGTTCTGTTAGCAGGGCAAGAAGCAGCTGCAGTCTATGCAGTATGAGAAAATGAGGAAGCAGAAGGAATTCCCTCCAGATCAGCTGCTCCCATTTTGCCCCTGCTGCAGGATTGATATTTTGGGGTCTACTCAAGCTGCAAGTGGGTGTTGGTCTGTCCTCACAGAGAGAAAATAGGGCTGCCATGAGAATTTTCTATTCTTTCTAATCTCTTTCTGCTTTTACCTTTAGCAGTTTGTTCTTATTACAGAATGCATATTGAAGAATTAGAGAAGGTGCAGGAGAGAGTAAGTAGTAGTAAAAAAGGTCTCAATGGTTTAGAGCCGTGTGGAGAGGTTAAGAAAATTAGGCTTGAATTCATTAGAAGAAAGGAAATTGAGAAGACATGATTCAAATGTAAAATTCTGGGGAAGGTGGATGGACTGAAGCTGTGTGGGAGCGAGTTAGAAATAGCATGTGAGCTGAAACTAAGAAACAGAGATGGAAGAAGATGGAAAAACTACTTTGAAAAAGTGGATTTTTCAAAGAAAGTACAAGCAATTCTTAGACAAAAGAAGAATAAACTGGAAAACCTGAGAAAGTGGATAGCCAAGGGGGAAGCATTGGTAGGATTCATCTCAGAGCCTCAACAGCAGCCTGATCTCATCTGTGTCTGTTTTAAGTGGAAGCCAGTGCTCGGTATGGAAGTTATRACCCATACCTGATTTACCTCCATCAGCAGGGGAAGTGCTGGGTTAGTGATAATTGGCATAAATTGGCAGCACCCTGATTAAAACAGACCAAARTCCTCTGTAATAATGGTGACTTCTTCCTCCTAGAGACTGAGCCTGTCCTTGTGGTCCTAAAAGCTCTGTGGCTGCTGGCTTTAGGGACTGGGAGTCCTTTGGGCTGTGTCTCATGGAGATGCACAGACATGCCCACGTGTGGCTCTGGGGCCAGCTCCCTGCCCTCCTGTGCTGTGTTTCCCTGGTGGTAGCAGTGAACCCAGCAGTTGTGCTCACAGTGCTTTTGGGTTTGTTCCATATGTGCTCAGCAAACCTTTCTCGTTAATCAAAATGAAATCTCTGCCTTTCGCAGATGCTACCCAGCTCTCCAGGAGAAAGTGCCAGAAAATAAATGAACCTTTTTCTCACCTGTACACAAGTAATTTTAGAACCCCCAGGTGATCTTGCAGCTCGTGAGATTTAAATTGCAGCCAGGCCTAAAAAAACAAGCACTCAGTTTTTTTGTGTGTCACGTTGAATTTTGTCCTGGTTGTAGAGGAGTTCAAAGAAGTGTATTTCCAGGAGCTGGCATTTCCTGATGCCAGGAGCTGGCACTGGGAGGAAGGTGGGGACACAGCTGCTGAGCATGTGCTGCCTGCAGATGCAGGAAGGAAGGAAAATGTGAAGCCTGGAAGGATGCTCCAGACTATCATTTGCAGAAACACTTCAGAGGGAGCCCACAAAGAACTGAGTTTGTCAGATTTCCCATCCTCTCTGCTGTTTGGAACAGGGTTGRGAACTCAGCTCCCGTGGGACCAGCAGTATTTACACAGCTGACAACTCTCATTTGGAAGCTGCAAATGGACAGTTAACTGCACAAGCAGTAGGTCCCAGTGAGGTGAGAGGGCTGCTGTAGTTAGCACACACCAGGACAAGGTGACCTTCTCCCTGCCAGGGTCACCTTGTCCTGGTGCATGCTGATGACCTGGGGAATGGCTCTGGAACAGGGCAGAGCTCACTGTGAGCTCTACAATCGATGTTGGGGAAGGGCCAGAGTGTGGCCTGATCTTTAAAAGGCAACCCCTCATGCCTGTCCCCTTCATAACCTCCCCAGGGCTCTGCTGCAACTCCACTCGTTGCTCCAGAAAGAAAGCCCAGGAAATATTTTCCTAAAGCACAGGAAATATCTTCCTTAAGCACAGGTGGTTCTGCAGAGCTGCCATGAAACCAGCCTGTGGCATTATGGAAATTCGTTAAGAGGGAATCCTCAGGTGAATCCAATGTTTGCCTGTGCTGATTCCCTTGTGCATTAGTCACTCCTGGATTCAAGAGTGGCCCCTTGAGGACAGTGACAGTCGGTGCCAATTGAAGCAGTCCCTGGCACAAATCTCAGCATCCCATGCAATGTGTGAGTGCTGTAGGTCAGGCACCTGTGCAATGCACCCAACAGATGCCTTTGTGCACCCCRTTGTCCCTGCTGCTTTCCATCTGGATCAAAAGCTCTGAGGAGATTCCCCATAAAGCAAATACAAAACTATCCATTAAACACCCTTTTAGTCACATTTGCTCTCACACTTTGTGCTTGCTCCAAGATGGAGAGGTTRAAATCCTGTTAGCTCAGGGTTTCTTTCTGACAGCCTTATCAAGCCATTAAATGTAATTCTGGATTGTCACTGATTCTCAGTTGAATGTTAAAGAGAGGAATTTGGAAAAAAGCTGGGAATTGTGGTGCTATCCTGTATTCCCAGAGCATCCTTCCCTGCCTGCCCTGGCTGCCTGCAGTGCTGGAGTGTTCTCCTCAGGGAGGCTCCATTCCCTCCCTGGGAGGAGCTGTTCACACAGCTGTGTGAGCCTGGGGGAAAGGCTGATCCTCCTCTTAGCCCCTGCCTGGTGCACAAGCTGGATAAATAAATAAGCCTGCAGCCTCTCATAATAAAATATTGCTGCAGCTCTCCTGCTGAGTTATAACTTTGGGAGTCAGAGTAGCCTCTGTGTGTTCYGTGTGAGACCCAAGCAGCTGAGGCTGGTGACAAAGAGCTGTGCTTTACATAGGTGAAGCTCCTACTGTAAATTGTACCACATTAACTGCTGAGCTCTTTGCTTCTAGGGCCTGTTTAACATTTGGCAGCATTGGAAGGAATAGCAGTTGAAGATGGGAGTGGGGGCACTGTACTGTCAGGTCAGCTAAAAGATCTGTGCTGCCTTTTCCACTCCCTCAATTCTTAACACCAGCACAGCTACAGCTACAACCTGGAGTCTGAGTAAGATGATGTGATCAAACACCTTCAGTTAATTAGTGGCAGTGCCTTTACCGTGCTCTGAATGTTGCATTTTATTGGACACCAATCAGGCTGTGATTTTATATGATCCTGGATTGCTTTTATTCTGTTAATTTCATGCCCATTATTGTCCATCTTCTTTATATCTAATGAAATGCTCACTTAGTAAAATTGATGAGCTTTTCTAGTCAGTTCTGCAAATCTGAGTGGCTCCAGTTAAACCTAGGCTTCCTGGCAGTACTGACTCTGCTTTTATTGTCTGTTTCCRTCTGGGAATGCATTTTAAGCTTACCAGTGTTGGATAAAGGGGATTGTAACAGATGCTCAGCATCCTTTGGCTGTCAGGGTAACCTTGGTCACATCACTTAACCTGTCCATACCTCACTAACAAATGCCTCATCTGTCACCATGCCATTTGTGTGCTGTGCTTTTGGAGGCAGAGCCTGTGTGTGCTGCAATTGGGGTCCATCCCTGTTGCACTGTGCAGGGGCCTCTTGTCCCAGATATCATCAATAAATCCTGCTGGGGTGGCAGGAGAGCTGCATCTGCCTGTGTGCACAGAGCCCCCTCACAGAGACAGTGAAGTGCTGTGTGACCATGTTCACAGGGGTCTCAGGTTGAGACGAGGATCTGACTCCATGTTTCAGAAGGCTTGATTTATTATTTTATGATATTAAAACTATACTAAAAGAATAGAAGATTTCATCAGAAGGCTGGCTAAGAATAGAAAAAGAAGGAATGATAACAAAGGTTTGTGGCTCGGGCTCTCTGTCCAAGCCAGCTGACTGTGATTGGCCATTAATTAGAAACAACCAACATGGGCCAATCCCAGATGCACCTGTTGCATCCCACAGCAGCAGATAACCATTGTTTACATTTTGTTCCTGAGGCCTCTCAGCTTCTCAGGAGAAAAAATCCTAAGGAAAGGATTTTTCATGAAAGATGTCTGCGACAGTGCCGTCCCCTGTCCCTCGCTGGAGCTGCTCCATTGTTCCCTGTCTGTTTTGTTCCCAGAGTTCACTGGGAGCTGTTACTGCCCTGCAGGTGTGCTGGGTCTTGCTGCAATGGGGGCACTGCTTGGCTCAGCACAGCTCATGCCAGTGGCCAGCAGGACTCATCTCCTCTGGCAGGGTGTCAGAAATGCACTTTTCCAGCTGCCTGTGTGCTCACAGTGCCCTGGTTGACATCCCTGGCCCTTACAGGACTGCATCCTGCTCAGGGCTGTCTCMCTGGGGTGGCAAGGAGCTGCTGGAGTCCTCTCCAGGAATGCAAATGCAGCACACAGCTGTGTTTCCACYGCCTCAGAAAAGATCATCCCATGCTAGCAAAAGCTTTCACAGGCCAGCAGGCAGGAAAAACGTTCCCATCTTCTCAGGCAGAAAGCCATCAGTCATGTGCTGSTGCTAATTAGCAAAACTCTGATTAAGTCATTGGAGCAGTGCCAGCTTGTACCAGATGAGGAGCTGGTCCATGTGGAGTTGGTGGATATGCCATGATTCAGCGTGGGCTGAGAGCACCCTGGGGATGTGGAGTGCTGAAAGCAGAGCGCAGAGCAGCAGTCCCAGTACCAATTTAGTCTGGGCTTCTTTTCTGGTACTTTATTTATCTGCTTATTGTGCTCCTCTATCTACCTCCCTCAATTTAAAATGAGAAATCTATCTATGTGTACACAATATATGTGTTTCCCTACCTTCCAGGTGTGCACTGAGGGTTGTTAAAGCCTGCAAGAGCCAGCAGTGTGYGGTTCAGCTGCTCACAGACATGCTGGCTGCCTTGGGGGCCCCCTCAGGGAGGAGGAGTATGGGCACTGTGCTCCAGTCCTAAGGGACCTGGTTAGGAAATAGCTTTGTTCCCCCTGCASCTCACCAAACTGGTGATTTATAGGAAATCCTTTTGATTTATAGGAAAATCAATCAAATACAGGCAAAACATGGTCATTAAGTTTCTGGGGACATTTGCAAGTCTTTTCAGCTCTGATCATAAGTGTATGTTCTTAATATAGAATCTTAACATTTCCAGCTATCCATCACAGGAGTTCTCTAGTCACCCCATACCCACACAGACACGTTATTCTGCTTCAGTGTCTGGAAATGTTTCTAGATGTAACAAGTGAATCATCATCTGTAGAAAGGCATGAGTTTACAGAGTTGAAGTTTTTTGCATGAAACTTCTATCTCTCTCCATTTTTCCTTCTTGATCATTACTGGTATCTGCATTCAGGTATGGGAAGCTTAGGGGGAAAAGTTCCTGAGGTGTTCTTTTTTGTCCTTGCAAGTTCATTACAGASATGTGTAGCAATATTAATTAAACAAAAGTAATCATTAAGATACYCTTAAAGCACAAATGTTTGACCTATTTCTCTTCTTCCTCCTTTAGCTAAAGCCCATACAATTATACCCTTGCTAACCATTCAGTGARAACACTCAGCACATTATAAGTTCGAGCTTATTAAAAAATTGAGACTAATGTATGGCCCTCTGTTGTCTCTAGTGCAGGAACCTGTCTTCAAAGCAGATGTGGACAAGCATGGGGGGATCTAATAATTTTTCTGCTGTTGRTGGAAAATTTTCCTTCTCATGCACTGTTCAATGTCAAAATACRGCTTTTATTAGGTACTTGCCTACCAGGCCCTCTGATTTAAATGTCAGGCTAGACTGAGTTGGGGCATGATATTCCTCAGGCTGTGGACTGAAAAGCCTCTTGRGCAGCCCAAGTGTCAGTGACCACATTTGCTTTCCCAAATAAGCTGAGAATGTTCCCTCTTTCTGGGGTGAGGTGCACAAGCAATGAGATTGCCCCTGCCTGAGCAGCCACTCTGTGAAGCTTCRTGAACTCTGGTCATTATGAGATCCTCAGTCTCATGCTGGCTGGCCCTGCAGGGTACAGCTGCCTAATCTGCATGCACAGGATTCCCTTTCCTTGTCATTTAGATGGTGAAGCCTCTGGGATGAAATGCAGGAGCTCTGTAGTAGTGCTGAGCAGCTACTCAGGCTCCAAAAAAAAAAAAAAAAAGAGCAAAACCAGAAACTCAGAGTGCATTGAAAAGATGCAGGGTCAGAAGAGAACAAATGCCTGATCGTGTGGCATGATGGAAGAACTGTGATAGTTTGTCACCATGTCTGTGGAGATTACTCTGGTTTTCCTTCTCAAGAAAATGAGCATTTCAAATGCTTCATTTGCAGTTTTGTGCAATTTCTATCAAAGACAAGAGGCTTCATTCAGTGTTGTATTGTCATGCTGGAAGAATGTTGGYGGCTTTGAGTCTGCCATAGACTGAAATTATGTTTGAGGTCTTTTTCCCCTGCCTTTTGTGATGGATCCCAACCAATTATTTGACACAGTGAAGGTTCAGCAGGTGTGTAAATGCTCCTGAGTGTTCACAGGCAATTTAAGAGAYTCTTCTTGAGTGAGAGGGGGATGGGGATAATAAAATTTGCACAACTGTTGTAGACATTTTTTGGTGTACTTGTTGTCATCACGGCTCTGGAATAAGAAATCAGAGCTTGGAAGCACAGTTTATTCAGGGCTATGGGGATATCAGCTTAGGGTTGTAAGGCTAAAGGCATGACTGGCCTGAGAGGTGTAATGGAAAGTGCTCTGGGAATGGATTCAGCAGCTGAAGAGCCCTTGGATGCARTGAAGCTCAAGGTGTAGAGAGACAAATCAGTGACCTTTCAGGGAATTGCCTTTCCAAATCATCTGTGAAATCATCAAAACGACAGTTYCCATCTTCAAGTCAGCTGCTGCTTGAGCATTATGGAAAGCTTGGGATGGAGGTTCCTTGTTTGGCTCGTTCAGGTGGGAGGATGGCTCACTGCAGCCTGTGGTGTCTGTGGCAGCCAAGGACAGGTCTATGTGTGTCACATGAAATGAAATCCAAAGCCTGGGTTTTTAGGTAGGYGCTGCAGTAGAGCAGAATTCCATTGCAGCCCCTGGTATCCCCTCACTGCTTGTGTTGGTGGATGGTTCTGTCAGCCAGCACGTGTTTGCTCACAAATGGGTTGTTCAGCCTGTGAGCCTCAGAGCTGCATCTGTCCTGTGTGGTGTGTGCTGTGGGGAGGAATGGTCTGAGCAGCTCAGGGGGCAGGAGGAAATRGAGCTGCAGGTGTAAGAGTGCAGCCTCACAAGGAACACATCTGCAGCCAAAGGACCATCCCTCACTCCATGTCTTGGGAATTGACCACATTCACTTAGGTTTTGCTGCACTGGTTTGATAATACCACTGACTTTCTATGTTGGTGGGATTTTTTTCCACCCTCTTTCTCCTCTGGCAATTACAGAAAACAATTTTCCTCATCCTCTATTTTTTTTTTTTCAGACAATGAATTGGAGTTCTGCTCTGTGGYGCTCTATTTCTTTTTTCCATGCTGTTCTCTGTGATGAGTGTGGTGGGAGCATTTGTCTCCCCCAGCTGCCTTCGTTGTGGCCAGCTGCAGAACAATTGGTGAGACACCATCTGGCTGTCCCTAATTTTCACCAGCTGTAGGTGTAATCAGCAGGATGATTGCAAAGCCCCTCTTCCTTCCATACAAAAACCCTGGAATGCAAAGGCAGCCATGCACGGATGTGGAATGGGAGATGGAAAACATGCCTTGGTTTTCAGTTTTCAGAGGGGTACAAGACCTGCATGGTGTTATTTTTGTACAAAAGCGTCTGGGTCAGGCTGTACCTGGTGGAGGAGCTGCTGGTGCTCAGCTGCTGCAGCTTCTCTGGGGCTTTTCTCAGTGCAGCTGGCTTGGGGCACAGGCAGAGGGAGGTTTGCTCTTGGTGCCTCCTCCTGCTCACACGGAGATCTCCCTTTCTGCAGGTTGTTGCCTGTTGAGATGTGTTTGGATTTTAATCGCGTAAATCAGTGGAAGTTTTCCAAAATGTGCAGCCAGTCAGGACTTGCCATGTTACCCCACATGGAAGCCAGCAGGGTGATAGTTAACTTYTGTTTGTTCTGACTCAGTAAAGGGTCAGGATTAAGCCCTGCCTGTGGTACTCTCCCCACCCCACATCAGGTGTGGTATTGCAGCACCTGTAGCTCCTTTTGCCTCAGCTGCCCAATCATTCAGTGACCCAGACCAGCCAGAACTTCAGGGTTTCTCTCACTGGTTTTTATCTGGCAGTGTACCTGGATTTTAGCTGGTGTGTCTCTGCTTTCCAAAACTAACCACTGGTGTTCTCCAAAACCACTCCTGCTCCTGCTGGCCCAGAAAATCAGGCAGGTTTGAGGTCCTGCTGGATGGGGACTGAGGGCTTGTCTTGGCCTGGTGAAACTCTGTGTGACCAAGCTGTGCTGGAATTCCTGAAAGCCATGTCTGCTGTGAGCCTCTGGAGCAGAGGCTTGTGTAATGTTATATTTGAATGATTTAAGYAGTGCAAAGTACAAAGAGCTAATGAAGCACCGTAATCGTAGATTGTAGGGCTAAGGATTATGATAAACCTGCACAGAGGAGTAACAGTAGGGAAGGAGGATTATTTAAAGCAGATAGCATTTATCATCTGTTATTATGCCAGTGTAATTATTTTTTTTTTTTTAGTTAAAGCAATCAGTATTTTTTCACATCTCCTATTTTTTCACATCTTCCAAAAATCATTGCATTGGTAAAAAAAAAATAAAAAATCCTGTTTCTCTCCCTTGGGACTGAAATGAATATTGACCAGGAAGGAATTGCAGATACTTCAGTCTTCAAAATCTGTGCCAGGATGACTCCTTGGTTAAGCCCAGCCTGCTCATAGGCTAGAGATGGAAGCTTGTATGGCAAGCAACAGTTACCATATTGATTAATGTCATATGAAAAAACCACTGTGTTTTGAGAATAAAATAAAAGGCAAGGTAAGAGTATGTGTTTGAGTTTGGTAAGAGCAATGTTAATTAAAAAAACCACACAAAGACAAAAAGGTGTTTTATAGAAAGTGATCAGTTCTACTCATATCAAGACTATTAATCTTGCTACTAGTTCAAAGCAAAAACAACTGTCAAAAGAGCCAAACCAAACAACAAAAAATATCCTCCATTGTGCCTAACAGAAATAGCTCAAAAGCTCTTCAGTGGAATTTAAATTTCTGATTAATTAGACTGCAGTGTTAATTAGTGCCAGTGGTCCTGAGACAAATCTSGTAATTAGTGAGTTGCATATCCAGTGGGGAAGCCCAGCAGAACACCTGCTTCAGAGTGGCAAAGTGGAAGCCAATGGAAGATTTGCAGAGTTGTTGCACCCCTGTTAATTTTCCTCGTTCTGTGGCTTGTACTGCCACCATCTGTATGCAAGTTGGAGTTTGTGAGCAATATCTCTGAAATTATAAAAAACCATGATCTTTTGTCAGGCTGGGGTAACTATGGATCTGGATCAGGTTATTCCCAGTTGTTTCGACTGCAGTAATTAACAGTCGATCAGGCTCGGGTAAATGGATTAACAGCACCTCAGGCTCTCAAGACAAATGTGTGTAAACCTCACACCCCAAACTGAATCTGATCCACAGAAGGTTTAAATCAAAACATAAGCGCATGAATTCTCTTAAACGTGTTGGGTCACGTGAGGCTCCTCCTGGTTTTCMCCACTGTGACTGAGTGGGTGTTGGCAGCTCCTGCTCACCTCTGAYGAGAACAGAGCTAACCACAACCCTGTCAAAGGCAGGTCCTCTCATTCCTGAGGCTCTTGTCTGCTAAGAACTCCCTGTGTGGTTTTACATGTTCATACCAATACTGATAAATGAGGAGTTGTTTAATTTAAACCCCTTTGTGTTTTGGCAATTTTTTGTTCTCCTTCTGAGAAGGGATTTATCTTTGACTGTTAAGTTACAGAAACAGACATTACAGATCTTAGGCTTAGGAGGAGTTCAGTGTGAAGCCATAGCTGGTGTCTGCTTCATTAGGGGAAGGTGTTTGAACACAGCTCTAAGCACTAATTAGTTGCTCCAGGAGCAGAGGAATACCATCTTCATTCCTACCAAAGGTTTTATGTTAAGCACAGAAACTTTTGTACCCTGATCAGATGCACTGTCTGCTTGGAGATAATGGTCTTTTTTTTTTTTTTTTTGAACAACAGGCACATCCAGGATTAAGATTTCAGTTTGCCTTAATTAAGGATGTCTTTGGCTGAACAAAAAATGCAGGGCTGGAGATGTCCAGGTGCCCTTTGGGGCAGGGTTCATCCTCTTTAYGTGCCACAGGTTCCTCTGGGTAATGATCTCCTGCAATATGAAGCATTGACAGCTGCAGGGAAGGCTGTAAGAAATGTGAGGTTCAGAGCAATTTGCTCCATCTGAATTTGACACTTRGTGTTGACACAGCTCAGCTCCTATTAAGGTCAAGAGGTGGAAAGTTTGTGTCAGTGTGGTGCTGAAAACCAGAGCTTCAGAAGTACCAGAGAAGAAGGAAATGTTGCTAAGGAAATGGGCTTATTTAATACTYTGTTTCTCTACCAGCCTGTTTCCCATCAACTTGGATATGGGCATTCTTAATTTGATACAAATAGAGAGGCAAAATGCATCCCTTGGCCACGAGCCAAGCAGACTCAGCAGAATCTTGAAAGAAAAATAAAGCACCAATCAAGTTAGCAAATAAAAGTGGAGATTTGTGTCTTTCCTCTGAGAACAGTTGATGGTTTTTAAAAAGTCTTGTGATCAGAAACCTTAAAATTTCCTCTCAGCCAGGAAAAATGTTCCATGGCAATAGTTTGGTCTCTGTAATTTCCTCCCCCTCCCYCAGAAAACTCAATCTAATTTTATAATATTTTTTACAAGCAAATAAAAATACCATGTAGGACACAAGTTAAAATACTGTGACAAGGGACCAGGGTATAGGCCAGGATCTCATGCTGTCAGTGCCTTAATCTTTTTGGAGATGGACATTTATCTAAGTAACAATGGGACAGTGTGTTAGCTGGGGCTGATGTCTCTTGCTAGACCCATGGATCTCATTATAGGAGAGGAAAATGCAGTTTGAGGCATTCAGGTCCATCCTTTTTCCTGCAATACAAGCCAGTTCAGTATTCGTGTGGAGGTGAGAGTGCACTCTGAATGTCTGGCAGTGCTTTATTTTAGCCTGGTAAGCAGAGGTAGAAATGCTGAAGGCAGTCCTGGACACCAGCTTAGCCACACTCTGGTCAGATTGGTGCTGTCAGGGCCTTTTTATGGCCTCGTTGCATCTCTTGGGGCTGGATGGAGCTGTGTRGCTGAGGCTGGAGGTCTCCAGCATGAAGTCACCTCATCTCTGCCCTCATGGCCAGCGCTCTGTGTTCCTGCAAAGTGCTCAGCAGGAGCTGAGAGCAGACCCTGCACCAGGCTCTGCTCTCAGCCAGCCTGGCCCGGGTGCCTGGCTGCAGTTGTTAGCTAAATGCACCTCCACAGAGCAGCTGTAATCACAAAATCTATAATTGTATGGAGATCAGACTGGAGTGCAGARACCTTGTGGACTTGCAGTCTATCATGATGACCTCTCCAGGTCGATAAATGCTGTGAACAGGAGGCCAATTCCATCCTTTCTCACCCAGCTCAGCTCTGAGAAAGGGCAAGGTCAGGTGTAAACAATACCCTGCTGGTGGGCATGATCAAAGTGCCCACATGCAAGAGCTTGGGGTTAAAATATCTCAGAGTCATTTAGCCTTGCTAACAGGGCTGCCCTGGAGCTGTCTAGGTAGATGACAAATCTGAGATTTTTTGAAGGTTTCTAGATTKGCTGGAGGCCTTCAGCCTTTTGGGTGTTGCCGAAGCTCAGAAGGAAGATCAAGTACATCATTACCTTTATGGAAATGGTGCCAAAGCTTTTGTTGGTGCTCACTGCTCAAACTCAAAATGTAAAAAAAGTCTCTTAATTTCTGGGGGGGCTACAGAAAAACAAATCCCAGTACTTGAAATCCTCTTATGCTCTAAAGAAACTTGTAACAGATTCTTTAACACAGACATGGGACTGAGCATTCTCCTTTCATGTTATTTCCAAGGAGGGTTTCCACAGCAATGAAATATGCCACAGTCAGTGATAGCTCAGCTAAAAAAAATTGGCCAGTTAAGGAGAGGCTCAGCATATGTGCCCCTTTGCACCATCTTAAATCACTCTTGCACTCTGAATTGTCTATTCCTGATAAATCTGTCCAACGTGGCTAGGTTTGAAGTGTGTGGAATTAATGCATCCTTATGGGATGTGTTCCAGCTGAATCCAGCCTCGTGTAATTCATGGCATTGGAAGTGGCCCAAAGTGACACTTCTTCCTTTGTTAGTTTTGCTTTTTTTTTTATTTTACAAAAGGGCAATTGCTATGCAAAGTACCTGTGAGAGCTATCAACATTGGAAATATCTGCCACTGYAAATAAATTTGGAGTGTTTGTGGCTTATCTCAAATCATACTGTAAACTGATCAGAGTAGAGGCTCTGAATTAAAATGGATGAAAAATGAAACCAAAGCCTTTGTTTTCAYTTACACGGGTCATGAGCTGCTGATGTGTGAATAGTTCCAAGAAGATAACTAATGAAAAGACACCCTTACTTGGTGTTAAAATGAATTCCACMAACTGCCTTGTCCTTGGTGCCTCTTCCCAGAATCATGTGTAACTTCCTGAGCCGACTCAGATGCATCCCTGAGTGAAAGGAAAACAAGACAAGCTGGAAATGAAGCTTCCACAGGCAGTTTGTGAGTGGAGAACTGCCTTGGTGCAAGCAGTCAGTGAATGGACTCAGAAACAGGGCTAGATCAATCTCTCAGGGAAACAAAACCATGTTGCTAACATGTAAATGAAAGCATTTTCTAATTAGCTAGGTGCTGTATATGATATAATGTATATTATAGATTGGTATGAGAGCTGTGTGTGGGGCAGGAGCCAGGTGACCCTGTTGGGGCAGGGAGGTGATGGCACTGGGGTCCTGCAGCCTGGGCTCAGCCCCCATTTGGAGACCTCTCCCCAACCCTGACAGGTTGCTGTRGCTTTCAATTCCCCATCATGCAGAGTTCTGAGCTGAAATACCTGCCTGGTGATGAATACTCCTAATAACACATCACTTGAATGCCTGTGGTTTCTGGCTGGGTCATTTGGAAGCAAAACTCTGGGCTGGTGGGGCACCCTGGTGATGAAACAAAACCTATTAGCGCTTTAATTAAGTGTAGAGAGCTGGATTTGCTTGGCTGAGGGAATCTGGAAAGGATCCAGCTCTGTCAGCTCTGGACTCCACTAATTGCCCTAACGCAGGGAGTAATATGGAGAGGCTCTGTGGAAGTTTCTCCAGCAGAAAAAAAATCTCCCCATTGGGAAAAGAGATCTTGATTCAAGAACAGAGAGCATTTGCAGCTGTAGTTCTGACTGCCCTGGAAGAAGAGGGGTTCCTTCCCTGGGACRCTGCACAGAGCTGGGCTGAGATTGACCTTTGCTGAGTCCAGGGTGCTGCTGCTGGGGCACAGCCTTCTGCTGCCTGGGAAGGAAACATGCTTTGCTAGAAAATTTTGGTGAGGTGGGCCTTTTTTTATTTTTTTT
>JACDOX010000182.1:282071-415950 GCA_014549065.1 Cardinalis cardinalis
TTCCGTAGAAAACCTGATTATTCCAGTTCAGCATTTGTGCTCACAAGCTTCTTTCACGTTCCAGTCTAATGGTCCTTATTCAGACAGAGGCATGCCTTGCTTTTGCTTTGGGAAATCTGCTTGTCACTTCATTAGACCACTTACAGCTGAGTGACAGGGAATTTAATTTTCTCCCTTTCTTTGCTGCTGTTGAAGAATTCTCCCCCATCTCTCGAGTCACCCTGTCACACTGGGATGATGTTTGTGGAACAGAGACGCCCTGGCACAGCCTCTCAGCTCACAGCTAATCAGCCATCTCTTATTCTGCCKTGGTGTCACCGAGTCTTGCTTTGTGTGTTACAAAATCCTTGACTCATCTGTTGCTTAAACAGATCCGTGGTTTAACACCTGGCTTTCAAATCCTACTGGCCAGGCCAAGAACTTGGGCACAATGTGGGAAATTTGCTCTGTATCCATTCGTTCCAGGGGAACAACCAGCACCAAGACCTGAAGTTTCAGGTTCATTTCCAGCTAGATTGAGCAAATAGYCCCTGGTGCCTCCTGGCCAAGCTTCTCCCTCCCCACCCTCATTTACYCCTGCACTGGAACAGAAGAGTTTTATTTCCATTTTATTCTTCCTCCATTCCCCTTTCTCCCCCACCCCTGTGATCCATTCCTTCCTTTATCTATGAAATCAATGAACTCCAGTCAGAGACTTTTTCTTATCTCCTGGCAGTTCCAGAAACTGCCCTTGAAATGGTAGAATCTGAGAAGGGAGTGTAGCAAAGCATCTGGAAAACTTATCTTCCACAACTTTGTATCACTGCTGTATTGCAATTTTCTCCCTCTGTACTCTAGCTGACCTATACGTATAATAGAAAACTTTCTCCTATATTTCTCATAGTCAAAAGTTGTCTTATCTTCAAGGAAGAAGAAAATAGGTTCATTACTCAGAGAAAGACAAGGAGATGTCATCCCATGGTAGGGTTTTTTGAGTGCTTTGTTTGGGTTTTATAAGTGGCCACTTACTGAACTAAAAATTGCAGGGGAAAAAAAAAGCACAGCAGCTTTTCCCATTACTATTTTGTTTTCTAATTAATCCTGCCCATTCAAGCTTTATCTGCTTTGCTCATGCAGAGTTTGCTTTTATAGCTTAAAAAAAGGGTCGGGGGGAGCTGTGAATACCCTCCTCTGCTAATGCATTATGCTTGCTTTTTTTTTTCCCTCACTGTTGGAAGGCTTTTAGAAACACCAGGGCTCTTAATTTTTCATGTGACACTGGTTTCCCACTGCTCTGGGTCATTCAGCTTGGTAAACATTTTGCCTGAAGGATTGCATTGCCTTTGATGCACAAGGTGGTGAGCTGAAAGTTCCAGCCACTGTGATTGCCTTTGATAAAGACATAATGAAGACAGGCTAATTTGTGTGAGTGTGTGTGTGTGTTTTTAATAACTCCTGAATCAGCCTGGTGGAAGTGAATGGTTCCCAATGCTGAACACTGCAAACCAATCATGTTGGAGAGAAGGAATTCCCTGTGATGGGGATACATGGCTTGCTGGGTGACTCCAATCAGCCTCTGTGGTGGCTCTGTTTGTGGGCATTTTTGTGGATAAAATTATCATGCTGCTCTGCTGCCTGTGTTCCCTGCACAGCCAAAGGTTTCTTCATCCTTGTTAATTTGTAAACTTGGTCTGGATTGACAAATTTTGGTCATGTAATAATATCTGATTGCGTTTTATTTGGAAAATGAGGTGCTGTATGGGTAGCTGTGCATGGTCCTTCCTGCTGCAGCAGTTCCTTTCTCACCAGTACATTTCTCTTCTAGAAGCAGCAGCTTTATCAGAATTCAACTTTGCAGTATGTGGCAGTTGGGTGWAACTAGATTTTGGAAGAAAAATGGAGTTGGAGTATCTGAAGAGGATCAGCTTTTAGAGCTGGGAAGTTGTGGAGCAGACCTGATACTGGCATCAATTATTTTCATGATTTTTCAGCTAAAATGAAGGAAAGTGTGTTTAAAAATACCCGTGAAATTATGTTTTTAGAATAATTATTATGGCTTGGAAGAGAAAATACACTCCAAGAGCATTTCTTCTGGAACAGAAATTCCAATTTTAGCGAATATTGGTGATACAGAAGAATAGTACCTATCTCTTTGATGTGCTATGTGCTCATAAATGAGTGCTTATAACACCTCAGAGTTGAATAGGTCCATGTAAGTGCTATTATTGTTTATTGCTATTTAGCATTAGTGGATTTAGATCTCTCAGAAATCCAATTAAAGCAGAAATAGTGACATTCAGGCCTTCGTGTTCCTATTTGTCTTTCAGTGGGTTTTATTTCATTACCTTTGAGACTACTTAGGGAATGATTTCTGACCTTCCCTGGGTAATTTTCTAATCTGTTAATGCTAAAATATCTTGGAGAGTCCAGATCTCAGGCTATTTTTCTTCACCTAAATGTTTCTTGGAGCCATTTGAAAAGCCCTTGGAAAGTATAACAACAAAAGCCAGGCAGTGTAAGTATGCATGACTTTAAATTATATAGACCCTAATTCTGTGACAGACAAATCCCTCTTGGTATGCAGCATCATTCCCTCCTCTGCAGCTTCCCTGGCTAAAGCTGTCAGGGCAAAGTGCATTTCAAAGCTGAAATGTCTCAGTGTCAGAGCAGTGCTGCTCTGTCATTGCTCTTCAAAGTTTAATGTGATATTTAGAGGTGAGATCGAAGAGATGCAGCATCCCTGCAGCTGCCTCTCTTCTAAACAGTCTTGTGATGGTGCCATCTCCAAGGTGCTGAATAAAAAACATCCCTGGCTCCAGCTGGAATGCAGTCGTTTGTTTCAGAAGCGCCCTGTTGGTGCTTCCCAGCCTGTGCCAGGCAGATGAGGGCTGTGGCACATTCCTGTGCATCCTGGAGCTGCATCCTCCAGCTGCACTGCAGGCATCCCCCCAGGAGCTGTGGAGGTTCATCCCGTGCTGCTGGGGCAAAGCTAGGCTCAGGAAATTACTGTGCACCATCTGAAAGCAGAGTTCTCTCTGATCTGATTGTCCAGATCCGTGCCCAGCTTTGCAGTAATTGCATTTTCAGACTGTCCAAGCCTTCCTTCAGGTGTTGATCATATTGTTGCTCCATTGCCACATAAATGATGTAGCTGTAGAGACAACCCTTGAGCTGATTTGGAAAGGATGCAGGCATATATGAAGTTTGGGTGTGATATTCATTAAATAATGGCCAGCTCTCATTGTGTCTTTGCAAGGAGGCTGGAGCTGGCAGATGTGGTGGTGAGGGCTCTGCTGGAAGGTTTGTACCTGTCAGAGCCAGAGACACCCTGCAGAACAGACACAGATTCCCCTTGCTCTGGCTGTAGCTGATGAAGCAGCAAGGAGGTGAGAGCTGTGTTTCTCCAGCCTGGCTGGAAGCCTTTCAGCAGAAATGTCTCATTCTGTGCGTTCAAGGTTCTTGACTAATCACTGCTCTTCACAGAATAGCTCTGGGAGGGTTTCCTAAGCATTTCCCTTTAGTGAACTCATTTTTCTCTTCTCTGTTATGGCTGGAGCTACTGAGCTGGGAGATKCCTTTAAGAATAACTTTGTCCTCTTGGCTGTGATAAGGAGAAATTGAGGTGTTGTTAATGTTTGTGTCCAGCTGGGTCCTGGTCCTCAGAAGGAAGTGAAAACACAGAGCAGCCAAACTGTCATTTCCCTGGGCAAGGCAGCAACACTTGCAAACCATGACTGTTCTGCTTTCAGGGACAAAGGCTCAGGTCCAGCTTCTGAGCTGGAATAGGAAGCAGAAATTTCACTTGAAAATAAAGATATRTACAGTTGTACTTGTTTTTCTCCAGAACCTTCTTATATCACTTTGTAAAGTGKTAGCCTTTTTTTCTAAAAGATAACTTGTTTGCCTTAAGCTCTGTTTACTTTGCTGTTCTTTGAAATTCTCTTGCTTCCTATTCACTGCTGTTGYTGCCCAACTCCTGTCCTCTGTTAAATGTTCTAAGACAAAAAAATGTGGGGTTGTCTTTGGTGGTGAGCAAGGAAATTAAAGTTGTTAAATGACAATCATATCCCCTCCTTCTCCTTTCCATAAGAAGCTGTATTTCCTCCCACATTGAAGTCTACAGGTTTGGTGGATTTGAATAAGAGAAAACACCTATGGATAGTAGGAAGGGGGAGAAAGATGCTTGGTTAATTCAAATTGGAACCTTCCTCTGCACCTTTCATGCTTTAAGTCTCTCTGAAATACGTGTTTATGTTAAATAGTTTGATAGGTAGAACATTGAAAATCCACTGTTAAAACCCCCTGGAAGTATCACCCTCCTGTGCAGAAGGAAGGTTGTGCTGATGCTTTACACAGGTTGAACTTTTCTCACTGCAAGCCACAGTCAGAGGTGATAAATGATCCTGCAAAGCCTGAACTTTTGTGTGAGTGTATTATCTGCCACCAGCTTCTGGGTTCAGAGCTTCTCCAGCACRCACACTTCTTCCTTTACCTGCAGAATAGGTTTGGGGTTTTTTTGTGGAGCTGCTTGTTCTTTCAGACAGTGTTTCCTCATGCCCTTTCCCTCTGGCTTAAGGAGCCACGTGTCAAACGGGACAGTGACCTGCACAGTGCACAAAGCAATTTTTCCTGGATATTGCAGGAAATGTCCTGTGTGTGACTGGCTTTGCACTGTGCTCCTCGCCCTTCTCCACAGCTGGGATTCTGCTGTAACAGCCTCCCAGAATGTGTGATTCCAAGAGGTTGAATATTGTAAAAATGAAGTAAATAGCATCAGAGTTAAACTGCACAAACAACATTTCAGACTGTAAAGTATTAGAAGGTGATTGTAACATGATAAACTAGTTTAGTGATAAATCACAAGGCAAAGTGCTGATTGTGAACAGGGGGCATTCCATCAAACCTGTTCATTGCCAAGGATGGCTCAGAGGCCCTTTTAATAAATGTGTAAAGTGRTGGTGGCAGGGGGCTGGGATCCTGGCAGGTGTGCTGCTCATTTTGTASATGCAGCACAGCACAAGGAGCACCCCAGAACTGAGCAGCTGGGTCTGGTTTTGAGCAGGACAATCTGGTGACAGATTTATTAYTCCCTGAAGAGCTCAGAGGTGTGTGATGGTGGGATCCCCTTCTGAGGTTGATGTCCTAGTGTCACACTCTGGGTAAATTTTGCTGGAATAGGTTCTTGCCAGATGCCTGTGTCTGATGATACAATTCAAACCAGCCCCTCCTGTCCGCAGGGATGATGAACTCTCCCTTTAACTTGACCAGCAGGACACGTGCTAAGTAAATCCTGCCAGTATTAACAAGGTCTTTAAGGGTGTGAGTCCCAGCTAACTCTTACAATCTGTCATTGCACCTTTAAATCTTCATCAGAACTGGAGCACTGAGCCTTCCCAGGACTGTATTAATTGGATTTCATGCTACTGGGAAGGTGTGTGCTTTGTGTCTTGCATAGCAATTGCAGGCACAGCCACTGAAGATTTCACTGCTCCTTGCTTAATTCCTCCAAAACTGCCATTGCTCTTGAAACTTTCAATAACCACCAGCTTACCTTTTGTGAATCAGTGATTTGAAGGAGTAAACAGAAGTGGAATAGCTTTTCAGCTAATGCAAGTCACCTCTGGTTTTGGCTGACTCAAACTCTGTTTCTTTCTTTAACCTTTGAAGGATTTTCTTTGCCAAGGGACTGCCTGGCACCGTGGTGGCCTTAGTTCCCTAAAACAAAGTAAGCATAACTTATGCATCTGCAAACTGTCATCTTTAATCTCGATTTCCAGWGTGCATTGCTGACCAAACTGCAATTTTAAAAGCTTTATTCCCCCTTTTACTGTCGAAGAGGTCTAGTCAGAAAATAGTGGAGAGCAAAACCGTTTTTCAGCCCAGATGAAGTGCATAAAAATTATAAATTGATTTTTACAGTGCTTGTTGAACTTKCTTGCTCAATAATAAATTATTCCAGTTATAATATAACCAATGCATTCCTTGTAACTACCTACTCTCTGAACAGTGACAGTCTACAACTTGTATTAATATAMACCATATTGAGCAACCAGCAGATCATATGCAGTGTTTCAATGCAACATCAGCACTGAAATCATGATAAAATACTTGAGGGTGTCAGGCTAGGCTGTGACAGAKAGCTGGTAATTTGGTCTGGTCTTCAGGAGCTACAGTGGAGTTAATAGGGGGGAAAAAGGGTTCACTGGCAATAAAGGGCTGAGTGGCACTTTATTTGTCTGTTCAAATCAAGTATCAGATGCCAATTAAAAGGGTCTCCTGCAGTCACTAATTAAGCAGCACTGAGGGATTGATTAGCCATTTACCAATGACTGTCAGTACAAATGCATTTGTTCTGTTATCCCAGCATGTACTCCAGGGAATCAACCAGGTTCCATTAATGAGCCTGAGCATGTTCACGTGAGAAGCACAGGACTCTGGCATTTAATTTGTTTTCATATATAAACCATTAATTTTATTGACTGGCCTGTCATGGATATGCTTTCTATTTGCCTTCAAAAATGACTCTCCAAAAGGAGAGGAGCCATCCCAGAAAATGGGTAAGGGTCAAATTCTTGTGTCTTCCACTGGTGTGCTCCAACACTCTGGGCTTCCTGCTGCATTTCTGGGGCAGAAAGGTGAAGATAGAAATGMGGAAACTGGTGGTGAAAAATATGGTTTTGAAAGGCCCAAGTTGGAGGTCAGTGTTGTACATCTGTAGCATTGCTCCAGCCTGAATTTCTGTAGCAGGATTTTGGGCAGTTGGCCCTGCCCTAGCCTGGGCAGCACATCCACTGGAAGGTGGAGATCCTGAAATGCCAAAGACTTTTTGGTTTTCGGTGCCTCCACTTCCCTCACAAATGTTTAGGTGATGACTACATTTTGAAACAGAAAAATACTTYCCCCACGTTTATCTTCAAAGTAATTTTTATTCAGTTTGAAGGAGATACTTCTTTTGTGTCAGAATTTCCCACATTGTGGTRATACTTGGCCAATATTTCTGCCTCATCCTGTTAAAAGTGTTAAGTTTTTCTGATGGAGCTCCAAATGCAGCTTCTGCAGGGGATATTCAGGTTCTGAGAGAGTCACCTGTGAACCCTTCCATGTCTATGCTTAGAGCTGGTGAGCAGGGAAATCTCTTGGGAGGCAGATGTGAGAGGCCAGCTGCAGCCCAGGGTTTTTAAGGGCAGATTTAGTCTTGCTGTGACAGGGTGAGTGTGTTTGCTTCTATACCTTCAGTGGCAGGTTTTTTACCTGACTTCAGTAGGAGATTTGATGCATCTTGGAAAGGGAAGGAGTTCAGCATAGGTGGAATACACTGCCTTTATTTTCAGAATTCAAAGTCTGTTTGAYATTAAAATGCAAATAAGCAAGGAAACAAAAATCTCCTCAGAAACCACGATGCCTTATTCAAGATGCTGCCATTTGATGCCTATTCCAGACTTCATCCTAGTTTTAATCATATATGAAAGTCTTTCCTAGTTCTGATTTAATGTTTGGGGAAATTAGATTTGGAATGAAAGATAGTMGGAGGAAATATTTCTTAAATTTGCTAGTTGAAAGAAATACCCTTAATCTCCCCTCTTATTAGTACTAAAGGAGCTTTCAGAGAATAATGAAGCTATTGCACTAAGCTCCTTAATTCTTTCCTTTAGTCATTTCTCCTCGTTTTTCATTTGCTTTTTGTAATTCTTCCGATACTAATTCTTTCGTTCTCTTTTCCTTGGCATTTTCACCTTCTTTCCCTCACTCCAGCATTCTGCATTTACTAATCTTTCCCCCCACTTTTCCCAATCTCTTTTTAATATTTTTTCCCTGTTGTCTCCCTTCTCTATTTTGTTTCATGTTCTCCACCAGAGCTCAGTCTCTGCTGTCGTGTCTGTCCCTGTCAGCGTGGGCAGGGTGGGTACCCATGGTGGGCTCTAGAGWGGCTGTGTCTGTTTTTCTGAGAGTTCCCTGCCTGCTCTGCTGCTGCTCTTGCAGGACAGCTTGCCTGCTATTGCCAGAGATGTTCTGTCTGCTCACACCACTCTGGTGTGGCTGTGTGGCAACAAATGGGCCAGCTCCTGGTAGTCTGAGAGTGTTGGGGATRTTGCTGGTGAGCATTTGTGCTTGTTCAACTTGGTTTTGCATTGTTCTCCTCCTTTTCTTTTGGCAGGAGCTCTGTGCAGTCACTTTATTGTTGGCTTTGTGTGTTTAAAAAGCTGCTGTGAGAGAAGGAGGTCACCCAGATGGYTCATTAGAACCAGAAAGTCAGGGGAGGCAGGCAAATTGAGGCTCATCAGATGTGATAATCCTGCTATTGTGGCTAAAAGAATCATAATAAGTATAATCCTTGTGTAATAAGAGTGATAATCCTTGTGATRTTTGCAATGGAAATGGTTATGAGTATGAATAACTTTCATTCAAAAACAAAGTTGGGGCTAATCAATCATCAGGTGGATATTTTCATGGTACAGCTTTGCCACCACCTCTGTGCCTTGTGGCCCCYTCCTCATTTATCAGTTTCACTCATAGCTGTTGGACATCATTAAGTGGACTTGRTATGCAAATTGAGCAGAATATAATAGTCTACAAAGAAAAGGTTTGGGCTAAATATAAGACACAGTTCTAATACTAGGATTTGGTGGCCCTAAATGCATATAGTGCCTGAAATTAATCTTAAGATTACAGCACTTTTGTTCACATTGTAGAATAGAGTAAAGTGATTTAACAAATGCTTATTTGATAACCATGATCCTCTATAGTCATAGAAACTTTACCTGCAGTTGTGAAAATACAAAGAATAACAGTAATTCCCCAAATGTGACAAACAGACAGCCTCAGTGTCTGATGCTGAAATCCAGACTGCTGGTTTGGCTCCTGGAACCATTTTTATCTCATGAGCCATTTTTATTTTGTGTCTCTCCCTCAGCCTTTGGGTGGTCACTSTCCTGGCTAAATGGCCTGACTGTCCTGAGGGCCTTTGCAGTGGGATATTGCTGAAATTCCAAGTGGCAGCTGCTGCTCAAGCAGGGGCCAAACTCACCTGGGCTGTAAAGACTGCTGGAAAATGCCATTGGATGTAGCCAGACATTCTGAGCTGACCATCTGCTTTACAGTGGGTGTTCCTGTGCCTCATCAAACCTAATCGCTCCTGTGATTATTAGTAAAGAGGGAGGGCTACTTCTAATTGTAAACTTAGTGGTGATATTTTCTGAACTATAAATATCAGTCCCTCTTCAGATATCCACTGGCTCCCATTTATCAAAGTGACAGCCAGCCAGSCAGCAAGCAAACCCTCAAAATGGGGGATAAAATTAGCTACAATCAATACTCCATTCCAAGTAATACAATTAAGCCCACAAGTTTGTGTTTAATTTCATCTTGCAGAGGACTTTGTTTGAGAAAGATCTGATTTTTGCAATAGCCAGGGAAGAGAAGCACAGATCCCTTTACAGTTCTCATTGGACAATTGCACTTACCAGGAAGAAATGTTAGGGGAAGTGTGGCTGATATGTCTGTTGAAGGGAGACAGATATCAGCTACCACAAATTTCAGGGCGAAACAGCAAAAGTTCTGTAACACAATTTTTTTTTTTGATGACTCAAAATGATGATGGATGCTGAGAAAAAACRCTTTCAAATTCATGTGATCACTGGTGCATATCAAATTTAGTGTGGCAGAATGCAGGTTGGTATTTATAACTGGAAATATCACTTAGAGGTGCATGTAGCATACCAATTAATCTTGCTACCAGTTAAGTGAAGAGCTTGGGCAAGTATCTAAATTTTGAATATTTGAAGTAGGATAAGGATAATAGTAGGACTAATTGTTTGGGAGTTACACTGGCCATAACGAAAARATTTTTCCAGAGTTTGAATCTACCTCCATATATCTGATAGTTATTTATTTCCATCTGCTTTAGTGTTGATTTTTCCYTTGGGTCACTGAGATGTTTGTGCAGCAGCACTGGTTCGCTGCCAAAAAGTGCTGCTGACTTTCAGAAATTCACTGTGGGGCATTATACCCTTGATGTTGGAGTTTGCATCRTTAAGATGTGTTTGAACAAGGGCTTGAATAAGAACAGGGTGCTAGTGGTGGTACTGATGCCCTTTTTAAGGTTGTAGGATGCCGTGCCTGTGTTCTCTCCCTGCTTTGTGCATGTGAGCTCTTCATCCCTGAGCATTCCTGTGGCTCCYCCAGGCTGCAGGGATCAGGCTCTGCTGCTGCCTTGTCACTGTCCCCACTGCTGTAACRCTGCCATGCAGGGTCAATGAAGCCATAAATCAAGTCTGCTCTGAAAACAGATACTTGCAGAAAGCTAAGCATCCCAAAAATTCTGCACAGGCTGATCATCTCTTTCCAAGCTGATCCAAGCAAGATGTTTCCTTTTAGAAACTGGGGGTTGCTGCTGGCAGAAAATTCTGTRCAGAGAGAAATTCTTTGTGGGATTTGTTCTGTTTCCTTTGCCTGGAAAACCCTTTCCTTTTGGCTCTTGGATYGAGGTCCTGCTGTGGGTGTGGGGCGAGGTGTCAGTGTCCAAGAGGGGTTGGCAGCAATTGCAAGAGGGAGCGTGGAGAGTTTGAGCAGAAGGGTTTTGGCAGCTCCTGCTCGCAGCAAATCCAGAGTGCATGATAACACTGACAAAGGAAGTGTCAGGAGTTGATGGCACATTAAAGAAAGCCTGAACTAATCTTTCAGTTTGGGCTGTGAGAGACTCTTTTGCAGTGGTGGGTGTACGTGTGCACSCACACTGTGTGCTTCTGTGTGTATAAATAAAAACTGGCCTCTGACTCTTGTAATCCCTTCCTGCTGGAAAATAATGTCGTGGTATTACATGGATTTTTGGCCAATTCAGAAGAAGTTGTGTCTTAGCACATTTCCAATCAATTGGTCCTGGGAACATGCCTCTGTCTGTGCACTTGTGTGCTGCCTTCAGGCACTGCTGCAGAAAGGCAGCTACCCCAGGAGCTTTACCTCTGCCCAGGAGGAGAGCAGGATTTTATGAGCCCTCCTGCATGCTTTTCTTTAGAAGTGATCATGTTGCATTATAGGTCACTTGGAAATGTTTTCTTCTGAGCATGTTTTTCTGTTCAAGCTATCATCTAACCCAGAGCCCAGCCGTGCAGCTGCCTCTTGGGTAAATCCTCTGACAGCACAATTCTTGTCAAACTCTCTCACGTGTTCATCTAGGTTGGAATAATCAGAGCTGCTGATGTRTGCTGCCATCAGCAACTCTATTGGCCTGGGCACATCAGTGCATAGAGTGGTTAATTTAAAAAAATGAGCTGATCTCTGTTTGCCCTGAGCCAGGTTAAATTGTAAGGAAACTTGCAAACAGCAAGGCCTCTCGCTGGATGGCTCCTGACAGCCAAGGAGCAGATGCTGGGGGTGACTTTTGAATTCCCAGTGTGGTTGGCAATGCAGTCATCTCAGGATGACAGGGATGACAGGACTGGAGTTACAGCCCTGCTCGTGTCAAGCTTTGTAGAGATGTGCTCTGCTAAGGCTGCCAGGAGCCTTGAAATGGTATCTTCCTTTAGTGGATCCCTCACAGCAGAGGCTATTTCTGTTGAAGTGCACATCAGGTTTGGGAGGTGTGTTCCATGCTTTGGAGACATTTTTTGGYGAGAACTGTTGTTCATAATTGAGGTAGGGCTTGCTTCCTGGGCCTTTGCTTTGTCAGGGATGGGTTTGCTGTGCAGAAAGACTTTAAATGTCTTTAACTCCATGCTCTGCATCTTGGCTTCAGGGGATTTACCCATAGCTCAGAGCTACAAACCCTTTCATCTCCCGTGTCAGGRCTGGCTCCTTTGCTCTGCAAAGGGAGGTGAAGGGTGCAGATTGCTGTGACACCAGCCACGGCCTGTGCTTCAGCAGTGGACAGCAGAGAGCAAGGCTCTTCTGGTGTCTGATGTGTGCAGGCATCTGAAGGTTGATGTGAGTCCCTCAGAGCTGATACCTGTGAGGATCCATCTGGCTGTGCAGCTCAGTACAAACATCACAGAGATGGATTAATGACTAAGTGTTCCTTGGCTGTGGCTGTTCCCTGAGAGCTTGTTTCTCCAGAAAGGGACTTTCCARATGCCACCAGAAGGATGATGATGATAACTCTATGTAAAACACTGTTAAGTGGCAAAGTATTCAACAAATTAGCTCATGGTCTTGGAAATCAATATCATTTAAGATGTGTGTTCCAAACAGTGGCAGCATGAATCTGAAAGTGTTCCCTGATTCAGCAGCTGAGTGGAAATACCCATCAGAGAACAGGATGCTTCCTACTGTTCAGCCTAYGCCTTTCTCTTTTTTGGATGTAATTCATGTTCCTTCACAGCTGGTGAAGGCAATGAGCTCCTCTGTGTCTATGAATTCCTGAGGCAGGAGGAGAAATACTGAGATAAAGAATCAGCAGAAGTGTGACTGTGACAGAAGTCTACCAATTAAGCAACCAGCTTAGCTTTGGTGTAGGACAGGTAGGATTTGCTCCTTCTTGGGGACAATATGGTTGWACGTGGGGTTTGGGCCTTAGAGGCRTTGTCTGGACTTGGACAACTATTGGATTTAGGTCTGGGAAGAGCTGTTGGATAGGAGATATAKTTTGGGTAAAGGACAGAAATGGCAAACCTAGGCACTCCTATTGGTGACCCAGGTCTGTCTGGGCACATTTTGACCTGGGACTATGAGGTTTTGTTGTCACCAGCCTGGGCTTGGACTGCCAGGACAATGGGGACTGCAAGGTGGGTAGAAATCAATGCTGCCTTGTTCTAGGACTGGTTTGAGGCAGGGGTTTGGGACATCACATTGGATGGAAGCTCTATATATGGATGAGAGGCATCTAGCCTGGCAGTCTGTATTTCCTTTAAGCTGAAGAACTCCRCTGAGTTTTGAAGGAGCATTTAGGATAAGCTGGGCTAGTTGATGCCTGCTGGTGTTTTCTTGTACTAAATATGGGCCAGARAATAATCTGGGTCTGGGTCTTCATTAAAGAACAGTCTGGATCTTCATTAAAACTATTCATATAGAAATCAGTGAAACCATTTTTCCCAAGAGCAACAGTATTTCAGCTCTCCTGACCAAAAGGAGTGGTCAGTCCCAGAGCAGCATCTCTGTGTCACAGTGAGCTTTATTTAACCAGACTGACTCACTCTTTACCCTAAGCTGTGTTTGTGGGCATGGCTTCCAGGCTGATGGGCACTGCTCCTGGCCATTGGGTGCAATCCTGCTTCACCACATCAAGCTTTATGGCCCACTCATAAAAGTGGATTTAACAGTAGCAGCCAGCCTTAAAATGCTGCAGCATTATTGCAAAGCAATCCAGGCTTCAGCCTCCCTGCTTCCACAGCCTTCTAAGAAGCATGGCTAGAAACAACTTGACAAGTGTCCCAGGGGCAAACACAGCATTAGAACAAAACAAACATTCTGTAGGGAGCAACAAAAAGGCATCCCAAGRGAAACAGAGAACTGCCACAAGACAGCTCCCTCCACACCTTTCTGCTTGGCACCAGCCTCACCCTATGAGGCTTTTCCTGCTCCTCCTAGGGTTAGGGTTCAGAATATCACAAAGCCCASAGCTCCAGGCTCRCWGCAGCTACAAAAGGCATGCCAAGGTGAACCCAGGGCTGCCATGTTGTTGCAAACCAAACAAAACCACATCAAAACATTCTATAGGGAGTAAAGACTGATCTTACGTCTTGTATATAAATTTTTGTTCTACTGCCACACAGGTCCTCATATATCTTATGCCCTATCACTCTAGGCAARATATAATATACTTTATTTTCCAGAAAAAAAATCCTTCCACCCTCAAATTCTCATTATAGGATAGAAATATCTTCATCTCTGTTCTTTAGGAGAATCATTTGGGAAGTCACTACTTTATTCCTACTGCAAGCAGCAATAAAAGTGCTGTTGAGACTTTGATAAGCTGTGTCTACACAAATTCACTGCAGAGTTTTGTCTCTTGATTTCCCTGCGCCGCTCGTTCTGCCGTGTCCTGGTTGTGCTCAGAGGATCTGTTTGTTYTTAGCAAGACTGCCCCAGGCATTATTTCCCAAATGGTTCCAGCACAGCYCCTGAAATTCTGGCAGAGGAGAAGCGAGAATCCTGTTTCTCTGAGAGGGGTTTGGTAGCAAAGGGCAGCTTTGTGCCCAGCCAGGGCTTCTCTGGAATCTCCTTTTCTCCCTGGCAGGGTTCACCTCTGGGGCTGACAGCAGCACAGTCCCCAAAAGCTGCCCCACACTTTGGAGCTGCTGCACTTTGAATGCAGAATTCTGGCAGCTGGAGCCAGACTTGAGGGCCTAGCAGTTGGTCCTTTGAATTGTTTTGGGTATAAAAAAAGCCTAAACAAGATTCATCAGCTGTTGGGTTTTTCTCCTTTTAGGCTCTACAAAAGCCAAGAAGGCATTTGTAGGGCATTTGGGGAGTGCTTTTCTGACCATCACCACTCAGTTTGTTCTGCAGTATGTGACACATACTGTTTCCTTAAACAGTTCAGTGTCATTCAGGATTGTGTGTACATGAATAAATTTAATTTTGGATGCTCCTTTGACAGAGACTAAAGTCTGTGTGAGCCCAGATGAGGTGCTAGCAATGGGTTTTTAAGAGAGTGAGTGTCCTTAACATAGTGATGGACTCTCCCAATATGCCATTTTATTCCTGGTGCATTTTGCTGATAYTGTTTGCTAGTGGGTGATCCTGAACACTGGTAACTTGTTTTGTAGTACCTTAATATTAAAAATGCATCAAGCAGTTTGCCTTTTCACAGTGCCTGCTGTCTGTGGATGCCTTTTGAAMCAAGCACATTATCCAGACAGCAAACAGCATGGCAGGCTGTGAAAACAAACCTGTTCTGAGTTCAAAGGGAAGTTACCTCCATTTTCCCCAGGGCATGTGAGTCAGCACAAAACCTGGCTGAGTTTTCTTTGTGTCCATCTAAATATTGCTATAAAACATTGATACATCCCTATTGATCTCCACAGCACCCTACCAGTGCATCTAAATAACCTGTTGGAGAAAGAAAATATTTGTTTGTTTGTTTGTTTGTTTGTTTGTGATTAGTGGGCAGCCCATGAAACCCAGTTTGAGTAAGATCAAACTGCACCCCTGTCTCAGTTCCACCCCTCTGGCTCCAGTCTGGCTCTGTGAGACAAAAAGCCATTTACAGGCCAAGGCTTCTCCCAAGCCAGCAAGGAGTTTTCCCCACCAGACAAACACCTTCCACAACCATCCTGCATTTGGGAAATCAGGGATGAACAAGGCCCAGTGAAAGCTTGCAGAGTGGGGGAAGCACCACCTGCCTTGTGTGCCCTGCTCTTCTAAGCCTTCTGATGTTTACATTTTTGTAATGGAGTTTCTCACCCACTTTTCATGTAAATAATGATGGTTTTGCATTCCTTTATGGAGGAGGAGAGAATTGATGGACTGTTAGTTTGATCAGTGTAGCTGGGCAGGTGGTAATTTCATCCTCCAATCCGTGGTCACTTTTGAAAGTCTATAAATATTAAAGTTCAGAAATAAACTACTGTCACCGTCATATTTTCTGAAAAATCCCTTTGCCAGGATTTCTTCTCCTGGGAAGCCTTGGAGCCTTGGAGAAAAATGAAAACARTAATCATCTGATTTGCTTCTCCTGTGTTTTGCTGCTTTGGAATGTGGTTTGGACATGGTTTACCAACTGGTCATWGTTTCATTGGTTTCATGTGAATTGTTTTGACGTAATGACCAATCATAGTCCAGCTGTGTTGAGGCTCAGGAAAGGGTTATGAGTTTTCATTATCTTCTAGTCTCCTGTCTGTATCCTTTCTCTATTCTTTACTATAGTTTAGTATAGTATTCTTTGATATAATAAAATAATAAATTAGCCTTTAAGAACATGGAGTCAGATTCAATCATTCCTCCCAATAATGGGGGACTCAGAAAATACCACAAACTACCCTCTTTTTAACCTTTGGAAAAAACCCAACAACAACAAAACCCAACAAAAATAAAACCCTAAGCAAAAAAATAATGTTCAAAAAATGTAAATAGCACAGYCTTGGGTTGGTGGCTGCAGGGACACCCCAAGGGTGAGTGTGCTCCACCCTGAGCCTCCTGCAGCTCCGGGCAGTGGGGAGGGAGCCCTGGCTGAGCAGCCCTGAGCGCTCCTCCCTTGGGGAAACACTGGGATTCCTCAGGCAGCTCCGCTCGAGGCTAATAGATCTTCTTTTCCTCTTAAAGCTGGAAATTTACAGTAAAAATGAATTTAGTGAAGCTCTTCTGCAGCCAGCCTGGGCTTCCCCASAGTGTGGAGGCACAGGATTGGAGCTGCCTGAACCAGATGAGGCAGCAGGAGCCCCCAGAGCAGRAAAAGCCACTTAAAGCTCAAATCTCTCACTGCTGAACTTGCTGTGGGGGTAGATGTTAATTTAATGAGTACTCATTAAATTATCTTACAGTAGCTCAGATAGGTCCCAGCAGGTTCCTTGAACATGACACAGGATTTTGTTTTGTATTGTTTGGGCTTAATTAGTTTTTCTGAGGGACGGTTATAGTCTTAGCAGAGAAGGGTATGAAAATACCATTGTACAAAACTTTGTGGAGAGAAATCATGCTYAACTCCACCTATGATCATGCTATTTTTAGAGTAATACTTAAATCTAGTTCAGCTTTCAGTATTTTCTCCCCAACATTCTAACTGAATTTTTTTTGATGATGTGTTAGGAACAATAGCTTCAAACAAAGAAAAATAATGTAAAGAACAAACAGTATATATGACTTAATTTAATGGAAATCAAGAGGTTTTTGCAGGGTATTTGCAAAATGGGAAAAAACCAAACACATTTGTCTTGGGGTCCATCATAGTTTTCAGATTTCCCACAGATACAACAGATGAGTTGTTCACAGCACTGCAGTCAGTGTGAGCTGGAGAAATTAATTCCCCCTGGGTGCACAGCTATAGGTGAGGTGTGGCACCTCCAGCAGAAGCAGTTAAAAAAAATGAAAAAATCCCAGTGCCTGGAACTATAAAAAAGGAGAAAAGTGAGAGATTTGAAACAAAGAAAGTACCTGTGAGTGGTCACAGGTGATGTTTTCCAAGGCTGCTCCTAAGGGACAGATGATTGGAGAACAATCTCGTGTTAGAGATAATTAGGGACTAATCAGCAGCAGGGATAGCTCCCCCAGGGATGAATCTTGGCCAAGCTGGGTGCTGAGCAGGAAGATCCTCACCATGTCCAGGRCTCACTCTGAGGGGTCACTCCTGGGACGCCTGCAGCTCCTGTCTCTGGGGATCCAGGTGTAACCTGCATTTGTGCAGAAATGCACAAGCCCTCTAGGCTGCCTGAATGTCCTTTTCCTTGCTGGTGTGGCTGACTTCACCTCTTCCCTTCCTGGATGGGTGATATCCTCCAAACCCTCCTCTGTTACAGGAGTGGAGCAAAACACCCTGGGGCCCCCCAGTGCTGCTCTCTGCTCCTGCTGTTTTCYGTATCACTGAGTGAGACTGCTCAAATCAGGCACACAGAGAATGAGCAGCATGTTCAACAGCTAATTTTATGTTAAAAAAAGATTATTTTCCTCCCCCCCTTATTTGGGCTAACAGCTTATCAGTGTGAGTCAGGCCTGGAGAATGAACACTGTGTTCCATGGGTTTACATATAAATTAGCTCCCATTTTCTCACAGGCAGCCTGGGCATTTTCTGCTAGTTTAGCAGAAATTTCCAGTGATTGGGGTTTTGAAGGTCCATGCAGCTTCTGCAACAAGAATACTTGCTGATATTAGAATTCAGTTTTTATTGGAGATGAGGTGTGGTCTGTGAGGTTATTAACAGCTGAACTGCTGTGCAGCTGGCAGGCAGGTCAAACCAAAGGCAACATTAGTTAAACTAACTCAATACTGCATGGTACATTTATTTTAGGGAAATATGGAAAGAGTTTCATCCCCCTCTGATAAATAAATAACATGCCMGGCTTGAAAATTGTATTTTAAAGGAAACTTTTAGGTTTGTATTTCCATGCTTCTGAAACAGGCACCCAAAGTAGGCTTCAGCCCGTGAAGTGTGGGGAGGAACACCTTGAATCRTTTGCCTGTAGTGGTGAATTTTGGATGAACTGARGTTTCCAATGGCCACAGCAAGTGAAGATATTTACTTGAAAGCCTTTCAGTAAGGAAGGACTGTGATGAACTCATTGTGTGGACAGGGACAKTCCACATTGTGAATATGGAAGTGAAATGAAGTGCCTAATCCYGTGGTAGGAAGYACAATAATGACAGAGGCAAAACYGCCTCCAAGGGCCATTGCTMAGCCCTCTGAACTCCCTGTGGGTATCAGCAGCTTCTTCTACTGAGATTGGTGCCAGAAGTGTCCAAGAGTCACAGAACAGATGCAGCTGGGCAGGTGGGGAGCTGTGAGAGAGGGCAAACCAAGGCCTTGGGGGATGCTTGGTGGATCCCAGGCTGAGAGGAGAAATTGCTCTATTTCCTTTCCAAGGTCATCTCAGAAAGGGGCAAGGAGACCTCCAGAAATGAGCCAGGAATGCGTTTTATTGCAGGTCTTATATTTTCCAAATACAAAGTCTGTRTCTGTCTGTGTACTTACTTTTTAAGAGTATGTATAGTACTAGCCATGTGGTTTCTGGTCAATTTAATGATGCTGTAAAATGTGGTTTATGGCTGACTTTCTCTGTGTTAATGCCTGAGGTGCTTTTTCTTCTTCTTCTTCTTCTTCCTTTTTTTCCTTCTTCTTTTCTTCTTCTTTTTTTTTTTAATCTCTAAGAAAACCAGACAATGACTACTCCTGATTTTGTGATTGAAAAGTTCCTGATGCCTGTTTTTTGTTTATTTCAGGGGTTCTTTTAGTGGAACCCTCAGTGCCTTTCYCAGGTGCAGGAAAGAGGCTGTTTGGTTAGCTTGGTTTGTCAAGCAGCTGTATCCACATAAACACTTGTTTTGTTATCTGCTTCCAACACTTCCAGAATGGAACTGGGATCTGCTAAAATTCAAGAAAATCTGATGCAAGCTGATGAATTATTGTAGGAATTTAGTGCAGTGTTGTAAAAAGAAATGAATAAAACATTGGTAATGAACTCTTAACTTGTGGACACAGAACAGTTCTCCAAAATACAGATTGTTTTCATACTTCAATACTTTCTCCATTATGAAGCAATTAACTCTCATCTGTTGTCTTTAAAGAACAGAAGCTTTTGTTTCAAACATGGCATCTTCCTCTCTTCCCAAATATCTTTTTGCAGYTTCTTAGTCTTTGCTGTTTCAGATGAAAGATTCTTGTTCTTCTTTGTGTCACAGGAACAAGAGCTGAATTCTGATGTTTTCAATTTCCTAGAGCACAAGTATTGTTTAAGATTGAATTCTTAATATCTCTTTTCYCCCAGTAGAATTAGTATTTATTTCCTTACTAAGAAGCAATTGCAAAAATATGGGAATGTCTGTATCTTCATGAGGTGACATACATTTTAACAAATTATTTTATTTACTTCAAATGGTGATTTCCTCTAATCATCCTAGCAAGCCTAGATTAGCAGTGTGATGTGCATTGCAGAGTTTTGACATCTGCTGTAGATCATAACTGAAAATGCTTGACTTTGCCATCTTATTTCAACATCTTTCTCTTCCACTGCCTGCTCTTTGAACCGGCCAACAGAAATCAAAATCAAAGTGCAAAAGGGGCTGTAATTCAACCCATGCTTGAAGAAACAAAAAACTGATTGGTGCTTTGATGGAAATGAAATACAATTTAGGTTTCTTTATACAACAGCAACAACAAAAATTCAGTGACAGAAGGGTCATGAATTTAGTTCTAAGATAGATTTGTGCTGAACTGGAAAACTGCCTCGAGTGTTGGAGGACATAAAAGCCTGATGTGCCACTTCCTAATTTAAAACTTGTTTGTTTGTGCTCAACTGGTTTGATGTTATGAATATTATTAGCCAGGGCAAAAAAATAATGATTTTATGAATAATTCTAATGGCGACAGCAATTTTTAATTTGTGTTGTAACCTAAGCAGCATGTAAGCAGACCTTTGAGTAGTTTCTGGTGATCCTTGTATCAGGATAGTATTCCAGAATTCTTTGGGCTTTTTTGTTTTCAGGCCCTCTTTTCACAAGGGCACAAGGTAAATTGTGGAATTTAGGCACAACAATTAAAATTCATTGCTGCTGATTCATTGCATTCCATGCTTTTTTCTAATGTGGCCTGTTGGTTTGCCCTGCTAAGGCAGAAAACTCCTTTCTTGTCCAGTTCTTTACATTTCTCAGCCACATGTAACTTTGGTCTCAAAAAGAGACAACTTCTTCAGGGAGATTTCCCAGCTATCTTGACAAGGCAGAACAGTAATCTTTGAAAGGCTGCTGCAAAGGATTTGTCAAACACACATGTAGGTGTGTGGTTTAACTACCAGGCCACGTTGCTGTGAATTTGCTGTTTTGTCATGGATTATTTTTTGGTCATGGCTTTTTCTTTTTTTGAGCTGTACTCTTAAATAACTGTGAAATGTGACAGAGCTTAGGCTGAAATGATTCAGAAGTGGGATTTGAACTCATCTCTGTCACCTCCCAGGTCAGTGATTTCTATTTTAGATTATGGAATTATTTGCTCTGTTTTTTGGGGGTCATTTGGTTGAGGGTTTGGGGTTCTTTCCCCTCTCAGTAAGAAATGAAAGCAACTGTAAATCTCAAAATTTACAGAAYGACAATTTCATTTCTGCCTGTGTCTTGTATATAATATTCTTTCTTGGAGATGAATCAGTGCATAATATCCATTTTGACAGACTAAGTCTTTGGTTTAGGTGCTGTGTATGTTATCCTGATTCTCACTTTTTTTCTTTCAATCAAGCCCCCACCCCTCATTTATTAACACAAAGCTCTATGGAAAGTACAGAAGTCCTACTGTAAACTCTGCTTCCTTCCTTTTTGTTTTTTCCCTCTGCTTTTTTTAATGCCAAAAAGCTTCAAAAAGACACTTGAAATCCACAGGGGAAAGAGAAATTAGACTCCAGCTGACATGACTGAATTTTAAACTGCTAAATATTTTATAGTTAGATTAGATAACGTGAGCTTCCACTAAGCACAGCATCAGGCTGKTTGGGGGTTTTGCTTTTAACTCAATCTGTGCTTCACCATCTTGCTGCAGGACTTTCCTGCAAAGTTGAGAGATTTTTGACCTTTCCCAGCATTTCATAAGTGATCTCAGCTTCATGCCTTGCTGATTAGAGCTCACCTTATTCTTCAGGAGCAGCAGAAAAAACCCCAAAGTGCTTCCTTGGACTGGCTCTTTGTGACTCCAGCTGATAAAGGCGGAGGTGCTGTCTCTGCCACTTCTGAAAATGGCTGCAGATGGCAAATCCTGCACCTCTCCTCCCCCAAATGATCTGGAATTCTTTTTCATAATGCTTCCTCTGACCCCTCTCACAGTCCTGCTTGGAACTTGGGCCCAGACTGGGAGTTCTGCTGGGTATTTGTAATTCTTTTCTTTTTAGAAAAAGATGGGATAATCCAGGACTAGCATGCTGAGTTGGGTGATCCAATGCAAATAATTACATTTTTCATATTTCTGACAAGATGTATTTAATTGACTGAAGGCAGTGTAGCTGAAAACACATTCCACTTACTTACTTTGATCTTTTAAATATGGTCACAAATGTCTGAGAGGCTCAAGTGCAGTCAGAGAGTGCTGAGACACATCCTGGAGCACTCTGCTGTGAATTCTTTTGGACAGAAAGAGGTGAGGGCAAGCACCAGMCATCTGCTGGTGTGGGCCAGTGAGCTGAGGGTAATTCTATTCTACTTCTTGTTTTCATTCATTCCATTTAGATTGGAAAAATAAAACTCAGCTTGGAAATCTCTCTTGACAACAGCAAAACCTTCCAAAATGCCTGGATCTTGCTAAGGAATGTTGTTTGCTGTGCCTTTAGGGCAGCTTTGGGGCTCTGCTGTGCGAGGAGACTAATGGGATCTTCCTGGTGAATCTTTCCTTTCTCTGAGGCAGCAAACAGGATCACAGAGCCCTCAGTCCCACGCTGATAATTATTTCTCTGCAAATGGTGATTCATTTGAGCTGCCTGTTTGCTGCATATGGATCATCCTTTTCAGAAAGGACAGGATRTTTCACAGCTTGAGATTTGTAGCGGAGGCAGAAGAGGAGGTCAAATTTTGGAGGTCAAACAGTGTTTTGGTTTTTCCCTTCTCTCTGCTGAGGACAGCTCACAGTTCTTATTTCAGCATGTAAATGTTGAGCTGCCCCAAGGGCCACGTGCCATCTGTGGGGTCACACCTCGGTGACATGTGACACTGAGGCAGTGCTGGGTTACTGGAGCACAAAACCTCCTTGGAATGGATTTGTGCCACTGCACATCTCTTAGGAACAGACAGTGGGTGAGAGTCACTGTGATATTTCATGAAAATCCTGTCGCYAGGATTTTCTCCTGAGAAGCTGAGAAGCCTCAGAAAAGAAATGTAAACAATAACTGTCTGATGGCTGTGGAATGTGGTCTGGAGATGGTTTACCAACAGGTCCATCTTTGATTGGTKCCATGTGGATTGGTTTTGCTTGATGACCAATCATGGTCCGGCTGTGTCGGACTCTCTGGTCTGTCACAAGATTTTGTTATTCATTCCTTTCAGGCTTTCTGATGTCTCCTTTCTCTTTCTTTAGTATAGTTATAGTATATAATCTTCATATAATATAATAAATATAATATATCAGCCTTCTGAAACATGGAGTCAAGATTCTCATCTCTTCCCTCATCCTGGGGACTCTCAAACACAGGTGAGAAGGTGTTTTCTGAGTAGGCAGGGATGCAGAGGGTTGGGTTTTGTAGCAAGAAACCAATGTTTTCTATTCCTCATCCTCCTTCAGAAGCCCCTCTGTTGTCCCCTCCTTGCCCTGCAGCTGGCTCCCACAGCCCTGAAGTGCCTGGACACAACGTGGGCTTCAGCCAGTGAAGTGTGGGGAGGAACACCTTGAATCATTTGCCTGCAGTGATGAATTTTGGATGAACTGAGGTTTCCAATGGCCACAGCAAGTGAAGATATTTACTTGAAAGCCTTTCAGTAAGGAAGGACTGTGATGGACTTATTCTGTGGACAGGGACAGTCCACATTGTGAATAATTTGTGAATAATTCCTGAAGTGCCTAATCCTGTGGTAGGAAGTACAATAAKGACAGAGGCAAATCTGCCCCTGTCCCTGCCTCACAGCCCTGCACTGCCTCTGTGTCCCTTTCTCTGTTGTGTGTGCAGGAGCTCCTCTGGCCTGATTTTTTCCCTTCTCCTGSAGAGCCACCATGTCTTTAACATTGTGCTGATGTGCGGAAGCTCAGGGGGACATTTGCATATATGCAAAGTTTCACAGAATGTGCTGAGGGATGTAACCTCTTCTTGGGCCAGTTGTTTTCATTTGCTTGCCCAAGAGCCTTCCTCCATCCTGTTCTCTCTGTTTATTAAAGGCACTTTGCACCTCCCCAACRAAATAGCTATCATTTTTTTCCACAGCAGTGGCAGCCTGTCATCTTCTCTGATTAATAAATCTTTTTCTTACACATGCTGAGGCTGTCAGAGGTTGTAGAGTGAAAGAGGATGAGTGGTTCCCCCCAGCTGCTGGGGAACACCTCYCTCCATGGCACTGGGACCAGTTGAACTGCCCCAGAGAGGGACATTTGCAGGCCAATTTTAAAGGAAGGTAAAGTGTTGTGAGCTTAAACAAGGATGAGRCTGTACTGCTGAATTTTCATGGGGAGAGAATATGATTAAGGGTGTTTGAACTGCAGTTGTTTCCAAGGTGCTTCTTCAAGTTAAAAGGGAAATTTTATAAAAGCTCAAAAATCATGTGCTTAGTATCACACATACAACTTTTTCAAGTCTGTAAGAATMTGTAAAAACAGCAGAAAAATGAAGAAATTCATTCCCATGCTTGGTATGAGACAAACAAGAAGTGCAGTTCCCGGAGCAGTTTCATTCAAATGCTGAAGTGCTGGATGGAGAGGAGAGGGGCACGTTTACAATTATGCTGCATTTGATATCAGATGTTATTGCAGTGTCCAACCAAAGCCACCCACCAACTCTAGCAGTTGATATAGATRGAAATGTGCCTCGTGCCACTGCCAGCTTTTGTCACAAATTGATGATTATGAGGACCAGGCTATTTGAATATCCAGCCTGAGAGGCCTTAAAAAGCCCTTTCCTGAGAGTGCTGCCAAGCTGCTTGCCTTAGGATGTTTCAGCACTGGAGGCACCTCCAGCTACTGGAGCTTTTTGAAAGTCTTGGCTGTGAAGTCTGAAGCTGTGAATATCTAATATGTGATGGCAGCAGGCCCAGCTGGAGTACAAACACACACATCCAGAAACACATGAGAATATGAACAGTGCTAACAAGAYAGAGATACTGTGCCCTGCTGCTGCTCTCATCCCACTTCCATAAAATAGTGTATTGAAAAGGAGAATTTACTCTCTGTCCATTTCTTCTAGCCTTAAGGCTTAATTCTGAACTTTATGGGACTTTCTGGTTTCCTCTGTTTTTCATCTCCCCTTTCAACTTAACGTTGCCTTTTAGTTTTATTATCTTGAAAGCTCAGAGAGACTCTGAATTTTATCTGCAGGGAAGCTCATTTGTTTTTAAATGATTTTCAGTCTGAAAGTTGGGAGATTACAGGCAGCTGTAAAAAAAAAAATCACCAACGAATAAAGATGAGCTTCTTGGTTACCTGAAAACCAAAATAGGTTCAAAAGGAGAGTTTAGAAAATGAGATTCTTTTGGGTAGTTGACCAGTGATTTTGCCTGTTAAACAAGGAGAGGCACTTGGATTTCTCCACCTCTCATTGACAAGCACTGAGCTGTGGCAGGACATGAGCCCAAGACAGGACCTGGCTCTGCTGAGCCCTCACTGATGGGGACCAAGGACAAAAACCCCCTGTGCTCTGGTGGAAGTGTTAATTCTACCATTGCAATCCTCTCCCCAGTGACTCCAGGTTATCAAAGCTTGGGAATATGGTGATACAGACCCCCATTTATCCCTGGCTTTCCTTTGGCATAAACTTCATTTCGTGAAAAAGGAGCGAGCAAGTCAGGAAAATAATATGGCTGTCAGGAGATTTTTATGTTTTGAGAGACAGGTGATATTAAAATACTTTTTAATGGATGGTTAAGCTTAATGTGATTAATAGATCATTTTCGTGTTCTGCAGTTAGGGTGATATATAGGAAAAAGCAGAATAGAAACCCTAGGGAAGTAATATTTTCATCCCAGGGTTTTTTTTTTCTTCTGCTTTTTTTAGTTTCTTYTTCTTCCACCTCTATTTTTTTTCCTTCTGTTACTTTACTGACATCGCATTGCTTTTAAGGAAAGATAATTGTGAAAAGAAAGAAATTTAAAATTAAGGCATTTCAAAGTTAGTCTTCTAATATTTTCTAAGGAAACTCAGATTGCCTGTGTTTTCCATTTCAAGTTCTGTGCTGTGCTGTCCCTGATAAGAGACTTCAGTGGTTTGAATGAACACCAAAGTATTAGCCTAAAGCAAGAAAACTGGCAAAAAACAACTCAAGGCTGTCTTTTAATGGACAATGTTTGTTCCTTTCTGTGGTGATTCCCCCATGACTGTGATCAGGAATTCTAAGGACTGAGGTACCTGCGAGTAATCTGGTACAGAGGCACAGTGGGAGGAAAAACACTGCATTTGATCTGAGGGATCAAACATTTTGGGGAATCATCTGATCTCAAGGATATGTGCTCCTTTTTTCCCCGCCATTATTTTTTTTAAAGATGCATCCCTAATCAGGCTTTGCCACTGCTCTGTAAACAGCAGGCCTGTTAGTGATGCTGAAAGATGAAGAGACTGGCAAAGAAAGACAAGGGAGCTTTTCTTCTCACTTGTGCTTTAAATATTTATTCTGGATGTGTGCTGGACCACTTCTGATTTGGAGAAAGGGACCTCAAATGTGAAGTGATACAGAAGCAGAGATTTTTATGCAGACTGCAGTTGGTGTTTTTTATGTTCCTGTGTCACATCCTCCCTGYTGGGGACAGAGAAGCTGCTCCTTGGGGAGCAGCCCTTGTCCAGTCCTGTCTCCCCTGTGGCAGTGGCTGCTGCTGGGCCCCTCYAGGCACCCAGGGGTGGGAGGGCTCTTGGAGCAGCACTTTTCCATCCTGTGGGCTGAGCAGCACCTTCAGTGCTTACCCAGAACTGCCACAGTCTGGGTGGGTACTCATYCCTCTGCAAAGCCTCCCTACCCCTGGCAAAAAGTGCTGTAAGCATGGGCCAGCCTTCCTTTCCATGGAGTCAAGCAGCATTCCCACCTCTCTGTCCTTCAGGACACCTGAATTTTGTGTCTGCTGAAGCAGTTTCCAAAGCTGTGAGAGCATTTCTCTATGAAAAACCAAGCACAATCAAGACAGGATTTTTTTTTAAGTCTTTCAAAGGTAATTTCTGACTTATCAATGTGTCTAGGTGCTTGGAACAGGTTTTACTGTGTGTGTAGCACTGTAATTCCTTCTAGTCTTGACATGTATTTAAAGAGGAAAAAGTGTATTTAAAAAGGAAAAAGTGTAAGTTTCCCATTCAGTTTCACAAATAAAAGCCTCACAAATTGCACCTGGGATGATTTATCACTGGCTGAAAAAGCAGGGAGCTTTCAACCCTTAACTGTGTGTTTCCTGCATAAATCCACCAGTCTGACACTGATCTAAGGTGCTGTAAAGGATTCACACACAGTTCTTGTTTGTTGGGAGCATCCAAAGTTGACTTTCTGACTGCACAGCAGAAATGCTCTGTTTGCTACTTACATGAGCATAATTTTGTGACCAAATTACTTAAGTCAGCAACGAATTTCACTGCTGCCTCAGACCTGCTTTAAATGAACAGGTATATTCATCAATCACCTCCCTTCTTCTTTGAGTACCAGCCTAATCAATACTTGAAAGAGCTGTTTAAACACTTTCCTATTAAAAAGGAAAAAAAAAATTGCAGGTAGACAAAACAGCAGAATAAATATTAGAGAGAATTTTAGGGACAGGCATTGAAGTTTGATGCTATTCTGCATTAGSACTTTATAAATCACTAAGCAAGAAGGATTATGCAATGGTACCATTCCACCCTAAATTCCACCCTAAAGGACATGGTGATTGCAGAGTTGTGGTTGCACAGAGACATCTGACAGCTTTGGAGCTTGGACAGTTTTTAAAACACCTCAGTGTAAAGGGATCACGTTTTGCTGAGCAGGGTGAGCATGGAAAGCACATCCCTGTCGTAAAAAAGCCAAGGAAACTCTGTGGATGTGCTCTGTGCTGGCCATCAAATGCTCAGATGCAAAGTGTCTTGCTGAAGACTCCTCTGTGCTGGGAAAAGGGGCAGGAAGGGGTGGATGAGGTCTCTGGAAGAGCTGTGGGTGCTGGCTCTGTCAGACCCCCCCACCTCTCATGAGCATGGCTGCTGTGGGGGCAAAGGCAGCACTGTGGACTAATGGCAAAGGGCTGGGTCTGTATTTCTGAACTGCTCTGCCAAAGGTGCCCTGCACRACCTGCTGGCTGCAAAAAGTGAGGGGATTTAAAAYACAGGAGTTACTGTGCAGCKATGCCTAAGCTGTGCCCAAAGATGKTTTTATGATTTAGCTCTTTATTTCTGACCTGGGCAATGATTGCTGGCACAGCAGTCTGGGCACCAGGGCTCCAGAAACATCAGGGGGTTCCCATTGTGTCCTCACAGGGGGAGATGGAACACAAACCTCGTGCTGAGAGCTCAGGGTGGCCTCAGCGTGCAGGAATTCCGCAGAAATGGCCACTGGCAAAAGGAGGATGTGAGACATCGTGTGATTGACAGCAGGTGGTGCAGAGATCTTTCCTGCCCAATTAAAGCCCATAAGCCCCACAGGGCTCTGCATGGAAGTTACCATTGTCCTTTTCATCCTGTATTTTGCAGTGTTGAGGAGTTTTTGGTTTATTGACTTATTTTCTGCTCTCAGCTCTTGTTCTTGTGCTGCATAAGAATGAAGAGGCTAAAACGTGTTTGCAAACCAGAAATGCTAGTTGTTAGAAATATAATTATAATTTCTTTTGGAAAATTAATTAGAAGTCTGAATGAATGCTTTTATATCATGATTCATTTAAAAGAAGTGTTTGGTTAGATATAAGCTTTGTTTGCATGTTCAGTGTAGTAAGACTGAGCCTGAAGTTCTTGCATGAACAATATCCTTCTCTCTCCCTCTTTGTGTTTAAAACTCCTTCCCAACACATTTAACAAAATGAAGGTTTAACAACTTCCTTTTCTCTTTCTAAATGTACCAGTTAAGTCATAGTAGTCTATTTTCCACCTGTAAAACTGCATTTACATGCTTAATCACAAAATCTCTTAAACCCATTATTACCTGCAGCAGGGGCTTTTATAATCAGATTTTTTTTTTTCTCTTTCAAAGTAAAAAGATGCTTCATTATTCAGAAAGTGGAGGTGTCTCTTCTGGATATTGTGTAGAAGAGGACATGCTGCTGCATGTTAAAGAAACATGAGCTGTGCAGATCAGCTTCCCTGTGGAGGAGCCAGCAGAGAATCAGAGTATTAAATGCAGCTCTTTATTTACATACCTCGGTGAGTGCTGGAGCAGAGGCCACCACAGAGCAAGTACTCTGACAATCTGCCTTCCAGAAATGCCATCCTGAAAGCTAATGACTCCTTCCTGGGAGTCTTCTCTAGCCTTACAGATTTAGGGGGCAACAAAAAGTCCCAGGAAAGGCAGCCCTGCTAACCAGCACTGATTTCCTCCAGGGGTGACTGCTGAACTCAACTTCAAACTAGAGCTGGCTGTAAAGATTGGAGCTTTCCTCAGTGCTGGGGAAAGAGTGATTTGCCCTGAGTGATGTGAGGCTAAGTTAAAGACTTTTCTTTGCAGWAGTTATCCTTTGTATCATATCCCAACCCCTTTTTTCCCTCATTTGAAAATATCTGGGGTGCTTTTCTTCTTGTGTTTGTGTACACTTTTAATACCTGCAAAAATCAGTGCCTCTAAGGAAGGTTTCATTCTCCTCAGTGCAGCAGGGCACGGCTCTGCCATCTAAAACCCTGGGTTGGCAAAACAAAACCAAAGCTGAAAGATTCCCACCTACTGCTCCTCTAAATCCCTGTTGATCTGTAGGGGATGGGAGAAGAGAATTGCTCCCTTCAAAGACAGGAGCATTCAGATGAGGAAATTTTAAAGCTGCACGTTTGTTTCAAATGGATCCTATTTAGCTTGACAGTAAAAGAGCCACGGGGCTGAATTTTATTAGACATTTGTGCAACAGGCATTAAATGTTTCATGTTAGGAATATATTAAATTCCATAAGAAAAAAAAAAAAGCCACATTCAGAAGAGATACAGAAAAGGAGTAGCATTCCTCTGAGATTTTTGTGCACTGAAAAGCTGAACATTGAAAAATTAAGTGATGAAGGCAACATGGAGGATTTTATCACATTTCCTGCCTTAGCCTTGCTGGATGGTTTTGGTTTTTTGGCTTGTTTTTATGTTTGGTTTTTTGGGGGGCTTGTTGTAGGTTTTTGTGCATCTGAAAAGCACCTCCAGAGGTGTCAACAATCCCATCATCACTTCAGCTCTTGCCATGAACCTGCAGGGCCAAGCCTTTTTGAAAAGCCAGACCCAAGCTAATGCTCTCTGAGTGGTGTTGAAATCAATTTGGAGCATCAGCTCTGAAGAACCAAATCCTCCCCTCTTCCCTTGTGWAGCCTCTTTGATTTGGGTATTGTCAGGGATTTGTGCTCAGTGAAGGTGAGAATTCTGCCTKTTTGCAGAGAAAGCAGCTCTTGGGCACAATGAAATGAGGGAAATGGACCTGATTGAGAYAAGAGGGGGGGAATTGTGCAGTGTTGCAACTCCCTGACTTGGGCTTGAATTAAAGGAAACTTTTCACTGCAGGTGACTGTGATGTTTGTGCACCCTCAACTCTGAGAGGAAAAATATTCAATGGAATGGAGGTGTGGAGTTTCTTGCTGTAGCCTTCAGTGCAGTGACATCACCATGTGGTGGGGTTCTCTTCTGCCTGCCACTAATTGAGAAATGTTTCCAGGGTAGGATTATGTGGAGGGTTTTGCTCCATATCCTCTTGCAATAGCAAGTAAATGTTCCTGAGCACTGAAACAATATGAGTGTGTTCTGACCTGGGGAGTCRTGGGCAGGCAGATACACAGATTGCTAATTGCACTGCCCATAATCATCTCCATTTCATAGACAACTCACACCCTGCCTTCCTCTGCTCCCATCTGGCTCTGTGCACTCCTGCTCCTGCCTTCAGCCMCACAGCATTAACTGTATTATAGGTGCCAGGGTGGAACACACCATCCTTGGCAGCATGTGGGGGAGGAGTGGTGAATGACTGGCATTGATCATGCTGCAATCAGGTTTCCTTGTTGAGATTTTGATAAGTCTTTGGGTGACCAAGCTAACAGGCTGCCCAGTGGTTCTCATCACTAAACTCCGTGCTGGTTTGTACCCACTCTTCTCAATAGGAGTTTCCCTCTAGTAATTAGAGGAGTAATAAGGGGGCAAGAATTCAAATTTGTGTGCTGTTTGTAGGTGGGATCTAACCTTTGGGGGCTTAGCTCTGGTATCATGGCACCTTTAGTGACAAATACAGTGGGACTGGAGCAGGTCTGGGAGGGCACTGCAGCCCCCTGGGGTGATGTTCACATCTGGCACACATCTGGGAGCGTGGCCAAGGGCCCCAGGTGTTGGAGGATGTTCACCTCATTCCCTAACAGAGCCAGAAGCACTATTACTACAGAGCAAAGGCCCAGGGTTCCAAAAGCTCCAGAAGRAAGTGATGCCTTCTCCATTTCCAGMAGTCTTTGGCCTCRGCCAGGTTACAYSCTGAAACAGAAATTTTGGACAAATACAAATTCTGAGGGCAGCATGGGAGCAGTTCAGTAAAACAGAAGATCTTTGCCTATGTGGAGTAGCCCTTTTAATCTGGTCTAAACTTTGTGTTAGTAACAGCAAAAGAGAAGAAAATGCCTTCCAGGTCTGTAGACAAGAGTTWGCTTTGAACACCTTTCCTGAAGCACCAGCAGTGACATGTCTGAAGGGTGATGTGACATCTTAGCAGATGCTGAATCACCCAGGATGCTTCAGCAAGTGGCTCATGTTTTAGCTCCAGAGGTTTCTCAAAGCAAAGCTCTTTTGACAGCAGCAGCGTGGCTTTTGTGTTATCCTTTGGTTTATCAGAGGAATTATATCTTAGGTTTGTTATTAATATTTCATTTCATTATCTGGGAAGCCCTGACAGGTTATGACTGTTTGCTCATATCAATGACTCAAAATGCTGGACTGGATTATTTTCAGAGGTTCTGTCAAAGGTGTGGAACTAGGCCTGGACCATAACCAGGTATAGAGGGGTCTAAATATATTATTCCAAACTCTATATCTTTATCCAGAGTAAAGATTTGCCTTAAAGATGGCCTTACAATGTCTGAATAGTGTTCTTTTGCCTGATGTCCCCTCACAATCATTTTCTATTTCCTCTTGTTCCATGTAGAGTAGCAAATGCTGACTTCCATTTATATTTTGAGAGCAACAGGGTCATTTATTACCATGGCCACTGACCTGAAAAGCTGAAAAAACAAACTAAGGATGCAGTGAGCATTACCTAGGCATGACTGACAAGATGTGGAGCAGGGAGAAGGATAGCTCACATCTGTGCTGCAGCTGCTAATTGGCTGCTGATATCCAGGATTTTGAATTAGATATTCTCTTCCTTTTCTTTGCTGTGAGAAGGCTCTTCTGAGGTTTTTTTGCTGGCATTTTAGGGATGATAGGCACAGTCTATAAATAGTGTGAGCAATGGAAATTCTACCATCCTCCCTAATCTAATGGGTAGCTAAACATCAAGTTTTCAAGCACCCCATAGGACTCTTTTTTTTTTTCCTTAGGATCCTGATTGACAGGATTTTTCTCTATCATTTTTAACAATGGCTTCACCTCTCAATTGTGTTTCTCCAATTCACTCTTCAAGAAAAACCTGTTCCTTGTGCCTGAACTTTTAAATGTCCAGGTTCTGGCTGTGCATTTCAAGGTCAATCTAAAGCTTGAATGCTTTATTTATCTGAATGGGTAGAACATTTCAGCAGGTTATTTTCATTTACCTGTACCATTCTGATGCAGAACAAAACTGAAGAAACCAGGGTGGCAAGTAAATATGCTTTTCTTGTTCCTGGAGAACCATCAGCTGTGCACAGCTGGCCTCAGGAGAGAATAGGCACTTCAGGCTTCTTAATGAAAAATAAAGGAACATGCTGGTCACTGTGTGATTTATCTGTCCAGCTACTCTTGTCCTTCATATGCAGTTCTTAATTTTGTGTGGTACTTAAAAATAAACCTCCATTGCTTATTCATCCTCTACATCAAGGCAGAATGAAAAGTAAATCTGAATTTCCTCCCCCCCCATGACCAATTTCACTTTGTCTTGGCACTCAGTAGATGTTGAAGGAAAGAGCTGAGTGACTGGGTCACACTGAGGCAGTAACTAAGCAGATGGCATCTCCTTATGTGACAGACCRGGAGGTTTTGAAGCTGTGCATCTGCTTTTAAGAATCAAATTCAAACTGAATTGACAGTCCTGTCAGATGGGCAGCCCTGAGCTGCTCCAGCAGGTGATAAAGCTGCCACAAGGCAGAAGGCTGCTCTGAATTTCCCAGTCTGGAGTTTGGGTGCACTCAGATGAAATCTGAATGGGAACAGGAAATGCAGGGTGCTGGTGTCTGGCCAGGCCATTGTCTGAGACGTGCCCTGGAGTTAAAGGCAGAAATTTGTCTGGCTCTTGCAGAAGGACTTGGAATGTGCCTCCTCTGCAGCTCAATGGCCATTTTTACTTCTCCAGGTACAATGGTAATGTTTTGTCAGCAGAACCCAGCTTGATACTGGATCCTTGTCCACCTCTGACTCAGGGATTTCTGCATTCCTTACAAATCAAATCATTGGAACTGTCACAATTTTATGGACTGTGTTATTAATAAGACTTTGTAGTGTGTCCTAGTTTAGGAACAAGAATGCAGCTCTGCAGTTCTCTGTGCCCTATATACCCAGCAAAGTCTGCACAGCTGGGCCAGGGCTGCTTCTTGCTAACCAGAAAACCTGAGGAGTGTAAAAATAATCACCAATTTCTGCTGCCTGTAAGGATGGATTTGCTTCATTTGGTGCAATGTCTCACACTATCACTGCTTGCTCAGGCAGTTGCACAAGATCCATCTTTTGTTCCCCTTGCCCTGGGATGGAAAATACTTGATCAGGACTTTTTATTTCTGCTGAAGGCCTACATGGCTTTATCCCACATCCATCTSTGCATTAGAAGGTGAGACACAGGAGCCTGTATGCTTATTTGGACTATTTTCAGTATTCCTATACCCACTCTAGGATAAGGATCATTATCCTGAGTTTTATTTTTGCTTACATAATTCCATGCAAAATAGTATAATAAATCCTGGAATACAGCTTGAAATAATTAGTGGAGAAGGATTTCAAAATTTAGGAACATGTTGTTTAATTTACTGGAGGAATTTGTTAGGAAAGCCTAATTGTTTGCTCTGTAGCATCACCAGCTTTATCTTYTATTGCATAAATATTTAACAGAGGTCCCTTTGTGAAGAAAATGCAAGAGAAAAATATTATCATACAACATAAAGAGCTAATAATTTATTTGCCACAGAATTGTTAATACTCTGTGTTTATACACCACTTCAATGCATTTTGTAAATATTTCAAAAAAAAAACAATTAAAATGCTGTGAGTTCAGGCATTCCTTCCATTGCTGTCTGGCATCAAAGTCTTGGCTCAGCAGGAACAAAACCAAATTTTGAAGAGAAAACCATATTATGTATATTCTTCCTTTACTACAAATGCCTGCCACACATGAAATGCAGTGAGGAGCAAGCAAACTGCAGAAGGAACCATGCAAAATAGATTTTTTCCAAATGAAATCTGACACGCCATGATAACTTCCTAAGCACTGGAGCAAAAGGCTGCAGCAAGACCCAGAGAAGCAGGATTTGCTTGGCAAACCTTGGCACTGCAGTGTAGCCCAGGAGCGATGAGCTGTGCCAAGCTCAGGCCAGGTGTGGATCAGGATTTTCCTCCCCTCGGAGCTCCCCACTGCAGCTCAGCTGTGCCAGGGAGCTGGCAATGCTCTGCTCCTCTGCTCTGGGTAGAAACTGGCTTAGAATTCACATTCGCACATCCTGTAAACAAAATTCAGCTGTTTAGGAGTTTTCCAGATGTTGGATTCCATCTCCCATCATGGCACCAAGGGGATAAAGGTTTGCTTTATTTGTTGAAAGTATATTCCTATCTTAACTATAGGCTTAATTAGAAGGAAAGATCAATATTTAGGATAATAAAAGCACACAGATAATTAGAATAATAAAACTCCAAAGATAATGAGAACAATGAAACTGGGTGATATAAGGATTTGGAATAATCTTTAGTAGATCTGGGATTTTGATTATAGTGAAATTGTCTCTGACCTYRGAGTTGAATAAGAGCAAAAAACATYTAAAAGTAAAAATGGCAGAGCTGAGAATTTCCCTTCTCATTCTTCTGAACTGTGAAAGGCTGTTTATCTGAAAAAAAATTAATTTTCTTCAGGATCAGTGGTGGTCATCTTCTTTCCCTTTTTGCAATGCAGGCAATAGTGTCACCTACAGCCCCAGTTTGAAGAGCTGTAATTTTTCATGAGAGATYCACCTGCTAACTAACACAAGTTAAATTTCAAAGGGCAACAGAGATCTTTGGAGCTATGAGAAAATTGAAATATCTTTTTGTTAGCCAAAATTTTCTTCTGTTTAATAAAATAGAGGAGCTGGGCTCATCTCCCACCTTCCTTGCCTTYTGTTTGTGCTGCTTTGTGGTGATAAATTCTAGGCACTGTCCTGTCTGTGCTTCTTCAGCCCCTCTCCATTGGCCCACTTGAGCTTCATTCCTGCCATCATTTCAGRCTTCTGGTACACCCAGTTCCATGAATGTTTCCTCTTGGTTGTGCTCATCATCTCACAATGTTATGTAATTCCACCTCCACCATAACACTTGTTTGTTAGGATTTTTTAATCTGATTGAGTTTTATTTTGGGTTTTTTTTTAATTTGGTTTGTTTTTTGTTTGTGGTTTGGTTTGTTTGTGTTTGTTTTCTTTGTTTTTTTAATTTCAACCACCTAGATGAAAATAACACCAGTGTGGACATGCTGAGATGTGCTGGTAGAAAAGAAACTATTATCATTCCTAAAGAGGAAAAGCAAAATACTCATTCTCTGCAACAGCTTTCTCAGCCAGGGCTCCTGCTGGGTTTATGTTGTTTTTGTTGTTGTTTCTTCCTCACTTTCATTAAAGCTGCTACCATCTCTTATTTCTGAACAAAATAAACTTGGATATTTTAGATTAGGCAATGGCAAAGCATCCCTGGAACYCTGAGCAGCCACTGCTGCATGTGGCTGGGTATTGGGACCTGCAAAAATAAGAGGGTGACATCTCAGATGGAGCCATGGCACTGTCACCTTCATTCTGAAGTTGAGAAAGGGAAAACTCTACAGACAGGAGAGAAAGCCAGGGAAGGCTTCTAGTGCAGGGCCAGTGAAAAGGTGAAGYGTAAGCAAGAAAAGCAGAGGACACTCAATAGCACAGCTATAAACAAAGTAAAATTATGCCTAAATTATTCTGGGGGATGAAATGTTAAGCAGGGGAAGTGGAAGCAAAACAGGATTGTGTGACTTAGTGAGAGTTCTTGATCTGTGGGCAGGAGCAAAATATCTGTGACTGCTGGTCTTACGAAATCTTAGAAAAGATTTTATTTGATTKTCTTTTTCCTCTCTCTTTTGGYTAAATGAAAGCTTCCCTGACAAAAAGAAGCACTGCTTTTCAGTGAGAATTACTCGAGGATTTGTGGCTGTGGAACAATGGATCRATATTTGTTTGCTAAAAGCTTCAGTTAAAGTGGGACAAGAGGAGATTAGCCCGATGAGCTGCTGCTTGTCCATGGCTATAGATTTCTCCTTGGAAGCTGGAGAGGTTTATCTTGCCCCCCCTGTTCAGAGCTGAGCAGTGRTCTGGGACAGGTCACAGGAATCACAAATAAAAGCTGCTGGTGCCACAGGTGCAATGGCAAAGCAGGACTCCTCCAAGGAGCAGTGTGGGCACCTCAGAACCTCAAACTGCCCATCCTTCAGCCTCCCTTTGCATCAAAAGAAGCCTGAGCAGGCAGAGGTTATGGGCTTAGAGTGAGGTTAATCAGACTTTGGTTTTATAATTGCTGCGCAGAGATGCCACAGAACCAATGAAAAAGGGTCGGTCTTAAAARGGTACATTATTATTYTTTTGTTGTTGCTGATCCCTTGTGCCCAAAACAGAGCTGGGTTTTCTCTCAGCTGGTTTTGTCCAGATGCCAAATACCAGCCCAGATCTGGGAGTTTGACAAATTGACACTTGCTACAAATTGCTCAAAGATCCACTAAAATCAGGGAGGCTTCGGCTGAACACAGAGGTTTAACCTCGTGGCTCAGACTGTGGGAGATAAGGCAGGATGTGATTTCCTCTGAGATTCAGGAATGTTCAGGTTGGAGTGAACCACACAGTGTTTTTAATCTGAGTTTTTCAATGCCATACAGTCAGGTCATTTTTATACCAGTTGGATTTGTTCCAGTATTTTTTTGTATTTCAGCAGGGAATGGCAGGACATAATGTGGKTTTTTTTCAGTGACGTGGATGTATTAACCAGAAGTGTCTAATTATCTTTATTGATTAACCTTATCTTATAAAGAAGTAGTCACTCAGTAGAACAGTCCATATCCTGTACACTGCAGAAAGAGAAAATGATTAATTTACTCCCTGGGTTGTACTGCTCTGTATGCTGTGAGAGTAAGTGATGGATAAAGGACAGGCTGCGCTGTCTTGGGTCAGAACATTAGGTCAGAGTCATTATTTACCTTTGAATATAGAGTGAGAATTTCCTCTTTTTGCAAATCATGATCCCAATTCACTTGTGTACAGGGAGAGGCAGAAGTGGGACACACACCTGTGTCCTGCAGAGATCTGTGCATTTATAGAGCTGCACTTACAGCAKCTCTGAGGGAGATGTGCAGGGAAGGAGGACCTGGGATTTCTGAGATGCTGTTAAGAGCTTTCTCTTAAAAGTCCATCGAGATTTCTGTTCATTTCTTTCAAATCTGTCTTCCTCTGAATGACCATTGCCAGAGTTCATTTTTGCTTACTTTTTATGTCAGCCAGTAACACCTTGCTTYCCTTCTTGTGATCCACCACTTTTTGTTCAGATAATATGGTTGGAGCTCTTGCTTTGGTCTGTAAGTCTTTAGTGCAGTAAGATCCTGGTGTGCTGTGAAGGATCCTAAAAGCAGATTAATGACAGAAGCTGACCTCTATCCAGGTTTATGTATGGTGTGTGTATGGCTCTGGATGGTCTGTGGGTAYATTACAGTTTCTATTCCCATCTGGAGATGCCTTACAAACCTCAGGGTAGGAGTGCTCATCCTGCACTATAATTATTATTATATTGCTATATTTCTTGCAATGGAAACAAAGTTATATAAGCAATAACCCAAAAAATCCCAGAAATAAAAATGTTAACCCAAGAATTTTCTATCAATGCCTTGTGGGTCAAGAGAGCTGAAGGTTTCACAGCTTTCCTTGCTGTGTTTCTCAGCCTCCCTGTTGGTTTGTCTTCTTAGCCAGTGTGTCTCAGGTTTAATTTCATTCTCTGCAAAACTGGAAGATTCTCTTCTAGGCATTCCCTATTCTCAGGTTTCATTTTGCCTTTTGTGATCCTGTTTTTGTCCTAGAGGCAGTCTTACTTCTGTTGATGTCTGGAATGGAGTTATCTTCTTCTTTTGTTATTTTGCCTCCTTTACACATGAGGGAGAGCTTCCTCTCCTGCAGCCCATCAAGCCAGGCCCCTCCACTGTGATAATCAGATTTTCTCCTGCTGCCATCCCCCTCCTATTCCCAAATCACTGCTGCCTTCCACTTCAGCAGGATGTGCTGCAASCACTGCTGCYAAMGTGCTGCATTTCTCTCCATGCTGAACCAGCCTCCCCCTCTCTCCTGTGTCAGTAACCACTCACCTGCCTCCAAAGGAGCTCTGGTGTCCTTTGCTGCCCAGAAAATCAGGCTCTCCTTGATCTTTGGGGCTCTGAGTGTTCCCACAGCATCCCAAACCATCCTGAGGGATACTGAATACAGTCATGCCTATCCTTCTGAAAAGGCTGGATGAAATCAYCTTCTGATGAGTCAGATGCTTCTTGCTATTTGTAATACAAATGTAACTGAGTCAATTTTGCCTTTGAGTACTTTCACTGTTATGACATCCCACTTAATATGCTGACATTTTGACCTATGCCATACTTAAAATATATATATCAAAAAACAACCCAGTGATGTTTTGTAGGTTTTTAGGGTTTTTGAGGATACTGCTCACTAGTGGTTTTCCATATTCTGGGAGCTGATGACTTTAGACATGTTCAGAGAGTTGCCTGTCCTTACAGCAAACCTGGTGCCTGCTTAGCAACTTCTGTCTGTTGTCCAGAGTACCTATTTTTGTCTCTAAAGGACATGAACTCAGTGCTCAAAAATAAATCTCCTCGTTGATGTAGCCCTGATTTTATGATTTCTAGCAGAGTCCTACTCGTATATTTTAAATCTAATTTTTACATTATGTTTATTCCAATTACACCAGCRTAAGATCATGAGATTGAATGATAAAGTAATAAAAGGACATTTGCATTAATCACAGATTCTGTAWCCTGCACAGAACTGTTTTTCTGTCAGTCAGATCTCATTTGCCCTGCTGACATGAGCAGTAGCACTCTTGTAGCCAAGGAAGAGAAAGAATTTTCCTTCTACAGGGAGAAAAGCAAACCTGAGCAGCGCTGCTGATAGAATATTCTGTTGGTTTGAAGTTTTCTGCTTATGAAAGGCAGCTGGGGTTTGTTCTTCAGACACTAAAAGGGAGAGGTTTTTTTAGGTTTCATCTTCTGTTTTCCAATTTTAACCCACAACATTTATTTTAGATGATTGTATCACACGGTATAAAGTAAACTTGTGCTAGATTAAAAGCCATTTCATGGAGTTTACACTTTGCTGGTTTTACAGAGTAGCATAAAACATAAACGTATCTTGGGATTTTTTGTTCCTCCACAAGAAATGGAGGATGTTTTGCTAGCTGCTTGAAAATGGGATACCAGAATGTGTGTTAGTAGAAAATAACCATTTTGAACATGTTAATGCTGCTCTGTGGAGCAAATTCTGCCTCATGAGGCCAACCTTAAATTTTTCTACTATTGAAATAATTATGTTCAATTACAATTTGTAATCCAGGGTTTAATTTAATCCACAGATAAAACGTGTGCTTTGTCTTCATCTTCACTATCCAGCTGTTAAATGGAACAGAAGGGGAGCATTTATCACTGAGAAAATTTGTTTTTTAGAAGCTTGTGTTATAGCTTTGCTTCCATCAACTTCTGTAAAACAAGGGCATTCATTAGTGTCAGGAGTGTGACTGGATAATCAACACACACACAMGTTTACTGCTCTTCTTTCCACGTTTTTCCAAAAGCACTCAGGATGGGGAGGTGCCTGGGGGAGGTTTCCAACTTCATCCCCAGGCTGATCTGTCCACGCAGCAGCTGATCCTGTTTCCTCAGGATTCCTCAGTTGCCTTTAGGAAATGTGCAGTGGGGAAATGTCAGGCTGAAAACTCTGTTGTGGAGAGATATGGTTAAAAAAACACTTGCCTGATCTTTGGGGGAAATGTGAGACCTGGAGTGGTGTGAGTTGTGTTTCAGGGTAGCCCATGAGTGGCATTTACAAAGCAGAAATCTCTAAGTTGTTTCCAAAATAAATAAGTGTGGTTGCAGAGCTATAAGGACATGTTTGGAAAAAGGCAATACCTTGTAGTGTCTTTATTTTGTCCCTAATAAAGACTAAGACTGGAGCGTGGGGTTAGCCTGGGACACACAGGCAGCAGGCTGAGTTCCTCCCTCAGATGTGACCCGCACTCCTTTGTGAATTCTGCTGTTCAGCTTGATAAACTTCTGCAGTTTTTCTATTACACAGGACAAAGCATCACTATTGATTTTTACAGCCTGATGAATTTTATTTCTGTTCTCTTGCAAAATCAGCACAAAGGGGAAAAATCACAAATCATTGCACRTAACTATGGAAAATTTTCCAGCTTAATGAAAGCTTTGTACTTACGTCTGAAATTTTAAAAAGCACATGTGCTACTGTTGTTTTTCCTCTGGCAACATCATTGTTTTAAAACAAACTGGTTGCTAGTTTGGCCATTTGCTGAGTGGAAAATCAAACTGTCAGGAGCTATTGCTGATGCTTTTGATCTGATGAGGGAAAGGTGAACACACAGCTCTGGCTGAGTGGGCTGGAGGAGAATTATTGAGCACARCCACTCTGGGTCTCCTCCTCCAGCAAACCTGCAGACATCAGCCCTGAAGTCAGAGCACTGAATTCTCCTCGTGAAATCAAGCCAGCAGGAGCTTTGTATTTCAGAAATCTCAAAGCCATATCAATTAGGAGAGGCTCTTGCTGACCATCACACATTGATATTTTTGTTGCCTGGGAAAGTTTGRGCAAGGCTGACTTGAGCATTTCACTGAGTAAGGGGAAACCTTTTCTCTGCTTCATACTGTGATGACATATAAATATATCAGGTATTCAAGAGCAATGTAGCCACAGGAAAGAGTTTTTCCTCCTTTTTCCTAGACTGTAGACCTATTTTTGAGGTGGATTTAAAGACAAGAGGAAAAACCTTTCCAAACTATAAATTAATGGCTCAAATATTTCTAAATGAAATTGGAACAGCGTCTGTGGTGTTTTATTATCTTTTGCCATACAGAGCTGTCTTTGAAAGGGGAAAAAAGCTTAGTAAAAAGTAATTTCAGAGCCTTGACTGCTTTTTGATTACAATTCGGGATTACTGTTTTAATCACTGCTTATCAAGTAATACCACAAACCTCAGAGCATGACCATCTTTCTCAGGGGAAGCCAGATTTAAAAGCCAATTTCCAGCAATCCTTCCTCTTTCTTCCAAACTCCTCTAACAAATATGGAGGGATAATAATCTGTGATATTACAAGAGACCCTAAGCAATGCATGGCACGCTGTGTTCTCAGATTCCTTCTGAGTTGTCCTCATTATTGGAGAAGAGGAAATACTGGTGTAAATCTGAGCCTGCTCTTCATCCAAGGCAGCCTCCAGTGGGGTGCAGGGTCTCACACMCTCACCCTTTCCCAGGCAGGTGACAAATTTGACACACACAAACATGTCCAGATGGAGCATGAGCATGTTTTCGGGGCAGGTCTGAAATGTGTGCCTCGGATTTGTGTGCAAAGCACTGCTGCAAAACGGCTTCATGCACCAACCAAAGCCTTGCAAAGGTGTGGATGAGMAGCCACAAGAGATTCTGGAGCTAAAGGATGAATTTTAACTCAAAGTTACTGATATTGCATGGATTTCCCATGACTGGAGATGGGTGAAGCAGAGTGAAGGAAAAGGGAGACCTTTTCTTTGCAGTGCATTGGGTGTTTGTAAGGGGAAACACCCCTCTCTAAAATTCAAGCAGGTGCTCAGTGAAGACCTGAAGTGGCCAACAACAACTCTGGAGCTGATTTCTTGTGTTTTCCCTGTGACTCTGTCTCACAGTGGAGCACCATGAGCCCCTCTGCAGGATCCCTGGCATGTCTTAGTTCCTCCACATAAATATTGCTGCTCATTCTAAAAGAGAAGACAAAACCTCCCTCTCCCCTCTAGAAAGCTTGCATCTAATTAAGGTAATCAGATTCATCCTGGCCACAATTAACTTTTCTCTGAGTTATCCAGATGCTGCTCAGTGATGCTGGGGATGGARGAGGACCAGTGGATCTTTACATTTCTTCTCTGTAGAGAGCAGGTTGTGACCTGATGGGACATGRTGCATTTTTTATCAGCGTTGCTGTGAGTCATCTTTGCCACAAGGCTTGGAATGTGCAGCTACCTGCTAAGGGGCTCCAGAGCTGGTTCTATGCAAGAGATAATTTATGAGATTATCTCTAKGCAAGAGATAATTTGGTACAGGAGCTTGTAGACAGTGTTTGGAGTGTTGAAGGAAGGCAGTGTTCACTCCCAGGCTGGTGTTCCTGTGARAAGAACACTTGTAAACAAATCACTGCTTTTTTTTGTTTGTGTTTGGGTTTCTGTGTGTTCTAGCCACAAAAAGAGTTTTGAGTAGTGCTAATGAAATGATAAATGGTTGRAAGGGATAAATTGGTGTACATCCATCTTCCTGGAGTAACAGAGAGCTCCCAAAACCACTGTGCACATCCAGGTTTTACCTACAAGTGACCAGGAGTGTTCCATGAGTGAGAGTAGAAACAATTACAAATTCTATACAAAATATTCTTAAAATATTCTTTCAAAAGGAAGTGAACTCATTTACCTATGGGTCATCAGTCACAGTAAAACTGGCAGGGAGTTACAGTCTGGAAGTCGTGAGCTTGTCTGTGTGGTAGCCAACTGAGATGTCTCTGGTACAGGAGCCCAGCATTCTATCCCTGCTTGTAAAATTACCATCATTTTCATCTGCTCTTTCTGCCAGCCTAAATCAATGTGCCAGTCAGCTCTAAAAATATAAAAAAACCAAACCCCTCCACCCTGTTAAGAAAATACATCACTGCCAGCAGCTCCTACACATGAATGAGCCTCAGCAAGCAAACCACTATGCATGGGTGGCAGAGGAGGAGAAAAACAAGGAATTGATAAAGAAATTTATTTCACTTTCAGGCTTCTAAGACATTGGCTTAAAAACAACAAAGAGAGAAAATAAACCCAGTCATTTTTTAAAATCATGAAAAAGACACTGACAGGGGCCTGTGAGATTAAGTAGTTTWAGGGTGGGGGGAGTTGCCTGCAAAGGCAGACAGAAGATTTAGGCCTGGGAATTATTTCCAGTTATTGTTCTGGGGTTCTAGTCAYGTTCCTCAAATATGGATTGACCTTAATATCTCTAAAAGCACAATTCCTGAACCTCTTGCTGCTTGTAGTGTTCAGCTGAGTGTTTGGATAGGTGTGCTAAACTCCTTTGTTTTTACAGGAACTTCTACTTTTATAGGAAATGGTCTCTCTTGTTTGGTCATTTAAAATGCCAAAGCAAAATTGCCTTGAAATTCAAATGGTTTGCTGGTAATTATGAGTCAGGGCAGAGGATTTTCCTCTGGGGAGACAGCAGAGTCAATGTGCTCACAAGTGAACACAGTCAAGAGACTCTTCATAATGACCAGGAGCCTCCCAAAAATGAAGCAGGGCTTCAGGACAGAGATGATGCAGGTGGGAGATTACCTCAGAATGCTGGGGCTAAAGACATATTCTAGCATGTGCTTTGTGGGGGCAGAACACATTCACTGTGTCAGAAAAAAAGTGGAGGCAAAAGGTTTTGATTGTTGACACCAGTTCTGCCAGAAACAACCTTAAAAAATGGTTCATTCTTTCTGCAGAGTATGTTGTGCTCAACATGAACACAGTATTTTATGAAACAGGAGCACTGGCTGGCTGCTTGACTTGAAAGAAGGTTGTTAACAAGTCTAGGCTTTCATCAGAAAGGTGTAGAAAGAAATCCTGATACTTTTGTAGCATCATTTSTGTGAGTCTGAGCTGTACGACAGGGCCTGCCGTGAGGGCCTGTTGGATCTTCGTGCTGCATCCTGCTGTACAAACACAGCTCCCTAGAGCAGCTGGGTGTTTTCCTCCCCTCCCACAGAGGTCAGATATTCCTGGTTTTCTGCAGTGCAGGTGATGCACTGAGGCAGAAATGCAGGGCCAAATGTATAAACTCCRTAACTCGTGCCGAGATCCACGGCCGCTTGCTGGTGGATTCTGTAAGCTGCAGGGGCCCTTCTGCACCTTCAGAGGTCTCAAAACTGCTTTGGATCTACTCCTGGGGGATGTCCCCAGACCACAGCATTGGTTCATGGCCTGTGGGAGTCTCAGACATGAGATTGGAAATGCCAACCTCATTAGAGACATCGAGGGATGAGGGAGTGGGATGAGGATGTGGCAAGGGAGGGAGGRAAGGTGCATCAGGGGACTCAGGTACATCTCACTCCAGTTTCTTGGTGAAGGATGGTGTCCATGAGGAGCTAAGTTTTGAGGGCTTCCTCACCCTGCACAGGCAGAGGTTTTCTGGCCTTCACTGTGTTCTTGCAGTGTGAGAACATGAGGACAAGGGAGGGTTGCCATGTCTGTCTGGTGTATTGCTCACCAGGAACATGTTTGATTTATTTTACTGTGCAGGTTTTTTTCCCCGTGCATCCATAGAAAACATGGAATAAATGACATAGACTGACTGAAATCGTGTCTCCCAAGCCTCCTCTGAAAACTTAATTAAACCCACAGGGTCTTGTTTRGGGGTAGAAAAACAGCAGGGTGTGATACTGAAGACCAGTAAATAAATTGTTGATGCTCCTTGCTACTTCAATTGTGCTTCTAGGGATGTGAAAAAAAGTAAAAATCTATTATTTCTGCCTGACTATTCTATCATTAGCACCTTCTTTTTGTTTTATCCATGACTTCCTGTTGAAGAAAACTGCACTGGGGAAAAGAGAGTTTTTAAAGGTTGGACTTAGGCTCATAAATATATAGGCAGCTTCTCTGCTGAGCCTGAAATTTGTTGCTGCTATTTTTCATCCAACAGATCTCATCTCACAGTCTGAACTGGAGACTTTGGATGTGGTTTGGAATGCTAACATGACATTGTGTGACACTGGGACACAGTGGCTATGGTGGGGACAGAACCCAGTGACCTCTGTAGTAAAGCTTAGCACGCACAGCCCATTAACCACCCTTAATCCTTATCCCTGTGTTTGGTAACTTATCTGTTCCAGGAAATTGTGGTTTATATTTTCAGTGATCTACTGAAGTAAGACCTGGGTGAACAACTGGGGTACAGTGACCTGGTCAAGGTCACATGGAAATCTGAGCTGGAGCAGGGATCTGGAATGGTTTCTCCACTGGATTGGTAATAATGGATGGGGCTGAAAGAGAAGTATGTGCCCCTGTCAGATCCAGGCAGCAAGCAGAATACAGGAACATGGCATAAATGACAATAAATCTGTGTAATGAGCTGTTGGATTATGTTCTTTTCTGATTTAGAGATGAGGTAACTGAGAGGTGTTTTTTAAAAACTTTTATTCTATTTTCAGTCTCATGAGAAGGGTGAGACAACACAGGTGCTATAATTCATGCTACTACAATCAGAAGCTACTTATTTCCAAATTACAATACATTWTAAGTGTTTCTTSACCTATCWGCTTTARCCACACCATGCTGTAGATGCCTTAAAACCAATAATCTAAAATTGCCTCTCATGGGTCCTGCTACAATGCATCTTTCACAGTTCTATTTCTCCAAAGTATCCAGTCTTATTTGCAAAGCCATCCTTTGAAAYTTGTTTCTAATTCTGTTTCTCTCTCAACCATGTCTGTCCTGTTCCATGACATTTCTRAKGCAGCAGCTCTTATTCTGYGTTCAGCAGATCTAATTCTATAACATTTCTAAGTTACCATTTCTTATCTCAAAGTTTACATACAGATGCATATTATGTGAGTCTTCTGTCAAACTTAAAAAATTMTCCACAAATTCATTTCCCACACTGAGAAGAGAGGTGCTTGAGACCCTGGCAGCCACAGGAAACACTGAAAATTTTATCCTGGGCCTGCCCTTCCTGCTTCCTCAGTGGTGGCAAAGTCTGGAAATGGCTGGTGCAGTGGCATTTGCAGTCTTCACCTCTTCTGTGAACGAKGTATCAGCCTGATAAACAATGCAAAAGAGGAAATGCCAGTTCCAGAAATGTTCCACAGCAGTGTCCATGCCTGTGGGCCATGGCCGGGCAGGGCTGGCTGAAGCCCCTCCTGGGGAACCAAGGAGCTTCAGCAGGACATGGTGGCACAGGAGGGGACAGGCTGGCACAGATGGGGACAGGATTCCTGAGCACTCCATGTCTGGGCACAAAGCCTCTATCTGGTGACCTCTACTCTGCCACTGTGAGGGGAAAGGGGCCCAAGTTCTGCTGCTGTAGGAGCAGCCAGACAGATTGAGCAGAGAGCAAACTTTCCTGCAGAGTGTTGTTGATGCAGTGGCTCAATCCTTCCTTGATATATGTAGACATTAATGGAGAGATGCTGTGGATTGGCCTTTTAGGACACTGGTTATAAAACAGGATTTAGATTCAGTCTAAATGATTGCTGTGTTTTCCTCTTCTGTTTAATGAAATTGGAGAAGAGGAAACTTCACAACTTCTGTTTTACATGTCAAAATTTCTCTCCACSTTTTTCTTCAGGGCCTTTTCTTTCTATGGTGTAAGTACAAGTGGAGGACATGCAGTTCTTGCTGTTGTTACATGGAAATGAGTAATGGTTTTTGGGCAAAGACCAAGCTTGGTTTCCAGAAGGCTGCTCTTCCCTGCCCATTCATCTATGTGATATAAAACAAACCCAAAATATACAGCAGGAAAAAAGGACTGTTTAGTATTCAGAGCTTGAAATACATTTAACAACATTGCCCTCACCTAGGAACTAAATTATTTCTTCAAGAACTGTACAGAGAACACTTGGCTTTCAATTTACAGCATGGTCTGCTGGAACACACTGCAGTGTCAAGTGTGCTGTGGCAGGATTGCTGAACTTGTACCAGTAAAGGCTCTGAACAGCACCTCTGCCATGTCAGAGGGTGTGCTGGAGATTCAGATCAGGAGGCAGACTTTCTGATGCTTTTTCCAGAGTTGTTACTGTTTCTGGAGGATGAATRTTCTGAGAGAGAAGATGAAGAGCTCAGAGCCCTGTGGTTTAAGCAGATATTCTTCAGGCTTTGTGCCTGAGCTTTATTGGCTGAACTATTCACTGCATGCCTTGGTTCCTGCTTTTTAAACTGGGATAACCCAGCCCTCTCTTAGACCTTTTCTCCAGCCCAAATTGGTTGCCCATTCTCAGTTCTACAAACAGGAATTACAGGGCTTTAATGTGTTTGAGTGAGGCTAAGACTCACAAGGGCTGGTCTGAAATAGCCACAACTGCACTATATACAAATACAAGGACAAAACTTTGTGTTTCACCAGGATTGAAAGAGTTGTGCAGTCCTCTGAAGTTCCCTGCCTTTGGACAGAGTAGAAAATTTTATTATCTCCTTTCTAATTTCATCTATTGAATCTTTGGCCTTTTGCTAATGTTGCCAATGTTCATAGTTCATGAACTAGCTAGAGTTTGGGAAGTGAGAAAGATTTTCCAGATCTTTATGGGAATGTGTGCTGCTGCTTTTATGCTGGAGAGCTGACCTGGATAATGCTGGGTTCTGCTTCTTTAATGCCATTGGCTTCACTCATTCCTGGACATATGAGGTATTTATTCATTCTAGTTTATTAGAGAAAAATTGCGCCTGAAGGCTAATTTCATTAAGACCTTTAGAAGCAGCAAATAGCTCTARTAAGTTAGTATCTTAAAAGGAGAAGAAAAGAAAAACAAGGGAATCATGCCAAATCTAATTAAATGTAGGGGGGGACTTTGTTGTGAGTTTTTTTGTTTGGTTGGTTTGCTTTCATTATTTGGTCTCTCCTTAGATTCTGAGACCATTTTGTTAATGGCACAATGGCTGGCATGTGCCCGTGCTGCCTCTCCTGTGATGGAGGGAGATGTGCAGCATGAGCATGTGGGAAGAGACTGTGCACAATCCACTGGGGACACAGAGGTTTCCACAGCAATTTCGTGGAAATCCATAACAAATGCATTGTTAGGTTGGTTTATTCCTTCTCTTTCCTGCTGTGTAAAGTATTTGATATTCAAATTAAAATGGTGCTTGTTTAGGACAATTCAGTTATAGAATAAGCCTGGTAATTGGTGCCCGTGGGACTGTTTACACTCTGCTTGGTGTAATCTACTTATGGAAAATTAATGAAAGGCAATTTCCTCCTCCGTTGTAGCTGTTTTAATATGTACACTGTGTCGTTTCCTCTTCCAGCTGAAGCTTCAGATGCTTGTTTGGGGACAGGAGCTCCRACAAACCGAGGTGCTCCCCGGAGAGCCCCTTGGGCTTGCGCGCGGTTTTGGCGCCAGAGCCCCGCGGAGCAGCGACTCTGCACGCTCTGAGCTCCAAACTCCTCCTGTCCCCAGGAGCACTTTGCTATCARTTCATAACTTTGATTTATAACCACYTGTGAGACTTCCCAGTGGCAGCTGAGCTGAGCTGGGGGTTTGTCCAGCTGAGCTGCCTGGCTGTCCCTCTGAGCACAGCACAAATCCGCACCCAGATGTTCACATCCAGTGCTTGCTCCTGCCCCTCTCTGGGGAGCTGCTCTGGGGAGGGAACSCAGATTTTTCTCAGGAAACACATGGTCTGAATCTCCACGGATCCAACTGTAGGTTACTTTTCAGCTTCCTTGAGCAGCTGCATAAGCCCTCATTGTAATATGGAGAGGAAAAGAAAGGAATTATTGCACAGCTCGACATTCTGTGATTTACTCAGTGTGCAGCAGGAGTGTGATGGGATGTCAGTAGCACTTCTTGTACACCTGTAGAGACATTACTGTCCCTGCAGGTTGGTGAGGGAGGAAACCTCTCAAAGGCCTGAATGAAGCTTGAGCTAGGGCTCTGCTGTCACTGTGCCCTGATTTCCTATTTCCCATTTTGTCAGACCACGGGAGGAAAGTCAGATTCTTTACTCAGGAATGTTTTCCAGCTGTTTCACAGAGAGATGATTTTAAATGCAAGGGTGGGTGTGAGAAATGAAGGATTTCAGTGAGTATTCAATGTTGCAAACAGCACTGAAGCAGTTCTGGGCTGTGGGATACCTGAGTCAATATGGCCAAAGCAAAGAGCTCCAGAGCAAATAGCAGCAGCAGAATTGGGAATACTGAGAGCAGAATAGCATTGTTTTGTTATTCACAGTGCTACAGATAAATTTGCTGAGGAAATACCAAATGCAGAAAGCTAGAATTCAAAGAGGAGAATGAAATCAAGATGATCTTGGGGAAATTACTGATCTGCTTTGCCTGGTGGGGATGTGAAACCATTGCCTCTTACCTCAGCAATAAAGCATCAGAGGTAGCATAGGAAATATGCTCAGTTTGACCTAGACCTGTTACCTAGACACCAGCGCTTCACTGTSTCATCCCAAATTCCCTTCCCTCCTTCAGGCAGTGGACAGACTCTATTTTCTTTATCACTTCCAAGAAATGCCTTTTTTCTTTCKGTGTTCAGTCAGGTTTCCTATCTGGACTGTCATGCCTTCAARTAAAAAATATTGTAGCCTTCTCTCAGTGTCCTTAAAATTGGCATAATTCTGCCTGACCCAGACACAATTACAAGTGCTGAAATCATCTTTCTGATTCTCACTTTGCCTGTTTTCCTGGTATCTCCTTCAAGTCAGGGCTCTCCTTTCACATTCTCCTTCTAAGAGATTATTTGGGTAAGATTAGGCTGACCGAAAGAGGTGGATGGGAAGGGGAGGRGATTGTCCCCGTTTTTGTCCCCCTTTGTCATCTCCCAGATGTATTTGCATCTGAATAAATAGCAGGGGACAAAAGAGATAGATGTTGATATGGAAAACATGGGAAAACTCACTATTGTACATGCATCTCTGTCTGGTTTACTAATGTGAAATACTTGTTTGGGGAATGTTCTTTGCCAGAGAGGGCCCTGGTCAGGGCTGCTGTGCTTTTTGCAAGTGCAGAGCCCAGAGCACAGGCAGCCAATGCTTTGCTGAGCTCAGCACCATGCCTGTTCTACRTCCAGCAAAGCTCACCTGCACAGTGCTGTGTCTCACATTTAAAAGCTTGATGTATTGCACACAAGGTCCAACTCATAACAGGCTGTGTTGCACAGCTCATTTGGTGTCGTTCTGAGAAGCATCACTCAGCTGCTGGCACTGAGAGCCCTGAAAACAATGATTCATTTTGCATCTCAGCCCTTGGGAGGGTGGGGAAGATTTACTGCCTGCAAATAATGAGGATGGGTGAAGTTGTATCCTAGGGAATGGGATGGAGGCAGGGAGCTTGAGGGATGAGCAGCTCTGGGGTCACCTGGGTGTTCCCACTGGCAKGATCAAATTGAGATGGATCAGAGTCACTCTGCCTCCCCACTCAGTCGTGGTCCTGTGCAAGAGCTGAACCTCTCTGTGATGCAGCATCTTCCCAACACTGGGGCATCTACAAGATGTCCTTGGAGATGGGCTGGAGGGGACACAAAGAAACTTGTAAAGGTTTTTGTTCAGTTCATCAATACTTGAAGGGACTTGAAAGGAAAAGACATTTCCAGAAAAATAATTTCTCCTCACCAGTCAGTTAATGTCATTGAAAGGTTCTGTCTGTTCTCTCCAGGTGATTGGCACCTCCTGCTCTGGATTGAAGGAAACTCTCTATTCATATTAACATAACTTTTATCCTTTTGTCACTTTTGAAGTCCCTGCGGACTTTAATTTTTGCTTTAGGCACGGTGAACTTTATTATCATTTCATTTGAAGAAAATAATGAAAGGGACTTGCTTGAGAAGTGTCCTGTTTCCTCAGGACTCCTGGGTTCAATGACCAAGACCTCCAGTTGTCTTTCAACAACTCACACTTGGTTTTTGCTATGCATGACATTCTCTTTGTGGATAGTAGATGTAAATGGTAAATATTCATCCCCTGCAGGAGCTGTGTTGCACTTTTTGCCATGTGGYTGCCCAGCTGTGGAAGGCAGAGTGCAGTCTGTGCTCCCTGCAGCACATGGGTAGTGTTTTGTAAATGGGGAGTTGTTTAAACAGGGTGTGAGAGCTGTCATGGGATGTGCTGGGAGATGGGCAGGGACTTCCCATCTGTTGGGYGTCCTGATTTGAATGGAAGGGCAGGAGCACAGAATGGTTTTGTTAAAATGGAACTTCAGGAACYGCAGTGACAGGACAAGGGGGAATGGCTCCAAACTGAAGATCAGGTGTTAGGAAGAAATTCTCTGCTGTGAGGATGCTGAGGCCCTGGCACAGGGAAGCTGTGGCTGTTCCYGGATCCCTCAAGTGTCCAGGTTGGACAGGGTTGGAGGAACCTGGGCTRGTGGAAGGTGTCCCTGCCCATGGCTGGGTTTGGGACAAGATGAGCTTTAAGGTCCCTTCCAACCCAAACCCTTTTGTGGTTCTGTAACTTGGTTATCTCTGATTCTAGGAACTACTCAGATGAGCAGTTATGATAAAATAGCATTTTGCACAAGGAGCTTGCCTGAAATGGAGTAAAAATATGAGGAAAGTAAGAATATTTGGCTCCATGGCGCAGTCATTCTAAGTAAGTAAAATTTAAGGAAGCAAAAAAGGTCTCATAATAAGTWCATTCCTGTTCCCTGATTATTTTCTGCAGGTTATTAGGAATAAAGTACAGCAAAAACTGAGAATACYTGAAAATCACTCCACTGTCTGTAAAACTTATGACAGACACTTTTCATTTAATTCATTCAGGAAATCGATGTGTCTTACAGAATCATTTGACTGTGGTTGGCAGGGAAATGATAAATATACATGAAAACAGAATTGGATTAATAATTTTTGACAGGTAATATAATGCAGCTGTTGCTGAATGACATTAACAAGAGAAGGCATGTTAAGTCCCAATGTCAGAGTAGGGCTAGGTGGTTATAATGTCTGAATAAATTTCCTGCTTTGACTGAAGACTCTGGATGGCAGATGGAGATTGACAATATAAAGTTCCATTAAAAAGTCCTTTGCTTTGCTAATTCCTGACTCTTTTACTGGTCAGTTGTCTGCTCATCGATCTTGGCTGACTGAAATAGAATTTCCCCATTCTGTCTGCCTGAGCCAATAGATTTAATTTGCAATATACTGAGTTGTGAAAAAATGGGAAACTTCATCCTCCTGAGATCAGCATCCCAAAGAAGGCTGTGGTCATCTGGGCATGGCAGCATGTCTTTTTTAACTTCCTTCTTTCCCATGTAAGACTGAGATTTTTAGATTTCTTTCTTCAGGGTTTACGAAATGATTGTAAATTAATGTGAAAGAAAAAAATTTCTTTGTGAAAGATGYCAGATTGGGATTTTTGCAGCTTTTCTCTTCCAGGTTCTTTATTCCCCTTCTTTTAATTTTCTTTTTTTTTTTCCTAACCTCCTAGACCATTTGTCTCTCAGCTTTCCTTCATGTGGCATTTTTTGTCCCCAAATAATGCAAAGCAATCAGAACTCACTTTAAACTACCTATGAATACCACCTGGAAAAGGATATCACATGTGCTGTTTCTTCCAAAAGACAGAGAGGTGGAGATAATCACATTTTGACACTGTTCATAGAGTGATGAGATGGAAAAAATACAGTGTGAGTTTTTCTGTAGAAGGTCCTGTCCACAGCCAGCAGACACAGAGCATCCCCATGAAGAACCTGCTGTCTGAAGCTGCCATCTCAGGGAGRGTGTGCTGGTTTTAGTGGTCTGCTAAAGGCTGAGAATTTCTGCCAACAATGAAATGACTGGGATGCAGAAAAGGGCCTGGTTCAATACTTTTTATACCAGTAAGAAACAGTTAACATGGGGAGAGGCTGGAATTAATTGAACTGTTGAGCCATAGCTCATCCACTGCTCTGTCATGAAACCATCAGAGCTGCCATTTTATTACTCAGCCAGGGCCTGGATGAATATTTTAATGAGACAGAGGAGATAAAGAGGCAAGGAATATAATAGGTAGCACTGGAATTATACAACTCTTATTATAGCTTGTTTCAAAGATTATTTTAATTTAATTGATCAATTAGATAAAATTATATCCCRGCGTGCTGCTGGCACAGGCTTGGTGGGTGCTACCAGAATTTGTAATGTCCATCATATCAGTCACAGATATCTTTAAAGTGATTTACATGATGGAAAAGAATGTTTTTAATTAGAGTACTACTTGTTATCTTTACAGGATTATTTAAAAGAGCACTGGGAACGGCAGCTTGATAATGTCCCTGTAAGAAATAATCTGCCAAGTGTATAATCCATAGATCTTGAGCTAGACACATTTTGAGTGGCTTTACAGCTTCACACAGCCACCTTTGCAGTGATTAGAAATAAAATCACATCAGGAGACTAACCTTCATACCCAGGTTTAATTGCTATCAGTTAGRAAGTGGTTTTTTCCTAATGTGTGATTTGTTTTCCCCTTCTTGTCATGTTCATCTTTATTCTTTCAACACTTAGCAACAATTTCAGCATGATTTGGTCATGCTAGGCTTTTAATAACATAGTATTTAAAAATAAAGAGACTTTCTGTTCACAGTTCTCTCTAATCTGGACAGATTCTCCTCTTGTTTTGATAACTTTATAGCCTCTTCCTGTCACCACCTTCCACTGCTGAGCGATCTTGATACTCTGGACTGCTAAAATATGGAACATTTTCTGATACTGCTCTTGTACAGAAATGGCATCTTTCAGTGTCATTTYAAAGCCTTTCTGAACAGAGCTTCAGCATCCTGTGTATTAGGGAAGAACCATCACCAGGCAAACATCATCATCAYCATCAGGCAAAGTGCTTATATCCAATTAAATTAAATGTTTTCAGAAAGTATCTGATTTTGTCTAGCAATTCTTTGTCTTTTATTCACAGGAAACAGCCCAAACTCTCTTTTTACCCAGCTTTTAATGTCACCTTCTTTAGCTTTTGTGTCTAATAGATGCCAGTGTTTTGCAAATGTACCTTTGACAAGAACGAAAAACGCTTTGTTCAACTTCCCCCCAAGAAAGGAAAAAAAAATAAAATTGTCTAACTGATCCTAAACCTGGCAGTTCTGCTGCAGCAGAGAAGACACTTGCCTTAAGTAGCACAAAACGTGATAAACACAGATAAAGATGGGTCTGTGTGCTCTGGGTGACTGATGTCAGTCAAACCCTGAGAGAGCAGCTGGAWGAGGAGGTTCTGTGCTGAGCACTGAAATGTTTCTGCAGGGCTGAATCTTCCTTGGCCTTCAACTCTCCATGCTGCACATTGCCAGGAACAGAGGAGATTGRTATTTTCTGGTAACTCTTAGGAAGCATTCAGCTGGGTAACAGGGCAGCAATCCTGCTCAGGAGCTCACTCAGCGCCTCTGGGTGTCCAGTTGGAGCTGTAATGAGCCGAGTTCCTCTCCAGGCACAAAGGATGTGCTGTGGTTTGAGTGCCCCCTGCCAAGCCCTACAGGGGCTGTGTGCCTGTGCAGAAGGGATGCAAAGCAGGGGAGGATTCTGCCCTGGGTTCTGCCATTTGCCTGGTTTTTAGATGTGGGTGTGATCAGAGTGGAGAGTTGCCAAAGCAGAGCAAGGCGAGTGCTGCTGCTTCCAGTCCTCTGTGTTGTGTGTGTGATCTGTAACATGCAACCATGGCATCCTCTGGGTTTGTGGCACTCAGGGAACCTGTGCAAATGTTGGGACTCTCCCTGCATCACAGGGCAGCCCAAACTCCATCCAGGGCATGAGGGTTCCAAGTTGAACCTGTCTTTTCACATTTTGAGCATTTTTTTCCTTTACCTTGCACAGAGTAAAGCAAAGGATGGCACAGGACAGACATGGGCTAATCAAGCTCTGRCCTGGCTTGTCCTTCCAGCAGATTGCAAGATGAGATGTATGCATACTGCTGGGGTTTTTAGGGCAAAAATATACATTTCTTGCCAATTTATTCAGCTTTCATTAATTTTTTTCAGGGAGAACAAGATGGGTTGAGGAGAAGAACCTGAGGATGAAATTGTTTCTAACAAATATTCTACATTTGCTGTGTGGAGTTGTAAAATAGGGCAGGCATTTGCACACAGGGAACTGAGATGGGGGAAAACCTAGAGGAGATGTCTGTGTTTGTCCTCCAAGTCCACAGCAGCTCCAGGCATCTGTGTAAATTTTCATTAATCATGTGTTTTCACCAGATCTTGCTGGTTTAACGGTAAAGAAGAGCCAGGCTGTGGTGGAGCCCGGCAGGAACTCCTGTCATGCTCTTTTTGGGGTGTTGCTGCTCAGCTCTGTGTCCTTTTCCTGAGCAGGAGTGCAGCCTGGAAGGTGACTCCATGAGAGCAGCCTGTCCCTGCTGAGGGCTGCAGGGTCACACGAGGGATGGGGAGGCAGGAGCTGTGTCTGCAGCACCACTCCTTCCCCAGGCCCCTCTCTTYGAGCAAAGGCTCAGTCCAGGGCATGGTTAATGATGAGCTGAGTGTCACTTTTGGTTACATTTGAGGCTTTTTTAAAGACTTCAGGCAAAGCATGAGGTATGCTGGGACCCTGAGAACAAGAAAACACACAAACCCCCTTCATGTCCATCTTTAAAATGATGTGAGTAGTGTATCTGATTTATGAAAAATGTATAAATGTGACTTGGGAACAGCTTGTGCTTTCACACTAAATAAAAGGAGAAGACAGAAGAGGGAACTTGAATGTCTGTGAGCATACTCATGTATACAAATGACTGTCATAAATCTTTTTGCATGATTGCTTTGCTTTGTGGCATCTCTTTGGGGAGTTCTGCAGGGAAARAGAAGCCATGCAGTTTGGGAAACTGGAAAAAAATTGCAGGAGAAAATGGATTTGCTGATATAATTATGCAATTCATTCTAGAACATATTTGGTCTGCTAATGAGAATGGAAGGGGAAAGCCTCAGCAGTGCTGTTGGTTTAAGGGAATTGAATTAAAAGACCAAACATCCTGGGTGAGACTGCTGCAGCCTCAGGAGGCAGGGCTGGCTCTGGAGGGAGCTGGAGGCAGAGCCCTCAAACCCTGCTAGTGTCTCCTGACCGAGGAAAGAAAATGCTTTATTCTTGCAGGATGGGCTGGGGAGAAAGCAGATTTCTCAGCTGGCATAAATCTGCCTTGGTGTTGGTGCTGGTTCACATTGCCTGCAGTGTGTGCACAGCATCCTCAGCTGGGTCTAAAGTCCCTCCTCATCGTGGGGCAGCTCCACCAGGCAGAGTTCAGGGTGGGATGCAGAGCTGCCCAGAAAGGCAAGAGGAACCTGGCAGAACTCATCTSCCCAGGGATCAGTGCTGCCATGGCCACAGGGGATCCTGGACCTGAGCTGAGACTCTGCAGCAGCTCTGAGTTCCTCAAAGCATTGCTCCCCTTTCTCCCCAGGCTGGAGGGTGAGTGATTCTTGGTGATCCTTCTGGTGTGGGAAGCAGGAGAAAGTGAATGAGATCATTCAGAAAGACAACGAAAARTAAACAGCAAAACTGTTCATGCCCTTCTACTGTGGTCAGTAGTGTTGTGCTTTTGCAGGAAAGCTSCATCTCCTGCAGAGGGGAAGGTCTCCCTCAGCAGACCCAGGCTAAGGCTGCTCTGTGCCTTGTTGCTGCCTCTGACTGTGTGGTTCTGATGTTGCCCTGAGCTGTGCATCCCACTGTTGMTTGCAGATAATCTTGAATACCTGAGAAGTTATTAATAGTTTGCAGAGAAATGCCTGTTAATTGGCTGGGCTTTTGCAAGCTTGTGAAACAGTTAATTAATSTAGAAAGAGTATTAATAGTTATAAACAATAATGATGATTTTAAAAACCCTATTAAAGCTATGATAAAGTATCCCTCAAAAGTATATTTGGATAGCAAGGAAGGATTCACTCTGATGGTGCTGAGGRCTTTCTGCAAACCATGGTGGATGGGGTTTTCTCTTCTGTGAGATGTTGTGTGCATGTGAGACAGAACAGCTCACAGAACTGGTGATGGGCCCTGGTGCCTGTCCGAAATGAAATGGCTGTGAGCAGTGCCAGCAAGTGCAGCCAGGCTGCTCTGTGCTGCTCCTCTGCCTCCAGAGCTGAGCTGAGCTGAKCTGAGCTGGCCATGGGCACACCCAGCTCCAGAGCCCTCAGCTCCCTTGGACCTGTGCTACCTTTGGGGCTGAGGAGCTGCTCAGGGCCCTTCTATCGCCAGCTGGGGGCTGTGTACAAATCACAAACGGGAYGGGACTGCTGAGGAACTGCCTTGAGCTGTTTTATTTTCCAGCATCAGTCTCATTACGTGGCTRTGACAATGGGAAGATGCCAGCAGCTCACATCCCAGGCAGCAGACAAAGAACTCAATGCTACAACTCACTTTATTCGTTTTTTGACCAATCACACAAAGCAAAAGCACATTGACAGTAGTTCTATCCAATCACCATGACCACACGTACCTTTGGTTAAAACAATGCTTGCTTATTTCAAACACAATACCTGCCTGTAAGATATTGTTGTACCCACAACTTCCAAGAAGGTGCAACTCCAGAGAAACTCTTTCCTTTGTATTCAGTGAAAAGAGCAGTAASCACATGGAAATGCCATCACCTTTTCATTCTGTCATGCGAAAGGGAAGGAAAGCAAAGATTACAGCAGAGCTGCTGTGGGTATGGGGGAAGCAAAGTCCTCAGCTGCTACATGCTGTTGTGGTTTTATTTTTTTAAGGAGCTACTTACACTAAAAGCAAAAATAATTGTGTTTGATAGATATTTGTACCGTGCTGTTGAAAGCCTCTTGAATTTTGAAAGCCAGTAGAGAGTCCCTTTGCCTTCCTTCACAGGGTTTTTGAGGTAACCATGAGATTSCTGTTGAAAAGGGAAGCACAGGACCTGCTCTGTGGGTTTCTCATGCTGTGCTCAGCTCCTCCATGCCCAGCATCTTTTTGCTCTGGCAGCTCCCAGCAGAGCCAGGCCTGGCTGACTCCTGTTAGCAGGGGCAAGCAGAGCCAGCCTTGGTTCATCTACCAAGGCATTTGTCTGAGAATTTAAATTCTCCTCCAAGTCCCAACTGCAGCTGTTGGAAATCTGTGTCTTCTCTGCCTCTCTGGCAAAGGGAGCACAGCCTGTGAAGGGCTTGGGTCAGGCCAGGCTGCCTGTGAGCAGCCACCTCGTGTGGGGAGCAATATTTGGGCCCAGAGGCTTTTGCTAAAGGGAGGGAACCACAGCCCAGTAACAGAAGAGAGGGTGGGATGTATCTTGCTGTAAATGCCATTCTGTACTCTTTTGAAATAATCTTTGATAACTCAGAGAAAGGTGCAGCTGTGCCTTTCATTGAACAGCAATGAGTGTGGTGGAAACTGCTTACCCCTACTTATGCAGGCTTTTCTTTTCCATTAATAGCCATCCCTCTCCCTGGCTGGGCTGCCCAGGGCTCACTCAATTCCTGTGCTCAGCAGCCAGCATGGAAACTGTGCCACCAGCAGTTCTTGCTGCTGTCATCCAATTTTCCATGGGGTGTATAACATTAGCAACTGGATGCAGCAGGATTTGGTGGGTAATTTCCCTGYGCTGGAATCTGTCTCATCTGCCCTCTCCTCAGGCCTCCCTGCATTGTTATTGGGAACCAGGTCTGCTGCAATTTTCCAGGCAGAGGTTAATGGGATAGATTAGCATTTTATTACTACGATTATCTTATTGTTCTTTGTGTGACACTGACCTGGAGTTTGAAGTGCTGCATCAAACAATAAGGGGAGATGATTYCCACTCATAAAAATAATCTTGAGATTAATTCCAGGCTGGTTCTGCAGGCACTGGAGGGAGTGTGCTTGTTCCCAGTCTCCTTCCCAGGCTGTTCCTGGGAGCATRGTGCTTGTACCACTCTCCAGCAAAGTGCCCTGTGTGTGCCTCCTCAGAGCTAGATGCACCRCGATTAGGAAGGGAATTTGAAAGGTTTCAGCAGGAATTTTATAAAGCTCCCCAAGTCATTAAGGAATGCAGACAACAAAGAAATGGACTGGCCTTTGTGCTCTTGAGGCCTGAGATGCTCCTGAAATCCCATTTATTTCAGCTTGGGGCCTGACACAGCAGCTGTCAGTGGTTGCACTGCTTGTGGAGCACATTGGTCTCTGCCCTGCCAGGTTCACCCCTGGTAGCTTGCACAGCCTCTGGAGGACAGCTCACCACTGTTCCCCTTGGGGTGTACCCCTGAGTGCTTTTAAATTTATTTGTTGCAAGGCATGTTTGGAATTCCTTGTCCCAGTACTGCAGAAGTTGACACCATTGAGCACAGAACCTATTATTTTAAAGAAAAAAAAAATCTACCCTCAATCAAATCTGAGTTTCTCAGCATTTGAAGCACTGAGTGTTAATTATGGACTTTAGAGCCTGACTGTGTCAGGGCTGACTACATTTTGGTGTCTTAGCATACATATCATAAATGAAATTTTATCTGGTGAGTTGTAAGACATTAAGATCTCATTAAGGGCGAACTCTTTACCCTGCAGAAGCCTGTAATGGAATTCCTGTTGTTTCCCTGTCTGTGAATCATCCTGTGATGATGCTGCTGGCTCTGCTCTAGGCTGGATAGAGACTGCTCCAAACAGCAACTGGATGTTTGAAATGMATCTCCAGATACTGCTGTCCTCTGTGCTTCTCAGAGGGGAGTCAAAGGAGCCAACCAGGGGAAAAGGAAWTTTTTTTTTAACTATTATTTGAAAAAACACGTTATTTCATTAGTGTGCAGACTGAGTGTGGCAGACCATTCCATCTCAAGCAAYGTTTTCAGACCTTTTTAGAGATATCGTCTGGAAACCTAGCAAGTGTAAACCACTGGACCTWTTTCCTGTTGGATTTACATCCATCTGGGGACAAAAAGTGCAGAATCCACCCAGGAAAAGCAGCAGAGTTTTGCGTAGGTTCAGATGGCTATGCTGTGTCAGGGCAAAGAGAACATGAGSCCAGATTTCTCTGTGGAAGACAAGAGATGACAAAATAGGGATGTGGTGTGGTTCCTGGCTTTGCCTTGCTAAGCCCAGCGTCCTTGTCATGTTAGTTTGGAAGGTTGGTGCTTTCTTTACAGCTCTCTGCCTCCAGGAGTGCTGGGGAGAAAAACCTGCCRGAGAAAGGACTAAACTCAGCTGCAGCTGCTGATCGTGGATGCAAGAGTCATTATTTTTTATTTTTTTTAATTAGCTAAAGTAATGGTTGTTTTCCTCTAATGAAAGACATTTGTCTTTTCACTGAACCTCCAGCCTCCCAATCAAGGTTTTTTTGCCCTGTTTTTAATTCTTTTTTCTTGTCCCTCTTTTCCCCTTGTGCAATCAACAACAACAGACCGGGTCTACAGCAGTTTGATGTTTATAAAGTGGTCCAATCATAGCTTCACTTCTGGGCAGGAGTAAATAAATTCATCAAGCAGTTGATGCTTTTGTGCTGCTGTTATGATAAATGTTGCCATCAATTATACCAGAATGCTCAGACTGCAAGGAGCAGAACTAGCTGCACATGCTGCCTGAGAGGAATGACAACAAGACAATTCATGTTCCCTCTCTTTGTGCTTTGTATTCACAAGCACAACTCTCCAATTATACTAATTTGTTTGTTTGGATTAGCCGATGGATTAAGAAATGTTTTTAGTTAACACTGGAGCATAACACACATTAATATTTTGGCAAACATGACATAATTCTCTGTGTTGGGCTGGAATCAGTGGAGTCTCTGGTGCTGGAGTTACCTTTGGAGGGAGCTGAGGGAGCAAACTCCCTTCTGGCTGGGAGCTGCTCACTGCAGCTCCAAGGGAAATCCAGAGGTCACCAGGGTGGGACCTGGTACCTGGCAGCACTTGGGAATCTCCTGACTTTGATTGCTCTGGAAGAAATGGGACCAGTCCCCTTGCTGAAGGTGTTTGTTCATGGATGGTTTTGAGGAGGTTGGAGAGGGTAGTTTTAGGAGATGTTATGCTATTTCACCTCTGAACTGGTAATAACAGGGCAGTAAATGGCTTTTGTTGGTTTCRGCATTGGTTCCAGTGCCCACTCTGTGATTCCTGTGTGGTGTTTTGCAGAGCCCTTGCATGATGTGTTTGCAAGAGATATGTTAGAGAAGTGGAAACCAAACTAGCAGATAGCACATTGGTAAAACCTAAACCATATTTAACATTATTGTGGATRTCCTTTCTTTGATCACAAACTGTGAAGTTGAATCCTTGCATGAAATGAAGGAAATTAATTAATTCAACAGAGAGTTCCCTTTCCTCCTTTGAAATTAATAAACAGCCAGTGYCTTTCAGGATTGGACATTTTCACTAAAATACCAAGAAAAAAAGCACACCTTACGGCTCAAAGTAGAAATAAACATACAGCATCTGCTTCTTGTGGCCCAGAGTTCAGCATGTTTATTTGATAACTGGAATTTTAAAATTAAGCAAGCAGATACAGCCCCCATATGAATGGCTGGTGAAGCATCCACTACTTCTATTCTATATTCCTAGACTGCCTACATGCAGCAATTAAATCCAGAACAGAATTCTGTCTGGGGTGTGCCATCCCAAGAGCTGTATTTGCCATGTCTGCTCTTGTTCTTCCCTCATTGTTTTGCTGATCAGATGCTGTGGTGTGGTAGCTGGGCCCTGGTTTGTTTAAGAGGGAATGGAGATGAGGGGTGTCAAATACCTCTTTAATGGACACTACTGGCATGAGTTTCAGATCTTTCTGCAGGCAGGATTTGGGTCAAGAAATGTGCAATTCTTAGCATAGGATCAAAATCAAAACTTCCMTTTCTGTCTGCCTCAGTGCCTCAGAAGAGACAACACAAATGCAATCTGGTCTGTGTAAACAGCAGTTGTTATTTGTGATATTCTTGGCAAAAACAAAACAAGTATCAAAAATACTGCAAATTGATGTTACACTAGGAGGTGTGAGGCCAGGGATCAACMCAGATGTGAAGACAGCCCTGAACAGGGTCAGAAATCCCTGTGTGCACGAGACTGTTGTGAGCACAGGGAATTCAGGCAGCTCACTCCCTGTGGCTCTGATCCAGCCAGGATCAGTGCTGACTTCAAGGGAAGCTCTGGGAGAAAAGGAGTGCAAGTTTCAAACTGGGAGCGGGATGCTCTGTGGCCCCACATCACACATTCAGCAGTGTTTGTTACACTGGGCACTGGGGCATGAACTGAAAAGCACAATATCAACATCCTTATTAAGCACAGAGCCTGGGCTGCACTCTGAAAGGAGGAAGGCTGGACCCTGACATCTATTCTGCAAAGAACAATTGTGCCAGAGTTTGTAAATGACATTTACAAATGATCAGAGGAATGCTGTACTAATAGCATCCAGACAAAACAGTTCTCTGGAAGATAAGAAATGGGTTTCAGTCCTCAGAGCCTTTCTCTGTCTGCAGCAAGAGGATTTTGTCTTTTTAGCATTTCTTCCAAGGATACATGTGCCTCCTTATCAGGAACTCAGGCTTTCAACTAGCAGAGTTCTGAGTTTCTAAAGAAGGTGCTCTCGTGTGTTTGCAAGTTGCAGGCTGGTTGTGGGCATCATTCACTCTGTGGTCCTGCTGGCTACTGCCTTWTCTGCTGTAACACAAGTCACCAATGCAATTATGTCAGGATAAACAAGTGTCTGATTTCCAGCCTCTGCTAAGGAAGCAGTGCAAGGCCCCAGGCTCGAGGGCTGCCCTGGGCATGGGGTGGGCACCCTGCTTTCCTCAGGTGCAAGCAGGTGAAGGTCCTGACTGATTTTTCAGATTAGAAAAGCCCATTTTATACTTTGATGGGCTTCTGCATGAGTGCATAGTGCTGGGGTTTTGTGATCAGAGCAAACATGGAAAAGGGTTTTCTGATTCCCTGCAATCCCTGATGTTACAATGATGGATTCTGGGATTCAGAAATGAAACAAGGACATTCTGCTGCCTCCAGCTCTGGGCTCCTGTAAGTGGAGCTGCTTTGGCGGACAAAGATTGTGTTTGCATGAGTGCATTTGCACCCTCTAACCCCCCACTCTTTATTTTGTGCAGTAGCTGTACAATGTTCTGAGCTAACCAGTCTGCTGCTCCTGATGTAATTGTAATTGGCCAGAATGGTGACACATGAAAAGGAAAGAAATCAATCAGTCTGGGTTTGAAGAGAATTCATTTTTCTGAGTGAATTGTCTGTGGAGACAGAAAGTGACAGCTCATGTAGGTGGTCCAGCAAGTTGCCTTGCCATGAGTTTCTGGAGGGATGTTGCTTCCCAGACAGACCACCCACCATCCCCTGTCCCTTCCTCCTCCCCCCAACTCCTCCAGAAATTCTCAAAATAGTGCTGAACACCAAAGCTATTTAACTGGAGAGGAAAACCTTGCTATAAATACAAGCAAAAATAACAGAGTCACAGTGTACCTCACGACTCAGGACTTGGTAAAGTTTTCTTGGCTGAGACACCAAGGAACATCACAGGGACTCTGTGTTTCCAGGGAAGCTATTTTAGGTTATTGTGGAAGAGGGAGTGCGATTTTCTACTTCCATTTCCATCCTGCATGRCTCCCTGTAAACAGGCACAGCTTAAATACAGATAATTAGGTGAAAAGGGAAGAAAGTGGTGTCTCTATATACAAGTGATTGCTGTCACACCCAGCTACTTCTCTGAGAACAAGCTTTATTCTGTAACTGCTGTGCAGCTGTGGGTTGCACTGGAGGGGGGCTTTGTAATATTTACCTGTTGAGAGGACTGGTTTATATTTACCTGTTGAGAAAGCATTTTAATATTTACCTGTTGAAGAGAGCTGTTTTATATTTACCTGTTGAGAATGTTCTTTTATATTTACCTGTTGAGAGAGCTCTTTTATATATATTATATATTATATATTATATATTATATATTATATATTATATATTATATATTATATATTATATATTATATATTATATATTATATATTATATATTATATATTATATATTATATATTATATATTATATATTATATATTATATATTATATATTATATATTATATGTTATATATTATATGTTATATATTATATACAAAAATATTAAATATATTATATATTTAATATGTATATAGATATAGATATATAAGATCCTGCTAGGTATATTATATGTACCTAGCAGTATTTTCAGGATGCAAAGTTGGCTGCTGTGGGTGCCTCAGCTTTCAGCTGTTGTGGCAAGGCAGCACAACCTCAGGGCAGATGTTGCACCACACCAGCACCTCGTGTTTGCAGCTCTGGTAMATGGGGATGAATTTACATCCTCACCTGTGCTGAAGGTATTTTTGAGGTGTGTTTTTCATTCAGTGTGTAACACAGCTGTCAGGTACGCCAGTCCCTGGTACAGCAGATGAACAGGTTTATTTTCCCCCAGCTTTCTGCTGTGGCCATCGTAGGCAGGGAGCTGAGCCAGGCTCTGCAGGGAGGGATCAGCCAAAGGGAACAGCCTTGCAGGGAGCCTGGGCTGCTCTGCCAGGGGCGCCAGGCAGGTGAGGAAAAAGCTGTTTTGAATCTCAGACTGATTGTAAATGATGAGTTATCAGGGAGCATAAAGAAGGAGCCACTGTACCTTTCATAACACCAATACTCTTTGTTAGACTACAGACAAAAGTAGGCTTTGACTTGAGACTACAGGAGAATACAAGATGAGAGCCTATAAAGATGGAACATATTGATCTTCCCTTTATCTTTTCAAAGCATTCCTCTTTTGTCAAGGGGTCCTGGTTTTTTGTACAGCACATCCCTATCTTCCAATACTTTGTGCATTTCAATGCTCATATTTTAGGGAAATACAGCATTCCTATTTTCTGTAATTATTATTTTTTTTTAACTGAATATTTGTGCGTGATGAAGCACATACATTTTCAAACAAAAAAGTTACTCTGAATTGAGATAGTAAAACTAGGTAGGATCCTGGCCTGGAATGAAAGCACAGTTTCATGTTCCTCACTGAGGGTATATTGATTTATATGAACTAAACATCTTTTCCTCTAAGCCCCAGATCAGAGTGGGTTGTTTTGAAGCATGCTGTCTCCTATAAACTTGAAAAGGGAARGCTTTACTAAGGAGACTGGAGATATACAAATAATTGGTTTGTTTGTTCCTTTGTGGACTAAATCAAAACATTTGGTAAAGAGAAATATCCAGACCAAAATGAATTTTTTAAGCTTTTTCACTAAAATATATAGTGAAATCCATATATGTATGTAAAAGTGAAACTTCTTCAGGGTGAGAATTGGCCCAGTTCATGTCAGGGCATCATTTGGAAATGTAGAACTTGAAAGTGTGGAAAGATGAGAAAATTTTGAAACAAAGTCACTCTTTAAAAGTTTATTTGAAAAAAAAAATATCCTTCTAAGAGTTGCAGTGAATTCATATGGCCCATTTTGGGGTGCCTGAAGTCTGTTTCTCAATGRATGAAATTCCAGATTAGCCAAGCCCCTTGTCTTGGGCACAGAGTTCTGTTCAGTCACTCCCATGCTCTGACAACACATTAATGGGCCATGGGGAAATTCCAGGAAATAAGGGTTGAATAATGCCTTCTAATAAAATATAGTGGTGCAATACAATAAAACACACAGAATCATTATTCAAGGTGCAAACCTTTAGAAAAGCTCTTATGTTTTGGGGTTTTTTTTCAGTGAGGAAACAATTGAATCTGTCCCAAATCAGCTTCTTAATCCACAGCTGCTATAAATCAAAGAAGAAGAGAATTAAGTTTCAATTGACTTTCCTGGCTTTGAGCATTAAACAAGAATAACTTGAAAGATGGAGGGAACTCTGCAATTTAAAATTCAAATGCCTTGTCCTGCTGAGCTCACCAGAGTGCAGCTGAGGGTGCTGCAGGGCTGCAGCAGAGCCCCTCTGCAGCCAGGCAGCCCAGCTGGGGATGGCAGCAGAAACGGCACAAAAAATGGGAAAAAATGGGACTTGCAAATATGTAAGTGTTGAATGATTCCTTGTTCTGTATAAACTCCCCAGACTGAGAAGTTATCAGGATTGGAACCATTCAAAATGTCCGATGTGACAATGGGATGTAAATATTATCATCTGATCAAATATTATAATCTGAATATTATTATCTTATTCATCTGAAGACTGATGGAACTTTCTTGGCCATCATTTTTGCAGAGTTTTCTTTTTCCTATTTYTTCTTTTCTTCCTTGAAGTTTTTCTTTCAACTCAGTATGGAATGTTTGTGTTTCTTTTCTAATCATGTGAGTTCTTTCATGAAAGTAAAAATAAGTAGAGTGCCACAAGCTTTCTAGCTGCAWTTTTTTTCACAGGTTTAAAAGGAACCTAATAAATTACTGGAATTCTTTCTTCTTTTCAACAAGGAAGAACTTTTAAAAACCTTTTTATTTCTAAAAGCAACAGAGAATTCATAGGTCTAAGGAGTTGTGTAATTTGATTTTGCTGTACTTTGATGGAAAATGGGAATTTACCCTCAAATCTGGTAAATCTGGGATGGGTATTTACAGTCAGTCCTACAGTTTGTTTGCTGGAATTTCAGTGCCACTTTGAAATATCACCTGTTATTGTCCTTGTTATTTTAATGGACCATTCCAGAGGGTAGCAGAGTTAACCACCAGCATTTGTTACGTGCCAGCTCCATTTCCAACTCTCTCCAACAGAAAAACACACAGAGAAAAATTCCCCTTCTGCCTTGCCTTCAGCACGATCCCTCCTTCAGCTTTGCTGTAAATCTGTGCAAAGTGATATTGATTCCTTTCAGTGTCCTTGCTTGAAGGGCTGGGGCACCTTTTCCTTTTGGTCTGACGTTCTGGAAAGGTCACTGTGCTCTGAGGTCACCTCCCACTGCAGCCATGCCTGGGGCTGGATCCTGAGCTGCTGGAAGCTGCAGCATTCACAGCTGCAGGATTAGGCCATGCTCTGAAAAAGTGCTAGAGGCATTTTAAAAAGACATGAATCTTGGGATTTGTTTGTGAATATCAATATTAATATTGAATTCAGCAAAAATAAGAAAGAGAAGGAATTAGTATGAAAGAGCAAAAGAGCTGCAAGAAGCAAACAAACAAACATTACTTTTTAATTGGGTTGTGTATTTTCTAATTCCCTTTCTAATCCAGTCTAAGCAGCTGGCTTGTGACAATRAATTCCCCAAAGACTAAAGAATTTTCCTCTAGCATAGCAAATTGTGTCCATCATAGCACTGTTCAGTGTCTTGTTGGCTATCAGATCTCAGTTTTTCATTCCATAAAACAAAGGGGTCTTCTCTCTTCTCTGCACCCCAGAATCCCCTTGGGCTAGGAATTTTTATAGAATCATAGAATGGTTTAGGTTGGAAAAGTCCAACCATAAAACTGAATTATCTATTACAGGATTTGCTGTGGTTTACAGGAGTGGATGGAAATGCTCCTTCTMTGGCCATGTTAAGACACCACCAGGTTTGCTGCAAGCTCACAATCATGCAGTTGAGGAACAAGGTGATGGAAGATGTGGCTCAGAACYGTTGTGTGTGCCACAGAAATTGCACTTTGAGATGAATTTGAGCTACACTTATCCTAGTATTGGGCTATTCTGCACACCTGCAGTGTGCTTTGGAAAGCAAGGTGAGCATGAAACAGAATACATTGCTGATTCTGAGACAGATTTTCCTTAAACTTAAGGTTTTGCCTGGCAAAGGTCAGGCTCAGAACTGCTTGTTCAGTTCTCGTGTTTGAATTTGCACCGATGCTATGTACAATTAGTGGCAATTAAATGAATTAACATTTTCAAGGCAGAGAATTTTCTCAACACCGTCTGCTCCTGGTATCCAGCTCTTCCATTAGCATTAGTGCTATGTGGCAGCATTCACTCATCTAATTTTAGAGTAGGCTATTTAAAGAATAATCTGATGTATTCRTTTATGTCCTACATAGAGTGGGTGTTATGAAGATGCTCTGTTCTTATCACTGCTGTTATCACTTGTCCTGTCTGTGTGTGACAGGTGGAAGCAGCTCCCTGTCCCAGTCAAGATCAGGGTCCTGTTGTAGATAAATGCTCTATWATTCAGGCATTGAGAACAAAAAAATTAGGAAAGCATCATGGGGGAGAAAAGGGGACTGTAAGATACATACTGAAGGATTCATCAACAGAATTAATTTAGTGGTGATCAGGAGTTGGATCTGTGACCAGTTAAWGCTAGCAGTAAAATGTGTGCTGTGAACACCCCTTCTGGCTCCATTACAAGATTAAATTATGAATTTTCACTTTAAGCCTTTCTTACCCTCTGTTCCAAACCTCACTTGTTCACTCGTGTCCTTGGAAAAGATGTGCCCCTTCTGAAGGTTTCCTACATCTCCTTTCCTCAAACCAAACCTGCAGAACATTTTTCAGGGCCGTCAATCCACTTCCCTCCAGTCAGCCAGGGAACAGCAGCACCGTGTCTGGATTGGGCTCTGGAGCTTTGGGATGATGTGTTGATGGTGTGAGTCTCCTTTCATGGTGTGGTCAATGTTGTCACCACAGGAAATGCATGATTCTTCCTATGCCATTCTTGYTTTAGCTCATGTGCCAGTTCCTCTGAGGCCCCTCTGTGCAATACCACAGAAATTCCCTGTGCACATACTGACCTCAAAAATCTTGAAGGCTTGGAAGAAAACCAGCTTCAGTTATTTTACCGACAAATATGARAAAAAATTGAGATCCTTATTAATTCTACCCTTTATTTTTTTATCCTAATTTCCCTAGAGTGTTTTGGCAAGTCCATTCTCTTAACCTGCCTGCCTCTAGCTTCCTCCTGCCCTAATCCACTTCATGTTATGGTGTCCTCCTTCTGTGCTCAAGAAGTTGCAGTATTTCTCGTGACAGACAATTACTGGTTCAAGAGAATTCTCCTAACCTTTTGTCAAGAGTTGAATAACCCCAGTCTGTCACTGAGCTGTCCCTTGGTGTTTTCTGTGGCAGGGAATTGTACTAATTGTGTTGAACAAAGTGTGCTAACAGGCAGCTCCCTGCAAGACTCTGTTAAATAGCAGCTGAAATCTCAGGATTTCAGCCCAGCCATGTCTTCCTGGGGTCTGTGAGCCTCAGGGGTGGAGGGCAAGAAAACCAACAGTAAAAGCCTTGCTCAGGGCTGGACAGCCCACACACTGCTCCTTGTTGATCTTTGCTTTATGCAAATCAAAATCAGCTCAATGGACATGAAAGGATTTAATGTCAGGATTTTTTTGTGAGCTGATACCACTGGATATGTGTTGGATAGAATATATAATAATAAACAACATAAAGAAAGATACATGCCTGATCCATTTCAYATTTCCTTTATATCAGTGGGATGTGATCTGTCCTTTGTGGCTGGTATTAATGTCTGTACCACAATCAAACCCCCAGTGTAAAATACCTCCCTGTATTTAGTACCAGAAGCAGATCTGTGTCTGTAATTGTATATCATGATGTAGTGGCTGAAGGCAGGCACAGTATGGAATGCTTGGGAGCTTGGCCAGAGGCTTTGATGCTGCAGTTTCACTGGGGAGGGCTTTGCTGAGAAATYGTTCTCCCTCAAAATAARTAAATATATAAATAAATGAAGCTTTTCAATTTCATAGCCCAGAGCAACATTAATTAATAGGGAAAAATGCTTAATCTGTCTGCTCACCACAGAATTAATGAACAATAGAGAATGTCTTCCCAGCATCTCAAGCTAAAAGGGTGATGAATATGTGGGCATGTCATTACCTGCATGTCTCTGCCTACCTGCAGCTCCCCTCATCACTGCCCTTCTGGCGCCTCCTAACACCTTGGTGTTCCTTGTTTTTCTTGGTTTGGACTTCTTTTTGTTTTAAACTCCATATGGTCTCTAAATCAATTGAGAGGGAGATTAATGAAAGCAAATTCTGTCACTTCCCTTATGGCAAGCTGTCCCCAGTTGTCAGATGGAGAAATTGAAAGCTGGAGAAGCTGTGTGGTCTGGAGCAGGAAAAGACAGAACAGTTCTGAAAGCATYTGCATAGTCCAATATAGTCTTAAATGTTCTTTTCCTACTGACTGGCTCATTTTCAAGTGTGTTTAAAAAACCCCMAAACCCCCCAAAAACTGTCTCCCAAACTGTTAAATTGGACTTTGCCCTTTACTGGGAATATTAGGGAATCCAACCCATCTAAATGAATGTGGTTTTGTCATCCTACTTCCATCTGTCAAGGCTTCTCACAGGCATAGTTTTAGGATGGAATTTTATCATGCATCAGCCTTTAACTTATTTTTTTTAAGATGAAATATTTTAAAAATACATTGAAGACTTCAATGCTAGAAATGTTTTGGTTCCTATTTAAATATTCKGAACATCTCTGTTAAAGGCAGATACAAACTGTACTAAATGTTCTTTATTACTCATACATACACTGTCCCTGTGAAAAACATCATACATCAGAGGCAGCAGTGATTCTTCAGATTTGCCCAGTGACAAGGCACCATAAAGCTATTCTTTACTAAAAATGTCAATGTCAACTTTATTTGCCAAAACATGTTTTCTTCTCTCAAGCTGCCAGTTGTTGTTTCAAAATAAATGGAATCTAAAAATCTCATTATTTTTATTGTTTAAAGCCAGCATTGGGTGCAGCTCTGGGGGTCAGGAGGTAACAATACTAATTTACCCTGGTGCTGCTGCACTTAGAATATTTAATCTCTTAGGACTTTGACATSATGGCTGGCTGTGTTTCTTAATTTTGTTGTGAAGATGTTGCTGGAGGGCCAGGCAGCTCTTAATAATGTGCATCAAGACAGAGACGAGCCAGTAATGAATATTGCATGAGGTTCTTTTCCTACCAGAGGATCAGCCTGGACAAATACCTGCACAAGCCCACAGGCCAGTTCCTCCTGGCAGGACTGGGGCTGCYACAGTGATGGCCAAAGATTAATGTGCCCTACTGGATTCAGAGCAGTTCCAGTAGCAAAATATTTTAACTTTTCTAAGCCAGGGATAATGTTCAGCTTTTTTCATCTGCTTTTAGCTGCATTGGACAGGGAGAAACATCCTTCCCCATCCTTCCCCATCCTTCCCCATCCTTCCCCAAGAAGGAGCTGAGGATCATAATCCACACATGTCACACACAGAGCTGAAAATTGATTTTCTTTTGGAATTAGGAGCATCATTCATGAAGCCTTTTTTAAAACAGCCCCATCAAAAAAGCAGTCTCTGTTTTAAAGCCTGTGCAGTGYATGAGAGCAGCAGAAGAAGGAACATGCAGAACCAGAAGATAATGTTGGACAGTGTGAAAGGTACAAGTCTCAGCATGCTCACAGCCTAGCCATTGTTTAGGGCTTTGTAAGTTTTCTGGCATCAGGAATAAGCAAAGATGGATTTCAAGGAGTATAATGAGGTAATTTCTATATCTGTAATAGCTGGATATTAAATTACATTTATATATCTCTTGCACATTTATTTTCTTTATTGCAACTCTCATAAACATAGAAGCCGTCCTTGAAAAGCTGCCCTGATTTATTTCCAGGGTGAGTCTCTATCTTATCACAGCAACTCTGAAATTCCTTGCAGTAAGTTATGGGATGATCAAAACCATCAGTCTGCAGCTCAGAATCCCAGTGCAGCAGCTGGTCCCAGCCACCTTCCCTTYTCTGAGGTGCAGGTGGGCTGAGCCTCTCTCATCTGGGGGAGACAAGGTCCTCAAAGATGCTTCTTCTCTTGTTGYATGGGTAAATGTAAGTGCCTGCAAGTAATTTTTGATCATGGTGAATGGTGATAATCCTCTCTTAGCAAACAAGCACCTATTCAGGAATTACAGTGGGAGATAATAATAGGAAATRGATGGAGGACTATGCAGTTGGATTTTAAAAAGGCAGCTCCACTCAATTCTTATTAAAATTGGTGAGAGCTGTAATGTTTATTAATTAGAGGTTTGTAAAATGTAAGTATGTGGGTTGAATATTTTACTCTTGGCATTATTTATCTTCTGGTTTTACAATGACAGGTTTATTGGGGGTTTTAATGCACGTTTGGATAATTGTTGAGTTTTATCTGCATGCTTTTACTACAGGGTGGTCATCAGCACAATCTCACAGGCTTGAAAGCARCAGATCTGCTGGCAATTGTGCTGTCTATTGTAAATTCACGCTGCAGGGTCAACTTGTAGCTTTAATGCAACAGGAAGAATATAAAAGAAGTGCATATTTGTGTCACAGGTGGTAGAACAGAGCATGATTTGTACTTTTGAAGAAGTGTCCCATGTGCAAGTGGGAATTGTTGCAGTTTTAGAGGAAGCCTCCCAAATTCCATTTATGAAACATCTGTGTAATCTTATTAGGCGACTAATACAGCCAAAATTAAAAGGATATATACACATATATTACATATATATATATAATTTCTGAAATGTTCTGATTTTAAGGYATCTCAGTATCTGAGGGGCTGCAGTGCCTCTCTGCAACAGGGTGAGGGCCTCAGCTCTGTGTGTCTGGGTGTTCAACAGATCTGAAACTCTGCTGGCTGCTTTTGCTGCTGTTTTCTTCTAAATAAGTCAAAAAGTAAAAAATGAAGTAGAAAAATATTAGGCTGTGTTAAAACTCTAAGCAAAGTCCAGGCAAATGCAGGKGGGGTTTCACTGGGGAAATGGTGGCTGAGGTCTGTGTGTGAGGAACTGCAGCTGGAATCTGCAGAGGGAGATCCTCACTGGCATAATATTTTGTCTGTGGTGTCTTTTTCTTTCTTTAAAGCTAGTGCTCAAGTACTTGAAACATCAAAGTCTTTCCTTGTACACATTATTCATTCCTGCAAATGTCTCATATCATGCAGTAGGATGATCAGAAAGGTATGTCTCTTTAGAAATGGTAAATCAATCTTGTCCTTCTGGAAAAGTGGTTGGGAATGATTTTATGGTTATTAACTTGAATTCATTTTTTTTTTCAACCTAGGCTTTTTAAAATTCAAAGAACTTTCAAGAAACTTTTTAATCATCCTCTTCTTGGCTTTTCTCAAAAGTAAAATCTTACTTTTTTTGTTTCGTCAGCCACTTCCTTCATCTCATTTAAAATGAAACTCAACATAAAACACCTCATAGAAAATTGAAACTCACTGGTTWTCTGAGCATGTATTCACCACACCTGGGCTCTGCTGTAGGGATGGCACTTCCACATGGTCTCTTTTAATACATTTTTCTGGGCACTTTTTGGGAAAACTTAACTTGAGAACTGTCCAGATGATGGTGGGTATGTTGATTATACTCAGTTGTTGTACAATTTACAGATTTCAGTAGCTGGCTAAAAAAAWTTTGTGTATTGGTTGAGATTTGTAGCTCCAAATGAGCTGGGTGAGATTGACTTGGAGTCTGYTGCCTTGAGGAGCTGCATGATAGGCTTTGTACATCATGGCTTTAAGACTGCTGCTTTACCAAAGTTCTTTTCAAAATATTTTAGTTCCCTGTTGTTTCAAGTGAAATTTTCTGTCTCATAGCTCAGTAGCTAAGTAGAACAGGATTTTAAATGCAGAGGCAGCTGAAGTTTTCCTCTRTATCAACATCCTCATGCCAAGATGGAGCATTCTGCAGTAACCAAGAGTTAACAGAAGCAAATATAAATATTGGAAGGCCAACGTTGCACAAGACCAAGCACAGCKTCCAGAAGAGCCTCAGCCAACAGCAAGGTTTGGTTTTACATGCTGCTGTTACCATTAGAGCCTCAGCAGTTTGACAGCCCAGTAGCAGCTCAGAAGTGCCCCAGGGCAGTAAACCATCTCTGCTGCTTTCAGGGACTTGCTTGTGGCAGATGGATATTTCAGAGWGCTGCCTGGCTTTTCAGAGTGCTTACCTCTGGCTGTTTGACACCACTTCATCTGCAGCCAGCTGTCCTTCATCCAGGTGTTCCCTTTGGCTGAGCACAGGGGGAGCACAGGGATGTGGAGTGGGATCACCTGAGGGTTGCAATTTGAATGCACGGGGTCTTGGTGTGCTTTTACAGCATCTTCCTGATCCATCTTCAATGATGAATGGAAATAGGAGATGAATAGCAGTGAAAATCAGTGAGAGAGAGAAACTGGATTTGTGGTTTGGAATGGAATCCCAGCATTGCCTGTGGCTTGATCCATTCATTGGGAACAGCCACCAATGCCTTCCCATGATCTCCCTTTGCAGAGTGGATCAGCAATCAGACTGATTCCTGTGGGTTCAGCTAAAGCATTTTCACTGAAATCCAGCTGTTATATATATTGATTTKGATCAAATTTTCTTTTGGCAACATAAGTCTTTTCTGTGGGAATTCAAATTGGAACTTCCTTTTGGGCAGGAAACAGCAGCTTCAGCTCAAGTGCTGTTCGTGTAAAAATATTACAGTGCCTTTTTTGTTTGGTTCCAAGGAAAAAATRAAATGTATCATTTGATCGTGAAATTTGTCCAGAAACACTTCTGTCCTTCAGTCAGCTCTGGTATCTCCTTTGCAACTTTGCTTTGAGTTGTCTGAAGGAACAGCGAGCTACACGAGCTAACTATTATTTGAGTGATATTGGGTGAGGTTCCAGCCATGTGAACACAGTCTGTGGTGTGTACAGAAGAATATGAGACTATTTTAAGCTGACCATTTAAGAAATTTACTTAGGTCAAAAGTGGTTTCCTTCAGCTAAGCCAGTCATGGATGAAATCGTGTCTGTGAAAGCCAGTTTAAAACTGCAGTGGTGCAAAAAATCCTCATCAAAACTTGGTAAATTCTCTGAGAATGTTGAAGGTGTTTTACAAGCCTTGGGACAAGCTATAAACTCATGTCAGAATCTAATCTGAATTCCTGTGGCCAGCTTGTGAACTTGGAGTTTATAATGGAAATAGGGATGTAACAGATTCTTAACCATATCAAGACCAGCAGGTGTTGCTATAATATATTAAATGCTGTGGAGCCATCAAATAAGCTGCACTTGAGCATTAGTTCAATATTTTCTTAAACCAAATTGTTATATGCTAGGAAAATGTAATGCTGTGAGTGATTTGCAATAAGAATACTACTGAAATAATCAAAGCACTGGAAAATTTCAGATTCTGAGCTGCTTCTGCTGAGTGACTAAGAGAGTTTTGCTACAGCTTGAGTGAAAGATCTCATCCTGCACCTAGGCATTATTTGTGTTTAAGAATCCAGTAATGCAGGAAATAACAAAATCCTGTACATATTTCCATACTTGGAAGAGATGACACTGCAGAAACTTGTGGCATCTTCTTCTAGGGATAAGATGAGATGATAGTGAAGCTCCAGTTTAGGTTTTTTCTGCTCAGCACAGGTCTCACTGGTAATCCTCAAAAGACCAGAGGAGAAGAGAATTCCTCTAGGGCAGAAACACATCTTCTCAAAGAAACTGCACCCTCAGGGGCCTCGCAGAAGGTGAGCAGCAGGAGGGTCAGAAGCAGGACCAGCAGTGGAGAATTTATATCTCAGGAAACCCTGAGCAGGACTTGCTAAGTTTCAATGAACTCAGGGAGGTTGTAAACTTTGCTAGATTTTGAGTTGGCAGCTCCTGAAAGCAAGAAGGAAGGATGAAAGGAGAAAAATTCCCAGTACCAGGATATATCCTATGGTATGCAACCCTGTAAGTGAGATGGGAATATCTTTTTGTATCAAAGGAGGATCATTGTGAGCATGAATGAAGAAGCTGTTGAAAGGACATATTTAATGCCCATAGGTATTGAGATTAAAGAGTTAATGGTTATGACSTGAGAGAWTATAAATTTAGRCYAGATATAAAGAATAAATRTTTTCTGATRASGGTRGTAAAATGCTSTCATAAGTTGCCCAGAGAGGTGGTGGATGCCCYRTCCCTGGAAACATTTGAGGTCAGCTCAGGGCTCTGAGCAACTTGATCGAGTTGAAGATGATCCCTGCTCATTGCAGGGGGCTTGGAGCAGATGGGCTTTTAAACATTTCTGCCAACCTAAACTATTCTATGAGTCCATGTTTCTATGGATGCTTGGCAAGAACTTCTCTTGCCCGTGCATGTGGTCCCAACCATGTCATTTCCATGCAGGATCCCAAGCCAGAGCCGTACTCGGGCTGCCGGGAAACCCACGGAGCAGAGTGCGTTACCAGCTCTCCCTCTTGCTGGGGAGCGTGCGAACTTATTTCATCTCTTCTCCACCGCTGAGCCGGGTGGGGCACCACCTCCCCTCGGGGGCTGCAAGGACRCCCCGCTCCTGCCGCCCTCGGGAGCTGCCCGTGGGCAGGACCAGCTCTCTCCAGGTGGGCAGCGGTGATAAGATGGCCCCTGGCGCGTTCGGCGGGCCCTGGGCAGGGCGCGGAGCGGGGCGGGCGCGGCTCCGCCGTGTGCATGTAGATGAGATCCCCCGGAGCACGTCACTGCGCACCGGCGCTCTGCGTTCGGGGCGGCGGACAGCGAGCGAGGGCGGGCGGGCGGGAGCCGCCGGAGGAGCAGCAGCAGGAGGAAGAGGAGGAGGAGGAGGAGGCTCGGGGAGCAGCAGCGCTCGGCCCCGCTCCATGCCGCCCTGCCCGCCGCGGCGCGGGCCCCGCGGGGCGACGGCGGGCGCGGGGCGGGGAGCGGCGCGGCGGTGCTGAAGGACAGCTCCGCTCTCCGCTCTCCTCGGCTCCGCTCCCGTTCGCTCTGCYCCTCTTGGCTCCGCTCCTGTTCTCTCTGCTCTCCTCGGCCGCGCTCCCCCTGGCTCCGCTCCCGTTCTCTCTGCTGCCCCTGGCTCCGCTGCCTTCGGCCGCGCTCCCCCCGGCTCCGCTCCGCGCCCCGGGCGCTGCCCTCGCCGGGTGGCCGCGGGGCCGCCGCTCGCCGCGCCTGGATGCGCCCCCCGCCACCGCGCCCGCGGCTCCCATGGCGGTGGCACGGAAAATCAAAACTTTGTTGACGGTGAACATCTTGGTCTTCGTGGGCATCATCCTCTTCTCCGTGTACTGCAGGATCCAGGACCGCTCCCAGGAGCTGGTGCAGATCGTCCGGAGCGCGGACCGCCGGGCCAGGAGCCGCGGCGCCAAGGTGGGCAGCCTGGCCGACAGGGAGTCCATCCTGCAGCGCCTGGACCACCTGGAGGAAGTGGTCTACAACCAGCTCAATGGTACGAGGGGCGGGGAGGGGATGTCCTGTGCCCCGGCAGGGTGCTGCAGGATGGGCAAGAGCCCCCAGGTGTCCCCCCGCTGGGGAGGGGAGCCCGAGCATCACTCGCACCCACCCCAGCGCTGAAGTGCTGGAAACCCAGGGCAAGAGGTGATGCGGGGTTTGCTGGAGGGGTTTGTCGAGCCTCCCACCCATCACCCTGCCTCTCTGCCAACTCTCGGTCCAAAGTCAGCACTTCCTCAATAGATGCAAAGTTCAGGATGCTGCAGTTCAGGGGTTTCAGGATCAGAGGAAGTCCCTACAAACTGTACCAGGTTTTACAGTTTGTCYGGATGTATTAACTCTGCATAGGAAGTTGTTTGTATAGCAAATACAGTGTTAGATTATAGCTGGAAGTCATATTCTTGGTTTCAGAGCTACTTTAAAAACATTCTGCTGAGTTCTTAAATTGTGCACTATTAATGGTCTGTTTAAACATAGCACCCATATGTTTCCTAATGATTTTGCCATTTAAATTTGTTATTGTCATTGATGAGGAGGGGAAGCATCCACCAGTTCTTTTTATGACTTACCATTCTAACTCACYAGGCTTGAAAAATATTGCTAGGTAAGCAAAGAACCCTTCCATGGTAGTTAAAACAGGCTAAGCCATCGAAGTTGTTATAGGACAGATAACATTTCATATAGAAACTAATTCTTCAAAATGACTGCATTTGTATTTGCATGGATTTGTAAAGTTCTAAGTGTGAGACACCAAAGAAATAAGTRTGTGATTAAATACAGCAGGGTTTTGGACAAGAAGAGGCTGAAGGAGTGAACTTTGCATGAGATTATAATATAAAAGTAACATTTAGTGTTTCACAGCAAATAAAACGTTCAGCGTAAATATGTTTAACATGGGCTTCCAGGCTGCTTGTGGAAATCTTACTCGTAACATTGATTTCAGAAAGGCTACTGTAGCCTCAAAATGCAGACAAATAGGAGGGTTAGCATAAAGTATGTTTCCTGTTACTACTTTGTGAATGAATGTATAAATCTAAGTTAGGATGGTATGGTAATATGCAGTTTGTGCTAGCAAGTGTTAGGGAACAGGCACCCCTCACTCTCCTCTGGATGAACAGGGCAGAGAGAGGGGGAATGGGGAGTGGGGTGTTAGTCCCAAACCCACACATCAGGAATTAGAGGGAAAGTGTCAACAGCTGTGCTTTCTAACCATATTTTGGAACAGTTTTGAAGACTGTAGGATTTAAGAGGAAAATCATTCTCGTGAATTCCACCAAGCAACAAAGTTCCCAAACTAATTTAGATTGCTCTGCAAGGTATATCCATTACAGMTCAATGAATGRGGTTTTTTKCCCAAATAGATTTGTTCTTGGTGTTCTTCATAGGGGAGACTTTGGGAAGGATTCCCCTGTTCTGTTCACCTCAGCACAGCATCCCCTGGAGAATCAGCAGAGTCCTCACCGTGCTGGGCAGGCACCATTGCATGCAATGACTGGAAGTTCTCTGTAAAGCATGCCTCTTTCTTGGGAGCTGTTTTCTTCATCTTCTTTAATTCCATTTATTGGATAWGGATCTTCACAATGAAATTACTTGAACTTAGTGTTACATTGCTTCTTCAGGTCATATCAAACACTKCAGGCAGTTTTCTTTTCCTAGAAGTTCTTACACAGGAAAATACAGAAAGTTTTTCAAGCTGAGTTGTTCAAATTTCCTATTTATTTCCCCTTAACTTTTCTCTGATGTGATTGTTCAGTTTCTCATTATTACACAGTGGTACATTAGCATAGATTACTTCTGAAAAAGATACTTTTTCCCCCCCATCATGTTTCAACAAAAGGAAAAAGTCCTAAGAAATTAGGAGATGCTCCACTGAAATCATCAGAGCTGCATTGCTGTAAGTGAAATCAGGACCAAGCCTCTGTGTTTGGGTTTMGCTGGCTGCTGTTCTGTTTGTGATGCCATGACTCATTCTTTGTGTCATTACTGGGCAGCCCTGGGATCCAGGGGAGCCTGTGTGGCAGGGCTGTGCYGTGTCACACAGCAGGGCTGCTGGGGCACAAGCACTCTGTGCTCTGCAGCTTCACATAGGGGGTGAGTCAGGTTTCTCAGCCCTGCCCATGCTGCCTGATCACAAGGTTAGAGAGCTGACTGAGGCTGTCCTGGATGTCACTTTTTCATGAGGTGGGTCAAAGTCTCTTCTATGTGGAGAGACAGACACAGGTGAACAGGTTTTATTCAGGGGGAATAGGAGTTCCTTGCATACTCAGAGCYCCTCCAAGCTCCAGGAGGCTGAGTCCAGCTCAATGCTATCATTGCAGTAGGTCAGCCCAGCCCAGTATTTGAGTTCTCTGCTCTTCATCCTTTCTCTTTGAGATCAGCAAATTTAGAGCTACCTATTAAGTATATTTTTGGTAATATCTCCGTGTTCTTTTATTTTATTTTYCTCTTCTATACAGATGAGACCTGAACTCGTAAAACTTGCCTGGATTTTCTAGGGACTCTGTTGATGATCCAGAGCAATAAAAAACCACTCTGAGAGAGACCAGCCTTGCAGCTGCACWGAATTTTGTTTCTGTCACACATATTTGTTTACATACAATCAAGGAAATGTTATTTAGAAGTGTRTACCTTCTGCAAGGAAAAGAAATGCAGGCAGTAACATTATAAATGTATAAAGAGGCAACCCAAAACTGATCACTTGAGAACTCATTAACTTTTCAGTCTGAATGAAATCAGTGAGTGCAGTGCCTGTGGAGRTGTGTGCAGAGCACAGAGGACCATGGATGAAAGTCAGGAGAAAGCTGGTCCTTGCCATTATCTTTGGCAGAACAGGAGTTTTTAGAATAGGATGAATGAGAATTGCCATGATTCCCTGCAGAGTCGTGCAGACATCCACCCAAACAATAGTTTTCATTTGGCTCGTGCTCTGGTTTTTTATCAACTTGGGAAAAATAGTATTTCTGAAAGCTTTCTCTTCCCTCAGCTGCTGCTGGGTTTGGTGGAAGCAAATGAACAGAGCATGTAAAGGGAAAGGAAAGCAATGAAACGTGTCAGTGGAATTTTCTTGGTGAGACTTTGTATTACCTCCTGATGTTTGACCTTGAGTACAATGTTTATTTTGAAAATCAGAGTTATTATAGACCTAGTTGGGCAATCTATATATATTCTTTTTTATTATTTTTGCTATGGTATTGCTATTGATGGATATGTTGTCATTCAGCAMAGAACTCATACCAGCTAGACTTGGTAGCAATTCATTAAATGTCATAATGATAACACCTTAGTATTTTCTTCCYTTGCCTTTACTTTTTTTGTAAAGGGAAAAAAATTAAAAAATTATTGAATTGACTGAATTTTYCCCTGTAATCAGTTTTGCATCTAAGTCTGTTGCTAATGATTCACCATAAAGGATACAGAATTTTTGATGCCCCAAGTAGAGCATAACCTTTCATGCCAAAAGCAATTGAAGGTCAGACTACAATTTCAGTCTAATTGCCTTTTTCCCTTTTCACTGTCTCTTTCCAGTAATACACAACAATCAATACAGCATGTAATTAGATTTCATTCAATCTGCAAAGATTTAGAGAGCTTTCATCTTCTCATTATGTATTCTCACATCATGTCTTCCTACCCATGTCTTCTACACTAGACCCCTTTGACCTGTTCTATTTTAGATGTGGAGGGATGAGCTGGGAGTTTTCCCTTGAATTTGACAGGTTATCATTCGTTACACATCATAATTTGATTTTGGTCTCTTTGGGAAGATTAAATGCAATAGCAATTTCCAGTGTGATAAATGGGGTTTAYATTACATATGCATTTCATGGAGGAGGCAGGGGGGAAAAAGTGGACAATTCACATAATTGCAGCACAGAGGCTTCAAATGATGGAAATAGCAGGTCCTGGGTGCAGAGTACTGATTCCTGCTGACTGGGACTCCTGATTTTTAGAGTGCACTGGAAGCTGAGTGATTGCATTTAAAATTCAGCCTGGCAATCTGCATAGGTAAAAGTTACAGTAGTATTTTTTTAAAAGGGCATTTTATTCTTCATAAGCTCTGGACTGGTTGAAAATGGATCCAAATTTCCACGTTTGAAAGTAAGGGTTGGGAACAGGCTGCAAGAGAGTCATGTGAATGTCCATATCACATGTCCACATTGCCAAAAAGAAGCTTTTAGAGCTGGCAGCTGAAGAGCAGTTCCTTTGGAGAGGAGAGGGGTAAAGCCACACATGCACAGGTCACATTTAGTGTGACTGCAGCCTTGTACCAATGAAACTGYACCTTCTCATACCCACACATTTTATAACTCTTTCTATTTTGTGTGTTTATGGTCTGCTGCTAACATACATCTGGCATAATTAGCACCAAAACATGTCCAGAAATATCAGCTCACATGTGAGCTCTGCTCTCAGCCATGTGGTTTCCTTCTGGTGATGGGCTTTTCTTCACTTGGTCTCATTTTGAGGACATTTTTAAAGAAGAGCAAGGTTGGTTTTCATGAAGGCATGAGGGAAAAATGCCATTATTATTATTTTTTTTTAGGTTAGGCTGCCGTTTCTTGGTTTACTACACAGTGTTTTCTGTAGTGCTAGGTCATTTTCTCAAGCTTGGGTAAGTCARTGGTGGCTTACCAATGCAGGCCTGACCTTCTGTATTGCAAAGTGATGGTCAAGTCCAACAGACCAATTTCCCCATCACACTTGTTTTGGTTGTGTTRGTATTGATTTATGCAGCTGAGGGAACTCACAATCAGTGCTTTCAGGAAGGTCAAGGTTTTATTCTCCAAAACAGCAGAAGGAAAACATAATGAGCCAATATTTGGATAGCCCCTATATAWATATAAGGTAATATTTAAATAGAATTACTCTATTTAGGCACCTTAGGAAGAGAAAAGTTCTAAAAGTTTAGTTAAAAAAGAAAGCAGCTCTCTTTTGTAAAACAGACAAAATTGCACTGAGCTCTGAAAAATATTGACAAATGCAAAAAAATATGTCTCCATTCCAGCAGCACATCAGTGATTTTAAAGTCTTTCCCTCTACTCTGTGCTTCATACAGTGGTAACTATTTTTTATGTAATGTTTCTGCTTTTCTGCCTTTGTAGCTGGGAAGAAAGCGTATTTTGACAGGGAAAAAAAAATCATGTGGTAATTTTATCATTGACTCATTTGTGGGGAACTTGAATCATTTGCACCATATGAGATTAAAAGCAATGTTTACAGAGGCAGAAAGGAAACCTTTGCCTGGTGTTGGTTTTGTTGCCTTTTCAGCTGTATTCTGGTTCAGTATCTTTCCATTTCTTTGTACATTTAGCTGGAATTGGAAAAGCAAATATGGGTCTGTCATCTTCCCAGAGAGGAGCTGCAGAGTGGTGGCTGCACACCTGCAGCCCYTGCACAGGTTCAGAGGATTAGAAAACCTGGCTTTAGCTTAATACCCTTGATAGAGAGAGGTGAAGCTGGTTGTTGAGTTTAGGGGGTTTTATTGTTTGTTTGTTTGTTTGATCTTTTAGTAAATAAAGGCAGGTAGCAGTTGAACCAGGAGCATCATTTTGGAATGAGGTTCCAGACACTGAATGTGTGGCATTTCTCCAAGGAAATACTAAGATTTGTGAAAGGAAGAGAAATAAATGAGTCATGTTTAACAAATCTGCTTTTTTTTTTAATGYTTCTCTCTAACTTTACTAATGGGCACTCAGTTTCTCTTTCTCAGCATACTTGGCATACTTTTTAATTGTTGTTGCTGTTTGTGGTGTTTCTCTTGGTAGTCATTACCATCATTTAGTTTAAACCAACACACAGAAGGACAGAAAAAGGAAAAGGTAGAAAATAAAAGGAGCCTGTGATGTTCTGGATAACAGGAAGGAAGAGAGCCAGTGACAGCAGAGCAGCTTCCAACCTTGTGGGAGTCCTATTGATCAAAACTGTCCTCTGAAATAAGACACCTCCAGTTCCTGAGAGAGAAAGCCAGAGAAACCCTCCCAGTGACCCAAAGTCATCTTCTCCTGAGAGCACAGGGCTAAACCAGCCAAATGCTAATTGGATGTGTCTGCTTTTCCTGAAACTCAYAGCTGTGGTGCCATGGAAATGCCTGTGAATGTCTGAAAGCTTCCCAGGTGGAGGTAAACCCCATTTCTAGGACTGCAGGGCAGGTGCAAACAGATTAAAAACTGTCTTTCTGCCCTAGAGCTCCTGTCCTTTCAGGTGTTCTGGAATATCCAGGTTCTCCAGACAGTTTTGAAGACAAGATACTGCACAACTGGCTCGGACTGCTTCCTCAGCAAGTCCTGTAGGAGATTAAAAGAGTGTAAGGCCATCTCTTGTGCCAAGATTTCTTKACTTACTCAACAGAAGGCAGCAGTGATGCAACTTGGTCTAAATCAAAGGGCCCTCTGATTTAGCTGGGGTTATTTTGAGTTTAAATTCACTGTAGKGCTGCTGGGGATAAAGGTGACAACCTTGATTCTGCTGGTTATTTGTCAGCTTGATCTGCTGGGCTTTCCAACTCTTATTTCTTGGAGTGACATCACACCCCTGATCTGGTGTAGGTCCAGATGGAGTGAGCTGTGATATCCACATCTGTAGATATCCAGGGAAGTGGGATTTTGGAGCTGAGCTCTGCTCTCTTATCCCTCTGGTTTGATGCTCTCCTCCCGCAGTGAGGAAGGGGGCTTTGCTTTCTGCAGCTCTTCACATTAACTTTTATTTCACCTGGTTTAGCTCAGCTGGACTCCTWGCTGTGCATGGAAAGAATCCAGCAGCACCTTTTGTGGGAAATCCAGTGGAAAGGGTGTTCCAGAGGAGCTCTCACACCATTCCCTGCCCCTCTTACTGCACTGTCAGGCCATTTCATTTCTGAACAATTCTGTGTTTGTGTTTCATTTACTTGGATGACTTGTTCTGAGGGATCTTCTCACACTCAGTGATGAGCCTGGGGCCATGAATTGTTTTGTGTCCCTGCTGAGGGCAAAATGCAGCAGAAATGGGCTGGTCTTGAGAATCCCTGACAAATGGTAAAAGGCCTAATTTTTTTTTGTTGGTTTTTTTCCCATCAAATGTGTCCTTGATTACTGGCTCTGAAGGAGAGTCTGAGGGCAGCAGCAGGGTAGGGAGCTGAGGAGACAATAGAGTGATTCTGCTTTGTCATCGTCGCAGTGTGGACGCAGAGTTCTCTTGGGGGCTGAAGAGYTGTTGAAGTAAATGAGCAAAACGTTTTTGGAGAAGGTGAGAATATAGATTTCTGAATATCTTAAGCCTTGTATCACCTCCCATGGAGCCATTCTCTAGAAGCACTTTCACTTGCCACCAGTCTGATTTATAATTTTAATACTTGAGCTGTAATTTGCATGTCATCCTGGGAGAGTGGGCAAGGATGAAGAAAACTAAACCAAGGAAAAGATTTTTAAAAGAGCTTCTGTTTTAGTAGCTTTCTGCTACTTAAAAATGCCTCTGTCAGGCAGAGATTATGGATGCCAAAGTACTACAGGAGGGTGTTACCTGTTTCACAGCACAATGTTTGGAATCCCAGTGTCTGGAATCACATTTAAATAACCCAGATTTGGTGGGTGAGGATGCAAAGGAACTTGCTTGGGATTCTTTAGTGTTCATTTCTCCAGTCTCAACCTCCTGGGATGCAGGTTAGAGCAACAAGCCCAAGAGGCTGCTGCAACACCAAGCTCTCCCCTGGGCTGGGCAGCCCTGGCACAAGCCTTGCTCTCCCYCAGGAGGCTCCTGACACCTCCTGCCCCTGAGCAAAGCCCTGTGGAAAGGAGCTGTGGGTCACAGGATTGACAGCACAGAGCTGGCTGGTCTCTCTGTGTTCCCAGTGTCTTGCTGGGTTTTGTTCCTGTTGAAATTGCCACGTCTGTGGTTGAGTCAGCACTCGTGTTCAGCTGGGAATCCAAGCCAGGTGCACAAGTGGCACWGCTTTCTAAGCAAAGTGCAGATGCTGCCAGCCCTGCTGTGGCAGTGTGGGGGTGACAGACACTGCTGCCTGCACGGGGGGACTGCCTCGAGCAGGATTTTATGGCTGCAGCAAYGATTCAAATTCCCCTCAGCTCACCCCTGCACTTAGTCCTGTAGAAATCAGTTGCCTAAATTAATCTTTGCTATTGATCCAGAGGCATCAGCACAGTCAGTAGTTGTCAGTACAGTAACTCCAGTAGTAAATTTGGCCAAGTGAAGGCATTTTTGCCACAGGATGAGGAGTAGGTTTGGTAGTCATGATGATGTGTATGTAGTGCAAAGGATGAAGCCTTGCTGCTTCAGAAAGGTTGAGAACAGGGCCCTTCCTCCTTGAGGTTTTGAAAGGATTCCCCTTTCTAGTAGAGATCTGGTGAACTTTGAGGGTTTTTTGTCTCTGATTCCTAATCCTGGGGGCTCTTGTTGCTTCTGTGTTTGTGCTGTTTGCCTCCAGTCTGCATTTTGCAAAAAGAAGTTCTCAGACCAGGTCAGATGAGCACTTCATGGTGGCTGTACTGCCCGTGGTACTGCAGGACCATTTGCACAGGATTTTGTTTCTCTTGGAAGATATCCATGAAGACAGCTGGAAAGCCCTTTCCTGCAATACTGCGGAAGTTTGCTGCTTCTTTTTTTATTTTTTTCCCCTCTAGCATTTTTGGTGGGGTGGTAGGGTTAATTGCTTGTTTTTCATTTGGATTTTTTATGCTGGTTTTGTATTTTATTTGGCAATGGGGCCTTACTGCCCTTTTAGAAATTGAGTTTATTTTTTTCTACAGCTCTCATATGCCTCTAGGATGAACAGCTTTTGTAAATAAAAATGTATTTTTTGTTATATTAACTCATTTTCAAGCAAGCCTTGTGTTGTAGCAAAGAYTGGTGGTATTCTTTCCTGTGCATGCTGAACTGAAGGCAGTGATAAGACTAAAAATATCCCCAATTGAAATAGCATTGTATAACCCAAAGGTTAGTTTTCCTCAGGATGAAAATTTGCAGTTGCTCTATGGGTTCCTTGTAAGACAGATTTCTGGTCATGCAGCCGTGTGTAAAATGAGGCTGCTGATAGCTGCAAAGTTCTGTATGTGCAAAACTCAGCCCCACTGGTGGCTGCCAGGAGCAGAATTCAGCTGGTGGCCAATGCTGGCACCCCTGGCTCTGCTGTGAGCTGGGGGTGAGTGCTGGCTGTGCTAGCAGAGCAGGGACCAGGCACTGTTCACACCTCTMACAGGAGAAACAGATTTTCCAGCCCAGAGCTGTTGATGCTAAAACCTGCTGATGGATTGCAGGTGGCTCCATGTAACAGATGGGAGTGGGGCATGAGGGGAGAGAGAGCTGAGCGTGTTGGAGATATTACACAGCCTAGTGCTGAGCTGCCCAGCTGCTGGAAGAGTTGATGCTTTCAATTTTCATGTTTGGGGTGGAAAAATGRGTGGTTGGGTGGTTTGGGTGCGAGCCTGTGCTAGCCTTGGTTATGGAAACCACTTTTTTTTTTTTTTTAGGTAGTTCTGTTACAAAATTTGTGTGTCACCTGGAGAGTCCCCAGGACCCAGGTCTGTGGATTTAGGCTGCTGAATTTCCAAAACCATCACAGGGTTGTGGGCAGCCAAATTCTCCACTGGAGCCACCTTTCTTCCAGGTGGCCAGTAGTTTCTACCACTCTTTAATGAACTTTTGCATCTGCCAGAAGCTGCAACTTTCTCAGCAGTTGAAAAACGTCTTTTGTTTATTCACCGCTAGTATCACAAGGAGCAGTGAAAATGCTTGCAGGTATTAATTGTAACTGTCACATATTTCTTCAATTTAACATTTGGCAAACTCACTCAATGCATCCTTCGTGGGGTGCTCCTTTAAAAGGCACAGACATGACCATGGCAGCACCTGCACTGAGCATTTCACCCTCAGCTATTCCTGCTCTGAATAYACAAACCCAATAATCTTTGATTTTAGACCTGTGCCAGCATGATGCTCCTCCTGAAATAGATCCATCTGGCTCGGTGCATTTCCATTCAACAGAAAATTAATTCCAGAAGGGAAGTGCCTTTTCTAATGCCTGTATCCAGTGGGGTTGTATGCAAAACCTTCTGCTTCCTGAAAGAGGCAGCTTGGTATGGGTCCCATATTCACAGCTACGTTCCCATTCCAGGCCCACATAACTCAAAGCCAGGCTGCAGAGAGCCCTCTCAGATGAGATCATGGAAGGAAGAATTTCTTCTGTGATTCATTCTGAACCTGATCTGCCTAATAACTGGATTCTTTGTCTCCCTCTTTCTGTCACTCATTAAAAAGTTCACAAAGTGAGAATTTCCAGTTCTTCTTTGCACAATGAGAAGAGTGAACAAAAGATGTGCACAAATGGAGGAGAAATATTTATGAGGGAACAAAGAGCTGGCCCTGACTTTGAAGCTGGGMTGGAGGAGCCCAGCGTGCCAAGGGCCACGGGCTGAGTGATGCAGCCCTCAGAGAAGGAGAGGAGCATTGCAGAAGGATTTTTGCATATGCTACAGGACTACTTGTTTAGGCATCTCTCAGCCTTTAATCAGCCTGACRAGAGGCTGGAGCACAAATAGAGTTGAAGAGACACAGWGGAGCCTGTGGAAGARTGAGGCCAGTGTGAAGTTTTCCTTGTTAAAGTCGATGGAAGTGCTCATGGGATGAGTGAGCTGGGCTCAGGGTTTGTGCCCAACTCATGGCASAGCTGTTCTGGCCCTAAGGAGAGGTGGAGCTCCCCATGGCAGCAGCAATGGTGTTGTGATATTKTAATCAATGGTTTATTTAACAGGTTGCTCTGGCCCAGCCATTCCACAGTTTGACAATGCATCTTAACTTGGAGTGTTGATAGGTATTGTGGACCAGTTTCAGGAGAGAAAAGCTCCTGTGTGGCTTCCTTTGGCACTGAGTAGCAAAGTCAGAACCAGGCCCAGAGGACAAGACAGCCCATGCAGGATCAGCACCAATTAGACATGACTAGGCTGAGACACACTCTACTGTCATAAAGCAAAATGATATTTCAGGATGGAAATTCATTTTAGAAGCAGAAATCRGTGAATGATCTTCTGGTTTTGTCCCTGAGCTGGAAGAAGATGCCTCTAATCTGTTTGATGGGTGATACTGCATGTCTGTGGCTCCTCAGTGCCTCAGCATATGGCTGTGAAACTAGAGGTTGATTATTTTCAAAAGTATTTTGACAGATACTGAACTGACAGATTCCCTGTTATAAAGAGAGAGAGAGGTTTTGTTTGCTYCTTTTATATGATCCTAAATCCCATGAGGCTTCATGGGATTTAGGATCATACCTTGCTTTATATTCCTTTCAAAGGTGAGGAGGGAAAAGCACTCCTATCATAAGAAATCAGAAGGATTAATTTTTTTTTTTATTAATTCCAGGGGAAAGAGGGAGAGCTGCATGGAGTGGTGTGTCCTGCTGTCAGGGTGCCTCACCTCTAAGCCTGTGTTCTCCCTTTCCAAGGGTAGCAGTGCTAATCTTGCAAATCAGGCCTTTCCATGTGAATTTCCTGTAATATGGAAAAGTAGTTTTAAATGGGATCCTCATTATTTCATTAGGAATTCCCTAATCTGTGACCAGAAAACACTCTTTTACCACTTACCCTGGTTCTCATCATTGCCACTAACCCCTGACAAGAAGCAGAGCTCCCAGAAACTGGAACTGGGGACAGAAGGGGTCAAGAAAATATTTTGAGCTGCTGAAATGCAAGTCCCAGACCCAGGAGACCTGGCCTTCATTTCCAGGGGGGCTGTGCTGGGCTCCTTATCTGTGGTGACAGCTCATCTCTCTGCTCCCCTGATCCCCCTCCTTATCTGTGTCCTCAGGTTAACTGTGTGATATTGTTAATTAGTGGTGGATATAACAACCAGGCCTGGACACCCAGTAATTAACACATTTAGTCCTAAAAATATGTGTTCACTTCCTTGAGCAGCTAAACCAAGAAAACTCAATTTCTTGTTGGTTGGCAACCCACAAGTGAATTCTTGGGTGGTCTCTAAGAGCTCCAACAGGTCTCTTGTGTTTGATCTTTTACCAAACCTCTTCTCTCAGTAGGAACATTTTAATGGCACTTTCTTCCCAGATGTCAGCTTCTGTGACACTCACAGAAATGCAATTTTTGGAGACCTCTGACTGACTGCCAAGCTTTGGCTGAAGTTAGAAGCAGTCCTTGAAATCTAACAAGCAGAGAGAAGGGAGAGTATGGAGAGAGAAGCAGACTGATAGGCAAATGGAGACAGCATGATCCCACAATGGTTTTTCTTAGCAARCCAGGCTACAAATCATATTGGTGACAAATGGGATTTTTACTTATTTGAACACAATCATGAAAATTAAGTTCTGAGCTTTTAAAGGAACCAGGCTCAGATGTCCACATGGAACTTCTTTGCTGTTAATTGGCAATATGTTAGCACAAGCATTTTTTCTCTACTTTCCTGCTTATTTCAGTTAATAACTACAGCAGCATGACATTTCCCTGACACTACAGCAGTACTGCAGGAGAGCCTGCCTTATTTTCATCCTGCTGAAATGGCAGGCTGGAGTCCCACTAGCCTGTCTCAGTGCCTTTCAGCAGAGTGAATAATTAAATTATGAGTGAGCAGAGCAGCAATCCCGGTGCTCTGTGCTCAGAAGTGTGACGCAGGTCCTGCTGCTCATCCCATCCCATCCCATCCCATCCCATCCCATCCCATCCCATCCCATCCCATCCCATCCCATCCCATCCCATCCCAGGGCTCAGCCCTGCCTTTCCCTGGCCCCACTTGGTGCTGGGAAGCTCTTGCTGCTAAGGAGCAACGTGGGTGTGACCTGAAGTTTAAGTGTGACCGCAGAGCGCGGCTGCTTTGTGTCCTTGAGGAGTGATGAGCCCGAGCTGTAAACTCAGAACTCGGGTTCCTGAAATTCAAATTTTGATTCACGCCAGTCTCTCCACTGAAGGAWGATCTTCTGCTGTATAAAGGCACCTTCTATCACTGTCCTCATTTCTCTTTTTACTGTGTAATTTAACACCTCATAATGTAGTCGTAAGTACAAACCAGAGACACATCAGGGGACAGGGACATTCATTCTTTCATGGAATTTTGGCATAAAGGAGAGGAAAGCTTGAAGAAAAATTGAGTCTCAAAACTTGAGCTTCTCTTTACACTGCCTTGGTGAAAAACAGATAAGCGCYGTTGCAGTCAGTGGTATTAGGAAGGTAAATTGAAGAAGGTTGATTCACAACTTCAAAAACTTGGCCACTGTCTTTATATATGATCTGAATTCTATATATGTGTGGTAATTTAAACATGCTCAGTAGGTAGATCAAAGCAGCACATTGTTACCAAATGCATCCTGTCTTCTCCAAGGCAARCCCAGGGGTCCTGCTGTGGGGTTGCCAGGGCCCAAATCAGCCCTAGGTCACAGTCAATTCCTACAAATACCCACATGCAATGAAGCCAATCTTGTTAATAATGAATCAGTTATTATAGGAGAGCTGGTTTTTACAGTGCCTGTAATAGGAGATTGTAGCTTTCCCGCTCCTGGAAGTCTGAGTCAATTTATCTTTATATCAACAATAAACCAGAAAGGGCAGAAATCAAAGTAAGCAATGTTTTTATTACCACTTTTAAATAAAACATTGTGCCAATATTTTCCCCCTAACATTACATCTTTATTTTCTCAAATTTATTGGCAATTGCTATTTATCTTCATTTCTCCTTTCTCTTCCAAAGCCATCTCATCCTTTGATTTGCTTCCCCCAGAGAATCTGGTACCTAATTCTTTTTATTTGTCCTTGATAAATCCCTGATTAATTGTATGTTATAAGCTATCCATGCAACATCGTGTCTTTCATTTCTAAATATGCTTTCTTTTATGAATATAAAGAGCTAAAGCTTTCCTTTCCAGAGCCAAAACCAAATCCAGACTCAACATTTCCTTTAACAATAGCAAAGCACTTCAGAACCAAGTAAGATTCTCAGCACTGTGGAATCTCCTTGTATTCCCCCTTTGTTAGCAGGAGAGACTCAGACCTTTAGTTGGGCACATCCTCTAGTAGATAGATCTGTTATAAATGTRGCTGTCACTTCATCTCATCAATTAGAAAGACTCTGCAGAATAATTTACTTCATCCATTTTGGCTTCAAGTATGCCATAATTTATTAATTTGTAAGCACTTTTGTTTAGGTGCTGGGTTCARGACTGTCTTTTTGCTGTTTAAAATGTGTCCTGTATTTGTTTTTGAGCTGACTTGTCCTGCTGGTAGGAAATTAAATCATACACACATTAARAGGCTGATGGAAGGAGGCATTGCAGCCTGGCATTGACAAGCAAGGCACAGCTGTGGTGTATGTTGACATGAGATAGGAAAATAAAGTGAAGGCAGGAAAGAGGAGGAAAAGCAGAGCCAAAAGCCAAGCTCCCTGAGAGGTGTCAAAGATGTGGCTGAGAAAGAAGAATACAAAGACAGGTCAAGAAAAGTACACAGATCTACAGATCTGAAATAGACAGTCTGTCAGGAAAATGAGTATGTTTTGAAACCAATGTGCAATGATGCAAAAAAAAAAAAGTATGTCACCCTTAGAGAGCTTTTAAGGCAATGGCACGCTGAAAGGAAAGGGGAGGAATCAAGGCTCTCTCTGGCTCCTGAGAAAACCAATATCCAAATTAACTGTTTTTCAAGAGATTGTGTGGAAGTATTTGAAATCTCTCATCCTCAATAGCAGCTGATATCTTCTCCCATCTATTCCCAAGGAGAAATGTCCAGTGATGAGATGGAGAGGCAGCAGACAGAGAACCAGCCCTGCTCTGAYAAACCTAGGGACTCTCTCAGATCACTTCATTCTCTGATGCCAATAGGAAGAGCAGGCAGTGGCTCTTGGAGCACAGAAGGAGAGCAGTGGCTGCAGCCAGCAGGTCTGCAGTTGTTAACACTGGCTCTTTATTGAGGTTGCATTGCCAGAGGTGAAGTCAGTGAGTAATTTCACAGGAGTGGAAAATGGAGATCCACTTTCAAGCACAACGTGACTCTGAGTTCCAGCAGCTCCCATGTCTGGGCTTAATGCTGCCATCCTCTGCTGTGCAAAATGAGCTGAACAACCAGGAGCTTTTCAGCCATACAAATAGCAAAGGAGCAAAGTGTTGTATATGACTTTGTTGTTGGGAAAGCTATCTGTGTGATTATGTTAGTTTAATTTAATAGCAGGCTGTTTAGGTAAATGAGCAGGGAGGCATATGAGTGTCTGCAAATAATGTGGAGCATGATTACAAAAYGATGCTGCAGGAGATGGGCTTGTCTGGCCCTTGTCAGGGCTCTCCAAACACCCTTGAGCAGGAGAGAAGAATCTTCTTTAACCTTGGACAAAATCCCTCTGAGACAGAGACCCGAGGTGAGCCCTGGGCAGTAATTTGGCAGGTTGGGCAGTGTCAGTGTGGTAGAGCCTTTGATGAGTTTGGACTTTATCATCAGCACAATGGAGTCTAGAACAGTATGAACCTGCATAGGACCTGAAATTAGATACGTTTTCTTTTTGGTTCCTTGTGTTTAAAGATAACTTTTTTCCCTTTTGGAACCTATGCCTGTGGGATTGACTGTCGTAGTGGAGCTGGTCTGAGAATAGAGCAGTCAGGGGCTTCTCATCTAGAATTGTACCAGAAGTCAAAGGGGCATTTTTAGTGATTAGAGRTGTGCAGTCAGCTCTGTAGGGTCAAGGAAATGTCATTGCATCCAACAGCAGCTTTCCAGCTGTGGCTCCATCCTGTCAGACCTTGGGTCACACCTCCCTTCCCACCATGGTCCACTGCTTCCCTTCCCTACCTTTGATTAACACAAGCAAACTCCTTGCTTTTCAAAAGATATTTTCCACATTTATGAAATTAAAACCCTTTAACTTGGCTGAACCAGCTTGTTCCTGAATCTAATTAAACAGCCCCRAAGTTTTAGCTCTTGCACCATGGAGCTTTTCGAGGAGAAGCCGCTCTCCCTTCCTCTAGAATGGCTCTGTTRTTGTTTTAATGAGCACCTCACCCAGGAGTTTTCACCTCTGTTTCCCTGGAAAAATTAAAGAAAATCTAATATCTTGATACAGATGATCCATTTCATGTGAGTTGGTGACACTCTGACCGTGACAGTAGCAGAGAATTCATTGCTGCAGGAGCCCATTGAATCTAATATTAGTGSCTGGGCTTTTAAAGGACACTGGGTAGTTTTATGCCCTGTTTCTACCTGTCYGAGTTAAGATAATGAGGGTAATCTAATATTATGCTTCAGGGCTTTAGTTACCTGCCTATGGGGTTCAGAGGGAGCTCTGCTTSCAGGGACTGAGCAGAGTTTAATTGGCCAAGTGCTTCATCGTTTGTGTTTCATTTCCTCTGAAGCCTCAGGTACTGGCCACTGCCAGGGGACAGGTGCCAAACTGATGACACTCACATTTTGTCTCCTTTTAATATCAGTGGGCTGCCAGGCAGATACACCAACATTTCAGCTCCTCCCCCTCAACTCCAGATTTATGCCATCACCAGAGGAGGTTTCTGGCTTTCCTCCAAAGCCCTGAAGAGAAAAATACATTTTATGTTTCACCAGCAAAAACCACGAGTCATCTGGGATTTAAAAACTTCTAGAAGAATTGAGGCATGTGTTATTTATTTAACGATAACAAAGTGATCTTTCTCTGTGAATGAACTTTTTGATCGTTGAAAGGAAAACTTAAAAAAAAAATCAGTTACACACATATAATTTAAAATTATGCATCTGRGGTAGGGGCTTTTTATTTTGTCTCTCAAAATGTATCCTTATGTAGCTCTTCCTTGCTTAAGGAGGAAATCTATTTTTGTTTATATCAAGTTTCTGGCAAAACTCTGGCACCTCTCTTATTATCTGTAAATTTGGGATCAGTGTCCTACCTCACAAATGAGCTTTTATCTTCATCTCCAGTGGACTGTACAGCTGCTATTTCTTGGTCCTTCCAGTCCTCAATCTGTTTATCTCCTCCTGAATTATCTGTTGTAATTAGAATACATTTTCTCATCTCAAGGGGTAACCAGCTCCAAATGAGTGTTCTATAAAAGCAATTACTTTTGATATTAGATATCTGTACATAAAAACACAGTATTTCTTCCAATTAAAAAGCACTAATGAATTTTGTGTCTAGAGAGGCAGTAGCCTACGCAGTGCTGCAGTTTCTGTGAAGCCAAGGAACAAAAGATGAGGCAACTGTAAGAGGGCAGTGGTGTGTGTGCTGCACCACTGAATAGCAGATTCAGAGAGAACATGGCTCTGCAAGGACACCCTGTTCCTTTTTGTCCCCAGCAGCCTTTTGTCAACACTGCTGAACCAGATCCCTCTCCACGTTGTGCCAAGATGACTAACACAGCTTGTGCTGCTGCTCCTGTCTTCTACACATCAGCCTTTTTATTTCCTCAGACATTCTCCTCTTCCTCAAAGTATTAAATCTTGCATTTGGCATGGAGCAGCTTTACCAGAGGGGGACTCCTTCCCTCTACAGACACAGAACTGCCACCTTTCATCATCTCAAAATTACCTGAATGACTAGGGAGCTTTTATAGCAAGCTATTCTACAGAAAGGATCACTTCAGAAACACCTTGACCTTGTTATATTGCCTTCATGTCTCCTTTCTTCATTATCTTTCTTGCATCTGGTTCTTTTCTTTATTGATGGTGAGTTCTTTAGGGTGGGATCTGTCTTTTTGGGCTCATGTGGCATCTGCTGCAGTGATATCCTGAGTCTGGACTACATGCCATGGAAACTCTAAGGGAAAAATTGTCCTGGCCTAATCCTGTCCTGGTAGGAGTTACCATGTAGGATTTAAGGATTAAAAACTGTTCTGGCCAAATCCTGTCCTGGTAGGAGTTGTCATGCAGGATTTAGGATTTTGAGGACCACACGAGCTCTTTGGGCTCATGTAGCACCTGCTGCAGTGGCATCCTGAGTCTGGACTACATGCCATGGAAACTCTAAGGAAAAAAATTGTTCTGGCCAAATCCTGTCCTGGTAGGAGTTACCATGTAGGATTTAAGGATTAAAGCATCAATATGGTGGGAGCAGAGTGTGTAGGATGGAAAAAGGGTCAGCTTCCAGCCCAGCTGCTGAGAACAGCCCAGGGCATMTTCATGGAATTTTACATAAAATATAATTTGAGCATTTGACAGATATGCACATGTTGTGTCTCAGAGTGCTCTCTGCAACCTGGAAAAGTCCCTGTTTTGAGGACTTTTTTGAGGACCCATATGGCAAAGCACACAAGGGGTTGGATATTAGTCCTCTTTCCAGATAACCCACATAATTTCCAAGGCTCCTGGCTCTGTGCTGTCTGCCTGGCTGGCTGCTGGGGGTGGGAGGGAGCAGCYCCCCTGCAGGCAGAGCTCCCAGATCACTTCACCCCTTCCCCATCATTCACCTGCCCACAGATGGTTKTCTTATAGCCCTGCCTCTCATCTGGGCACCAAGACTGGGAAATGCTGTCTCAGGCTTCCCACTGGGGTCTGGAGATGAGGTTAAGCTACAAAACCACTGCACCTCCTGTTTCTAGAGACAAAAAGTTGCATATCAGGTGCTTCAGCTTTATAAGTTGCTGTACTTTTGTCCTTTTCAAGCCATCAGCTGCAGGATGCTGTTTGTCTTCTCCCTGATATATCTGCAGAGATACTGGGGGCTGATACCAGGCACCAGGAGACATAAACTCTTCAAGCAAGGATGCAGCAAACTTGAGCACAACCATAAAAAAAATAAGACTGTGTTTTGGGTTTCAGATAAATGGAACTGCTGGAGTCACTTAAATTAGATGGGGTTTTGTTTGTTGCTCTCCAATTTCCAAAAGTTGGAGCCTGTATCCCTGTGGGATGTTATTTGCTGGATGTTGCTGTATGTAAAATAAATCTCTTCCACATTCAGCATTCCTTCTAGCTCAGAAAGTGAGCACCTTTTGATATGGGCAAAACTCAGATCAGTTCTCTGGGCAGCAAATCTGACATATTATGTAGGCTTGCTTCAGGGTCATGGTGGGAGAAGCTGATCTGGGATATGGAAAGTTGGGATATGCAGAAATTAAGGGCCAGGCTCTGTTTAACATTTAGATTGAATCATGAGCTAGACACCAGCAACTCCCCATGCTGCATGCTACTGTTTGCAAAGTTGGCTGAAACACTGTCAAATAGTGAAATAGTTCCAAATAAGATTTTTTTTTTCTGTATATTTTTGATCCTCGTGCTTGCAACAAAAAAATTCTTTTAGTTTTTCAGGTTTAATATTAGTGCAGTCAAGTGCCAATGCATTCAATGAATTTATGCCATTATGGGGCTATGTGTGAGAGAAAAAGGGCTGCTTACATCAGAGAGCCTTTCTCTGGTGTGAGTGTGTGTTCTTTTAGAAATCATCAGCTAACAGTTATTTTTAGGCATCACTAAAATGAAGTTATAAACTGCTGGTGAGCTGAGACCTTTAGCTTAGTGTTGAATGGCTCGCCTGTATTGCACTTTTCCTCCTCTTCCTCCAACCAGCTGCTTTTCTTGTGCACCTGCTTCACTCAGACATGCAGCCCCTGAAGGAGGAGGAGTAGTGCTCCACTCCATGCCATTCTTTGAGGCTGTAACCTTCAGCTGAAGCTTCTAGCTGCAACARAACAAGATCACAAAATTAGCACAATGCAGTAATTCAAGGTGGAAGCACTGGGGCTTGTTCAGTAGTTGCAACTGCTTTAATTCCTGCCTCTAAACAGGTGGGTTTATGTAAAAATWGCTTTAAAAGACATTGTAAGCTGAGTCTTGTTTAAGCTGTTACTGAACCTAGTCCAGAATCTCTGAACCTTTTTCTTTTCTTTRCAAAGCTGTAACTGGAAATGCTGAAAGTCAGTTGTTTCAATCTATGTGGCATTTCTATTGTCCCTGATTTTTTATTTATTTATTTTTAATTCAGCTAGGATCCAAAGATTTTTATTGCTTTACATGGTATGCAGTGGTATTTTCAGGTGAGAAATAATAATTGGAGAAGGAAGGAAACAGTTATTTAAGTTTTATTTTTCCTGTTTCAGGAGTCACAGGTAGAATTGCTGGGTGACTGTGTCAGGATTTTGACCTATGGCAGGTGTTTAAGAAAAAAATGTTTTATCTCCTCTTTTTAAGCTGCTAGAAACTGAAATACTTTTCTGCAGCTATTCAAATGTGCAGATGATGTAAGTGTAGATAAAGCTCAGAAGTCTTTGAAGCCCTTCTCAAGCTGGGGCTGAGACAGGCCAGCAAGGGCATTTTGGAGATTTTGCAGCAGTTCTCTCACTGTTCTGACATCCTATTATTGTTTTCAATCACTTACTTTTATTTTGGTTTGTCAGAAGTTTAATTTTGTCTGAGAACCYTGGCTGAACCTGATTTACAGCCGCCTGTAATTGTGTTGCAAAAAGGAAAAAAATGATAGTAAAATAATCACAGCCATAATCTGATCTAGATTTTGCCATAGTTTCTCATATAAATCTCCTTAGTACTTTTCCCATTGTGACAGGGTTTATGATGAAAAATAGAAGATCTCTTTTCTTCCTAGAAAATGATGCATCCTGTGGAGTAATTAATCTGGTTAAGGAACTAAGGCTGGCTTGTTCTGCTCTCTATTCTCCCAACAATTTCTGTCCTACACAGAAATCTCTGCAGTGAGAGCAATAAATTTGAAATGAATGACAGACACTAATTATTTGTGACCTCATTGTCATCTGCAGCATGGAACAGTCTAGGACCATTCCCAGTGTATCAGCTGCAGATATTTTTAGTCCAGAAAWTTTAAAGAAAAGACAGCTTGAAAAAATAGCTGCTCACTGGGCATCCCCTTTCTGCACRTCCCCATTTCAGAGCTGGCCCCCTGATCTCAGTCCTTGGCTCTGGCTCTGTGCTTTGCCCTTGTTGGCTTCTGATGCTGTGGAAGATGGGTGAGAATTAGGGCTGCAGGTGAGTAACACAAAGGTAAGAGATGGAAATCTGCARTGAGCTTCAAAACAAGAAGAAAACAGAAAAGTGCTCTCAGATGAGGGCCTGGAGGATGTGCTGGGGGGTGTTCACCAGCAGCCTCTGCTTCAGCCAGGCTGGGGATGCTCATCCCATCACCTGTCCCCTGATCCCAATTCTTGATGCCAACCTAATTTTGTGAAGATGYTGCTGAACTGAAACTCCTTTTCTGTCTTTTTTTTTGTTTTTTAAGGCTGACCAGTGCAGKAACTGTGGATTTGGGGGTTAGCAAGTCAACATTGTGACATAGAAAGTGATGGGAGAAAGCTCTCTGTTGAGGAGACAATTGCTGAAGCAACAGCAAATCAACTYTGAGCTGGAAAATGCGATGGAAATGTGTGAGGCATGGTCTGGCTAACCAACCATGCATTGAGGAGCATTGCCTGTAATTGCTGCCTCTCACACACATGCACATRTATAAAATACAGTACATTCATTGTTCCTAAGACCTTCCAGAGACACTTTGGTGCTCTTTTTGAAGAAGGCAGCAATGTGATATCATTTATTTCATTGCTGCTTTATTTTGGTCACTGTTACTGCATTTCTGGGGTAACTGTCAGTCAGACTAAGCTACAGTTTGGTAGCTGGAGCAAAAAGCTCACAGCAATATGCTCTGAGGGGAAGTTGGACAATGATGACTCCCTCCCACAGCAAGATCAGATCAGCAGCACAAAGAGCTAGAATATCAGATTTAGAACAAGGTATATGAAATAATTGTCATCATGGCTGGTTTGGCAGGCTGTCTAACCAATTCTCTCAGAARTAAAATATCCAAGTGCTTGATGCCTCCTGTGGGGTGGAAGTTTCATTCTCACATTACTTGTGCCATAAAGACTTAAGTGTTTTGTTCTATAAACTGCAAGAGCATATAGTATGAAGAATGAAGTTCTCAACCACTGGAATTAGATTGTTGTTTCAAGTCAAATGAGCACACCACATCTTGGAGGCCCTTTCATTAAAGCAGGTCAGTTCATTTTAATGAAGTCATCTTCATTTTGCTTTGATGTTATATCAGAACCTAGCCCAGATGATTCCAGATGATCATCAAATGAATTTCCACATTCTGGTCTTTCAAGGACATAGGCTTTGTCAAGTTTTCTGGGGTTTTGACTTTTAAAGTGTTTAATTTGACTCTTTTTTTGAGGGAACTGCTGACTTTTCTCAGAAACTGAGTCCCTTTTAGATTCCATATATTGGGCTKGTCAGGCAGAGCTTGCAGCATCACTGCTGCTGGTGTCTGTTAAGTCTAAGTCTGTATCATGCAGGAAGATTAGCCTGCTCTGCTTTTCCTTTTAAGTGGGGAGAGATGTGGAGTCTCAGACATGTAATTTCTGTAATTACTGAAGCAAGGAATCATTGTCAGGCCAGGCATGCAGGGCCCTCTGTTCAAATTTTTCCAAAGGAAAGCCAAAGTGCCAAGTAGCCTCTCATCCTAAATTGGAACAAAAAGGACAAATGTTACCATTTTCTTCAAAATGAAGCTCCCTAAAATATTTTCAGAATATTGAACATGGATTGAAGTGCTTCACTTAATAAGCTGGAAGAATTTCTCTGGTTTGAAATCCAGACTAGTCTTGAGTTTTAGTCATGTTTCAGTGCATGGTGGTGAGGAGCATGAAGGCATCAAAGGCACAAACACAAGCAAGATCTGTCCTGGCTCAGCACCACTGATTGCAGCATTTGTGTACTTTTGTCAGCAGTGTCTGAAATTCAGTAGCAGATTTTTTTTTTATGTTAATTTGTGACTCTTTGTATTGTTGCACTTTATCTCAGCACAGGATTTTGTCATAAGCGCTGCAGGAAAAAATGCAAAATTTTACCTTTTCAGATCAGAAATGAACCAATGTCTCTCTGGGCTGTCCTGTCATTAAACAGAGATGGTGATGGAGCTGTAACAAGTCAGGACATTGTTTGCAGTGAGGTGCAAGAGAATTTCCTCACAAGGGTCTGAACTGCCCTCCTTAATGGGCCTTGGAGAAGCCAGTCCCACGTTTGTACTGCCATGTGTGTTTGTTGCTACCAAATGCTGACAGTTCCTTTCTTTCTGTTTAATCATTTAGTTGAAATAATGACATTTTCCTCTTGAAAAAGTCTTGATTTGAAAAATGTTGAGTGGGTCAAGCTGTAATTGCTTTACTTGATGTCGTAAATGATTTGGGGGAGAGTCACACATTCCTGTATGGTGTTCCCAGGGTTATTATAAATAACTTTATCACTTATAATGACTTGCTGATAGCCAGCCTTTTGGAAAGAAAAGCTTTGACATTAAACACAGGATATTTGAAGAGCTTATTTATGAGAATTCAGCACCAAATTGAATGCCTGTTGCCATGGAAGAGATTCCTGGTGATGTGATCATACGAGCATTTTTATGTTGGTTTAGTTTTGTTTTATTTTTATTTTTGAGTTGACCAGTGAATGAAACCTGTAAATGCATTGTTGATTGGCTGATTTCTCAGCACTCACTGAGTGTCCAAACTTTCTGCTGCTGTGAGCTCTAMAGAGCTGAGTATCTTACATATTTCATTTGTCAGAAGTGCAGAGGAAATCTGGAGTGATTCCCAGGTGGAGTGTCAGCTCCATTAAAATAGTTTTAGCACATCTTTGTGGCAACAGGCTGGGCAGGGTGTGTATTTGAGTCCAGATGACCCATCTGTTGATTCAGGCAGTGAAATCAGATTTATCCTGTATTTCCTACCCAGCAGAAGCTGGTAACCAGTCCATAGCTGTGTCCCCAACACAGGAGCCAAACCTGGACCAGGGCTGGAGTGTCCTGGAGTCACAGAGCAGGTACCAGAACTGACACTAATGTGGAGTTCAGCTGGCACTCCCGCATGTGGTAGAAATTCAACATCTCTCYCTTAAAATGAATGAAGCTTTAATGGGCTACATGGGGAAACCCTCCAGTTCTAATGGGGAAAATTTTTTCTTAATTATCTTAACAATAATGAGCCATTTTGGAAAAAGAAGGAATCGTGAAAGCTGCTAATTGATTCTTTATAGTTTGCTCATTATGCACAGATACTACAAGATGTGTTGATTTGGACTTTGGTTTGAGAAGCTGAGGATAATTTCCACAGAGCCATGAGGGTTTAAGGGCTGGGAGTTCARATCTCATTTCTCTGAAAACATTCTGTGTCACAGAAGAAGTTCTGTCTATATCCTTTATATTAATAATTTGATCTTTTTTTTTGTCTCTGTTTCATTTAGGTCTGGCAAAGCCCATGGGATTAGTTGAAGGTCCAGGAGGCTTGGGCCAGGGGGGAATGGCTGCTACCCTGAGAGATGACAGCCATGAATCAGAGACTAAGTATGAAGAATATGGTTACAATGCCCAGCTCAGYGACAGGATATCACTGGACAGGTCCATCCCTGACTACAGACCTAAAAAGTAAGTGGAATTCTGCATTATTATTTGGAGTGAGGGATTGATTGTTGTTCTGCTGACCCATGGTGCCATTCTTCTCCTCACATCCCTTCCTGGCTGGAATATGCCATCAGTTACTTGTACAGATACTCTGAGCTGAGTGAAAATGAAATAAACCAACTGCCATCTCAAGCATGAAGTGCCAAATTAAATGCATAGCTAATTCTGTCAGTAGTACATTAATATGCACATTCAGTGCCTCAGATCAAAAAYTACACCAGGATATCAGTGCTCTTTGGGTTTGGCTCATTTAGAAAAAGCCTTCAGAGGTGGCAGATTTGGWCTGTGCCTCTTGTAGTCACATGCAGTAGGAGGGGAACAGTGCAACAAAGACTTCATAGTCACTGGTCCCTTAAAAATAACCCCAACTTATCAAATCAGTTGYCTTTAATTGCATTTGATATTCTTAGAATTGTTTAGTCAGGGTTTGCAGTGTGCTGAAACACGGACTAAGTGCAATCCATCGGGGTCCTGTAATTGCAGTAAGGTTTTTTTGTSTTTGGAATGTGTGTCTATTTTTATTCCACTGTTTATAGTCTTCACACGCCTGTGCTATGCTTGACATTGCAATTACATGTTTATTATTTGCACTGATTTATTGTATTTTGTATTAAATAACTTTCAAATCTTTCATATTTATGGAGTTATATATTTTCCAGATGAGACATCCACACTATCATCCCATGAATGACAATCAGTAATGTCTTAATGCAGAGGAGATCAGCAACAATGCCTAGTTGCTCTCAGGAGACAGAATTGAAAAGAATACTTAATTAATTTCTAATAATAATCTTCTGTTTTAAAAGACCCACTGGGGCTCCTAGGCAGAACTGAAAGTTAAATAAAAAAGTATCTTATTAAATGGTGAGAAAAGTTTAGCCAAGCTAAACAGCTGTGGCCTGTGAGTAGATTGCAATTTAATTAGGATTTTAGGCAGTTCAAGCTGCCAAAAACAAAACTTCAGCTTAACAACAAATTTCTTTAGCTGTGTTACATATTAAACTGATCTCAGAAGTATTGACTCAGCATTTGTTTTCTCAAACCCTTGCTACAATAAAAAAAACCCCAAAACTCAGGTATCAGAAGAGGCAAAAAGAAAACAATCCCCTGCCTTGATACCACATTTGATGTACACTGACTTGTTTAATGGTCTCTCCTCTCTTGATGTATCATAAAAATCCATCTTGGAATTATGCTGGGGAARGAGGAGTCTGTACTTATGCAAATATTGGAGCAGTGCATCAGATCTGGCCCAGAGACCCTAAAGTCAAAGTGAAGTTTCCCCAATGGAGCTTGGTGAGGTTTGACCTGGCAGTTATTTGCTGCTGTGGGCAGGGGCATGAGGATAAATGAGATGTGTTCTGCTGGGAAATGCAAAAGCAAAGGCTGCAGAGCTCAGATCCAGCTCAGCAGCTCTCAGAGGCATGAGACCATTTGCAATGCAGGGATGTTTCACCTCAGATTATGCTCTCCCACAGTTTTGCTTAGGAGCTTTGATGAGTCATTCAGATGAGCTTTTTGACATTCTCATTGTGGGTWTCTCATCAGGCCATGCCAGATGATTAAATATCTGTGTTACTGGGAGAACTGCCTCCCTAGTCATGTTTGGACACTCCTGAGGTGGTTCGAGTTAGATCTAGAGGCTGCAATTGATGCACTTGCCTCTGGATGAGTCACAGGAAAACCCTTCAGACTGAATTGGTATGGAAAATGGGTGAGAGTGTGGAGCAGGTAGAAGGTCTCTGTATAAGAAGATTTTGCCCACCTAGAAGGTGTGAGAGCAGCCCTGAGGAGGATGTGGGGGTGTTGGCTGACACGGAGCTCAGCATGGCCCAGTGCACTCAGAGTCCAGAGAGCCAAAGGTGTCCTGGGCTCATMCCTGCCCATGGGCAGCAGGGGAGGGAGGGGATTCTGCCCCTCTGCTCCATTTTTTGGGACCCCACTGGAACTGCACCCAGCTCTGTGGCCCCCAACACAAGGAGGACAKGTACCAAAGCTGAGCTTGACTCTTTGGTTTAGACACTCTGATTACGTCTTGGAGAGAGCTGAACCTCCATGAGCTTGAGACAGGCTTTGAAATCCCACTCTTGTCAAGTTTCCCTRTGTGCTCACTTGCCCAGTGGTCTCCCCTCTCCGTTGCTGAGCTTGTCAGTTTGCTTGTGCTTTGTATTCATGTCATTCCCAGAACTGTTCATTTTTTAAAGGAGAGAGCTTTTCATTTTTAAATTGAGGAGCAAGGTAGAATCAATGTCCAAGGCCATGTACAAAGTCCATGGCCAGCCTGTGAATAAAAGCATCTGAATTTGCATTCCCAAAGTATTAAACTCTGCTTTCTCCCCATTCTGGCTTCCATTTGAAATATCCAATCTATGTGTTTTCACAAACCAGTGTTAAAGATATGAACTGGGAGAATTTATACTCAAGTCTACATTGCACAGGGACAATTTATGAAAGTAAACACAATTTCAGTATGCAAACTCAGGAGTGTAATACTCCAAGCTTGATGAGGAATATTGTATTTTACTTCATTTGAACTCCCCTCTTACCGTTGTCCACTCTCTCATTCTGATAGAATGAGCCTTCTATTCCATCTACAAGCACAGGTTCATAAACACTTGGCAGTTTAATTGCTTTTCAGGAGTATTTTCATCCCCATGCAGCAAATTAAAAAATATGTTGCACTACAGAGGTGCAGAGTCAGCCAGTGTGACCAAGAAGCTCCTAAACTGGAGTCACCTCCCCCTGTCCTTCCACTGCAGCAAGCCTCAAGCCTGGGGGGACACTCCTGCCCTCAAGATGCTTTTCTCACATTTTGTTCTGCTTTCCTACCTGCTGCTGCCACTGCTTTTATTCCTTTTAGCCCAGAAACCTTTTCTTTAGGATACAAATTTCTGTTGGTACAGGAGACAACAGCAGATTTTGTTTATGTGCCAAATAGAGGCAATAGCAGTAAACTTCTTGCTTGTGATTACAAATCACACAATAATTACAAAATTACAGYTTGATTCTAGCATGGTATGATAAACATATCCCAGCTTTTTCTTCTCAATATCAGAGATTTTTGAATATCTATTAGAGATTATATGATGAGACTATATTATCTAAATAATATAGTATTTGAAGTTTTTCAAGGGCTATACCACTGTAGAAAATATGTTGCAGGGAGCTCAGAATGTTTAATGTCCTGATTTTTCTTCACAGCAGTAAAGTATTAGCAGGACTCCTAGCCCTCACTAACACATCTTATTTCCTCTATGAAATGGAAGAAAGAGAAGCTTTTCTTGTAAGGAACAGGTTATTTTTGTTGTGCAAGCTAGAGCTGGTTCTGTGGTTCTCTGGGAGAAGTGTTATTTGATGGTGAAGTGTTACTGGAGTAATTTCCATATATGTTCTTCCATACATAAAATGAGTGTCATAATTGAAAAAACCTGAGCACTAAGTGAAAATAATCTCCTGATGCCAATGAACCTTGTGTGTAGGAAAGCATAAGAACTTGTATTCCTGGCAGCTATCCCTCCCAATATGTCTGGGTGGATTGTCCTGAATCCTGCCCCTGGGGATGCTGTAAAATCTGCTGGGCTCTGTCCTTGCCTCTCTTACCATAATGCCAAAGGGAAAATGTTTGGCTGAATAGTCAAAACTAGACCTGAAGCAACAGAGCAGAGATTTTGGTGGAGATTTTGATTTGGAGATTTTGATTTGGAGATTTTGCACTTCCCAGGGCCAGCCACCTAAACCCCTGCAGGCACTGGGCAGAGGAGAGCAGGTTTCCCTGTGGCTGCAAAAGGCTGGCAGAATTTTCATCCTCCTGCCCTTTTTGGGGAAKAGCAGCCTCCACTGCTGCCAGCTCTAGCCAAAATATCAGCCCTTGCTCCAGWAACAAAGGATCAAACTCAACCCCTCCCAGTCATGCATGAAGGCAGAGGTGCTGAAGCTCCATGTGACAGTAGATTTTGACTTTATCAAAGTTAAAGAAAGTAGAACTGTCCAAAACCTTAGGGAATGTCATTCAAAGACAGAGGTAAAGGCCCCCAAACTTACAAAAGCTGTTTGTTTTACAGTGTAGCATGCTGGAAAATTGGGAAGTGTCAGCTTAGCAGATGCTTTCAAACAAAAGCATTGTCTCTCAGGATAACATCAATTCCCCTGCTCTTTTTGATGCACAGGCTGGATWGCAAGGGGTTGAACTGAACAGGTGCAACACCTGTAAATCCAGCATTTTCTATCTTTCTATCACTTGACTTTGCAACTTAAATTACTTCAGGGCTTTCTTTACATGCAGGACACATCCACACATGCAGACACACACACTCAGGCACTTGTCAAAACCACTTGCTGTCATGCATTATGCATACTTTTGAGAAAAGTTAATATGATCCTGCAGCTTCCATAATGGCTAAATTGGCTTTTACACAAAATTGTCRCTGCTTGGTGAGGATCTTTAATTTAACTGATCTTTTTTTGAGCAACTGGATGCAGAGTGCATTGTGGCAGTTCAGTGATAACAATAATATTAATATATGGATTCGGTCTGCTGGCTCTATCAGCCAAAGAAGATATTTTCTTTGTGTTACAGTCACGGACGTTTGTATTGAGAAAATTCAGCCCGAAAGAACAAACTTATTAATGCTGTGGCAACTCAAGTCTTTAGCCATAAAACTCAGAGAAATCTGGGTCTTGAGGAAATTGCTTTCATTTATTCAGTTCTTTTATGGAGGCAAGCATTTTTGTGGTTTGCCATAGACATTTCACAATAGCAAAAGAATTGCATCTCTAGGGCTGTGAAGTGTAATTAATGGTTCAATCCACTCCATTCCTAAGGAAAAGCTTTTTTAATTACCTATCAAAAAKAATTCCGGAATTGATCAAATAATGTTACCAAGGGGGCAGGCTTGGTAAATAGCCCTCTGATTTGCTCATTCAAAGGTTTAATAACAGCAGCTCCAGTGAGGCCAGCAGCTGGGGAGCCCTCAGTGGCCACTGAGCTCCAGCTGTCCTTGAAGGCAGAACCACCACCTTCACCTTGGGCCCCTTCTTTGGGCAGCAGATCTCTGGGGAGTCCCTGTGCTGTTTCAGCCAGCAGCCAGCAGCCCTCTGGAGCCCCATCCTGGGTGTGGTTGCAGTTTCTCTGTGCTGGGTTTGACGGCCCTGGTCAGCAGTGCTGTGCTTGGATGACCCCCATGCTCTGCTGGACGTGGCTGCAGGAGCAGGGCACGAAGGCCAATGGCTCTCACAGAGCATCAGCTTTTGGATCAGTGCACTGGACAAGGTTGGGTCTGGGCTTATTTGGTTTTCCCCACCACAGCTGCTTGCTCTGCCTCATGACCCCATTTTTTCAGATCCTCTGGGGATGCTGGATGTTCTTTGAGCCACTTAGAGAAGTGACACAAGAAACTCCAAATTAAAACAGACCCTTTCCAGGTTAACCAGAGTGCAATGTAATGGGCCTTTTCACAAGGAATATTTGAAGTCCAGAGCTTTCCAGGAATCAGAATTTCTGATTAGCAGAAAATGACAAGTGAAAAAAAAATTGCCTAAAAATATTTTGTGTTAGGCTGAACATCTTCTGTCAAATGCTTGTTTAAACAAAGAGTTTAGACCAATGRAACCTTTAGTTTCCCATTTAAAAAATCACCCTTGAAATGATGAATTTTCCATTACTAGCTTCTACCAATACTTTCAGATTAAATATCAGGTCACAGTTAAATGAAACATTAATTGAAATTAAGCATTTTGGTTTTTTTTAAGCAGAACAGTGTTTCACAATCAAAGTATAGGCATGATATTTTGATTTCAATTAGGCTTATTTTTCATAGGAAAGCATTTTTTTTGTTTGCACCCACTCTCAATCAATCTAAAAAACCATGCTAAAATTCTGAAAAATCCTTTTTTTTGGCCACTCTGAACATATGACGTAAATTGAAGCAGAGAGAAGGAAAAACAGAGAGAGAAAATKGAGCAGACAGAATTACCTCTGGGCAACAGATTAAGATTGTTTATTGGAGGGAAATTCAGTAAGAGATGAAACTAGCTGAAGTGTTTTAATTAGATCCCAAATCCATGTCCAGATGTGGATTTTTGAGCAGGGTGAAGGAGAGGGGTGCAGACACATGCTCTGGGAGTTTATGAAGCTTTGTCAAGTTACATGGGCTGGGCATTTTCCTTGGGCTGAGAATCCCCTACAAACAGCACCTTGGCATGCACATGATCTGTGTGAGCAAGCRGAGATGCAGCCCCAGAGAGATGCAGCCAATTTCAGCTGAGTTTTGCCCTGCCCAGGAGCAGGAGGAGCTGGTGTGGACTGAGGAAAYCCCTGTGCTCCTCCTCTGCAGTGAGCTGGGCTCTGACCAGCTCCTCCCCAGCATTTGGTGTTGTAGTTCTGACTCAGATCATTTGGGATATCAGCTGACAAMCTCAATTCACTCACAGTGCTGCCCCTGGGCCAGCTGTGCTTATTTGTGTGTCCCTGTGCCTGCCACAGGCTTGTCACTGCCTTCTGGGAAATGCTTCTTGTTTGGCTCTAAGGGGCTCAGGCTGGAACAGTGCAAAGCCCTCAAAGGAGAGGAAAAAAAAATCACCTGTTTCTTTGGCTGGGCAAGAAAAMTGAGGAAATCATAGGTAGTGCTCTGTATCAGCACAGTCCCTCTGTTGCTGAGTCCTGGAGTCATGACCTGACCCTGTCTATGAAGGTATTTCAGGTTTTCTCCCAAATTCTTCTGGAGCTTTGCTCACCTGGCACAAATAATGGTTGATTAGGTGGAATGTGGGCTCAAACCTTGCTCTCCCAAATCCCAGACCACCTTTAGGTCTTTGTATTTTTAGTTAGTTGTGCAATGTTAAATTACTCCAGTGAGAAGACTGAGGAACAGGCTAAAACAGTGACTGTGTTTCCCAATAAWAATCAAAAAGATATTGAGAAATCTTCCATCCCCTTTTTGAGGCCAGCAGCAGAGTTTTTTGCAGGACATGGCTCATGAGCAGAGCCTCCCCATCAGCAGGCTCCATGCTGTCTCCATAGCAGCAGTGCTGGACACATGGCAGTGTCTCACAGTTATTTCTGATATTCAATAGATGTTTTCTCTGGCTTTTCCCATTAGATTCATTATTGATTCCCTTTTGTTTAGTGCTAGGCTTTCCAATTAAGWAGTGACTTTAATTATACTGCAAAGTGTATAACATAGGTCTTGATTATTAACACTGACCCGTGGGATGAAAGGAGGACCATAAAGRCTAAATTAAAAAGAACCATAAAAATGAACAACCTTTTCCAAAAAGCCACCTTATGTTCAAATGCAGTAATTTTCCAGTTCTACATTTTTGCAGTGCCTTTGTGTATACTAATTGTTGAAGACAAGTTCTGCATGACTGTCAGCACTAATAAATGTAGATTTAGTGAAGGCTGAATTTGATTAACTAGGGAGTATGAAAAATAACTGATTGCAATGTTGTGTTTAAATGCAGCGAGGCTGGAAGCCATTCCCTGCAATTTGTCTGCACCAGAATGTACTCTTGAATACATGAATAGTTTACCTAAGGTGGGTTGCATAACAGGGACTAGAAATTAGACATCTGATTTGGGGTGATGGACTTGGCTGCCTGTGTAGAGGATGGAGATGCCATGGCAGCATTGCTTATCATGTACAGGGTGTAATGTCCTCTGTAATCCCTCCCTCAGGAGCCACAGGCAGTCAGATTAAACAGGATTGCAGGTGAATCCAGCCCAAACAGGATTGCAGGTGAATCCAGCCCAAACAGGATTGCAGGTGAAGCCAGCCCAACCAGGATTGCAGGTGAATCCAGCCCAAACAGGATTGCAGGTGAAGCCAGCCCAAACAGGATTTCAGGTGAATCCAGCCCAAACAGGATTGCAGGTGAAACCAGCCCAAACAGGATTTCAGGTGAATCCAGCCCAAACAGGATTTCAGGTGAATCCAGCCCAAACAGGATTTCAGGTGAATCCAGCCCAAACAGGATTGCGGGTGAATCCAGCCCAAACAGGATTGCAGGTGAAGCCAGCCCAACCAGGATTGCAGGTGAATCCAGCCCAACCAGGATTGCAGGTGAATCCAGCCCAAAGTGTTACATGCTCTGGGGCATGCAGAAACAGGACCAGATTTCTGTACTAGCAACACTCACTGAAGAATGACCTGCCAGCACGGGCAGCCTGGGCAGCTGGGAGGAAAAGAAGCAATGATCAAAAAGCTGCTTTGCATCCCTCAGTTTTTCTCATCAATCCTCAGACTAAATGTGTCTCATGTGACCTGCACATTCACCTTAAGCACCACAGGGGTTTTGGGTTTTTTTTCCTTTTAAAGTATGCTTTAGAGACTGTGGTAATTTTTTGAACTTGAAACCAGAAAGCCACAGCATTTCCACGGTAAAAAGARTATTTCCTTCTAAAGAAGAGCAATGGTGGGGTGCTGTCCACAAATTCTGTGMGCTGCTCTTTCATAGGTAAGTGCATACCTGTAGTGCAGAAGCACTGCTGAGATCCAGCCAGGACCTGCAGCTGTGTGCTGGCATTTTAAAATTTCTTTCATTTCCCTCCCCTGAGCCCATGGCTGGTTGTTGCCTGCTATCACTTCCAGGGAGAAAAGGATATTCCTGTAAATTTCTGAACTGTCATGTTATATTACACTCCATGATATCACATTACAGGATAAAAAGAAGTAACAGAACAAGACAGGCAATGAATTCAGGGTGGTATTTCTTTTCYTTTTATGTTTCCTTGCATGTAGCTTTGCTACACTATACCTGAGATTCTTTGTAGGGCTTTSAAGGAGTTCTAACGGTTTGAAATAATATTTCCCATTTCTTTCTTAAAAGGTTTATACAAATTTAGTTYTGCTGACAGTGTGAGGTATGTGTTATCTCCGGATATCTTCCTGATGTAGCTCTAAAAATTAGCAAGTTTTTATTCCTATTTTATTTGGATAGGTTTCATAGTATAGGAAAGTCAAGGTTTCAGGTCACCTAACCTCAAGGTTTTTTAGTTGTTGTTGTTGTTTGTGTCTTTGTGGTAAAAACATGAGCAGGCCAAAATGTCAGACAATTTACTCTTCTGTCTGAAATAAAACTGAATTGTGAACTCCAGGTTGATGCAGTGTTTCATTTTAATAGTGTCAGTTCGTGCTTGTTTTGCCTGTGTCTCCTGTTTTGAGTGAATTTAGTGCTAATAAAAGTGAGAGACTCTTAAAAGTAGCCAGAGCCAGAAGTACCTGACAGATACAGGCTGGCAAATGTGTGCTCCCTGTCTTGGTCAGCTTGATCTAGATGCCTTCCAAGGTTTGGTTTCTCTGAAACAGCACCTGCCAGTTCAGCTGTTTGAAAGTTTTATGATATTGAGGGGTGAGGACTCTATTTGCTGTTCCTCATGCTTTATGAAATGTTCTTGTCTTGTGTTGCATTGCTTCTAGACCTTCTGCTGTGGTCTCAAAACCAAACCACAGACWACCCAGACCACCTTGCTGAATGGAGCACCAAAGGAGCTTGGTCTGGGTGCACCCACAATTTCAGGTGGTGTTGGTGTGTCAGGATTTATCAGTGAGGCTCCAGGCAGCTTTAAATTACTGGAGATATCATCTCTGTGTGTTACTTCTGCACAAGCTCCCTGTTTCTCAGCTTCTAGAAAAGAAACCCTCTGGAACTGCATTTTACCTGTGTGAGATGCCTTCAGGTTGTCAAATAGTTCCTTGACTAGWTTATTTTCTTCTTTGCTCCAGGGGKTGAGTATATTATTTATTCTCTGCTGCCAGACTTCTGTTAGTCTGCATTTATGCATTTTGTCTTCTGAAGGCCCCAGCAGTGGGCTGGCCTCTGGGGTGGTATGAAACACACCTCTCAGGCAGACGCAGTGCTTCAGACTTGAATAATGGTGGAATATTAATAGCAGCAATAATAATTAAAACAGTGCACTAAAATACCCTGGGGTGTTGTCGCTAAGTTAGTCTGTACCCCTAAAATTTCAGAGGAAAGGCATAAATTTTAGTTATTTCSATCCACAAAGTGAGCAGGTGTCTCATTCAGTGACTGGAGCAAGCTTTCCTCCCTGCTGTGGATGTTTCATTAGGACACAGCTCTCCCAGAGGGTCATGGGGAAGTTTACATTAAACCCAAGATAAAAATGACATTGAAKCTTTGCTCCTGTATTTTCTACACTGCCTGAAAACAAATGCTTGACCTCCAGCTACTCCATTGCCTTATTGCCTTGGAGTTATTAACCCGTGTACCAAGAGACAGGGAATTTGTGTTTTGTTTGCTCAGAGAGGAGCACTCCCCTCCTTTGCCTGACAGAGCTGGGAATCCATGGGGGGAAAGTTTCTCTGAGTGCAGGGCTGAGCAAACAGCCTGGAAGGATCTGGTTGAATGTGTGTGTCTGCAGATGAGGGATGAGGAAGGGCAGGATTGCTGGGCACGCAGGTGATGGTGCTCACTCCTGCCTTTCTCTGTGGTGGCAAATAAATGTAACTCTGCAAACACCGAGGATGTGAATTTGAAATGTCTGTGGACAAGATAGAAAAGATACCAGACAACATRAAGTGAAGAGGGGAGTAGTTTCTCAGCAGGTTTGGGCAGGAGCAGTGAAGTGCTGCAATGGCCAAATCTCAGAGCCAGGAAAAGGCTCTGAGTGTCCTTGGCCGGCTCAAATTCACAGCCTTACTTAAGTTTGTTGCCTGGTCTAGGATGTGTGCCTAATTTCTGTCAACCTGAGTGAAAAGCAAGCACATGTTGACCTGTTTTTTTTTTCTTTAAATTAGGATAAGAGCTCATAAATATAARAAATCCCCATGCATTGCACTGTTTTGCTGCTATAAAGTGTGTGCTCTAGGTATTAGCTGTGTGCTACACAGTAATTGTGGCTGGACTTTTAAAACTTCTTTAATTTCTAAATGTAACCAAAGCTAAATAAAAACACAAGAGTTTTCTCAAGTTATCCAAAYTGAAGCAATATAAATAGTTAGAAGGGAACTGTTGTTAACATTTAACTTTTAAGTGCATGAAATAGTCGAATACTGTGCTGTTCACCTCTAACTAGCCTTTAATTTAAACAAAAGCTATAAAAGTGCAATTAGGCTCCAGTCCAATGAAGCACTTAAATATGTTGCTAGTTTTAAGTGTATGAATAACCTCAGTGAAGCTAAGACACGCTCAGGTGCTTTCCTTGAACAAGACATTTCACAGAGTAGTTGTAATGCATAGAGAACAACYCTGCAAGTACCACTGGGGAAGATGTGGGGAGAGTAAAGTCCCATCTGCACTTCAGGATTTGGTTGCTCTTGCTCAATGATTTATCCTCTGGARTCCTGACCTAGAGGTCATGCAGAGMTTTGGATGTGCTCAACCATCTGCTTGTCAGGCAGCTTCCTACCCACACACAGCACATGCACCTTCCTTTGTCCTCTCTGCCTGACTCAGACTTTTGATGAACACTCAGCTGCTGCCACCAGGCTCTCTCCTCAATCCCATATAAAGCATCTAAACATCCTGGATTTAATACTCCCATTTTCAGTGCTAAATCAATGTTCTTTATGCATTTGTTCTTGGAACACTGCTCTATTTGAACCATAATTCCTCCCACATMCCATAAACTTGACTCTGTTTTTACTCTGATAGGAATTGATCATTTAAAGTAGGAGGGAGCCCGTGACTACTGTTCAAACATTTCAAGGCTATTGCTGGTTAGTCAAATGAGCTTGTGCACCACCTCAGAAAAGTGCTGGGATTACCAGGGGAGCATTGCCTTGCTGGGCTACAACCAGCCTTGCAGCAGTTGGGACAAGTCAGGATTAAAGAGCTTCCCACTACAATTTTGGCAGGCAGTGGTGGAGTTTATCCAGTTTATGGCTGACCTCCCATTTGGTGGTTTACTCCTCYAACTATCCTCTATGTGTACATAGGTAGAAAGAAACATTCTGCTGCATAACTGAATTTGACCAGAGATTAAAGCTGGTCTCCWGTGAAATACACTGGAGCCTATTAAAGAAGGGATTGTTTGCCAAACGTGGTTGTATATCCTCCCCAGACCATAAAAAACATTGTTAGCCGAAGTGATAGTGGAAAAATATTGCATTCCTCTATTCTCCTCCTTACCACTACACTGCAACGTGACAGCAAACCCTTAATGAAATTCATGAAGAGCTCTGCAGCAGTTACCTTGAAAACTTTTTTATTGCCCTACATTTCCAGGTAACACTCTGATTCTCAGCCTCTGTCCAGCACCAGCAACACCAGCTGAAGCAGAGAGATAGTCAAAATTAAACAAAAGTATTTGGAATTTTTAATGTTAAATACTTGCAGTACATTTTTAATAGTCAAGCATAACTTCCTGTATTTACATATTATTATCTGAATAACAAATAGCTTCAAAGGTACAGCAAACTCTTCTGTGCAAATGGAAAAGGGTGAGTTTACTCTTATGCATTATTTATTGAAAATAATTCCTTTGATTTCACYAATTCCACTGCTTTTCCTTTATGTCTGGCACGGGCTCAGTAGGCAACAGGAGAGGAGCTTCAGAGGAGGTGGTGCCTTCAGATATGGACCCTGCTGCTGGAAATCTGGGCTGTTACCACCTCACTCCCTGCAGACATGCTGGGATTAATTATCCCTTTGCCACAAAGAACCTTTTTGGGATCTTGATGCATCACCTTGAGTGGAAAATTACTTCTTTGATGGGGAAAGTGCTAACAGCCACTGCTGGAAGTGCAGCTGAATGGCTTCACAGGGCTTGCAGGAGAGCAATGACCCTTGGTGGCAGCAACAAGGAGTGGGGACACTGGGCAGCTGCCAATTTTGTGAATGCACCCAGGAAAACATCTTCTGGCTTTCTGGATGGCTCTTTGTGAACCTTCCCTGTTTGAAAGATGAGATTTTAGTGTTGGCAAAGCTGAAATGAGGGTGTATCTTCTCTCCTCCCCACAGACAACATGGTTCCCAAAATTAAGTTTTTAAAAAGTTGCACAAAAGGTAGTGTTTTCCTGAATGTATTTTGCTGCTAAGATCTTCAAATCAAATTGACACAATGCCTTTAGTTTGGCCTTTATTTAATATAGTTTCATCATTTTATATTTTACTTGACTTCAGAGAGCTCTCCAATCTCAAAGCAGAATTTTCTAAGACTGCTGTTATGGTTTTTTTTAAAAGACAATTCTTTTTAGTTTTTACTTTAAAAGGATGCAAGCTAAGAATCCATTTGGAACAAAGGCAAAGATATTTTCAAAATCTTGAGAATCACTAAACAAGCCATTTATTTTAATCACCTACAACGAGGCAGAATACATGTCACTTGGAATTTAGCTCAGCTCCTCCTTAAATTTAAGTGCAGCACCATTAAAAATAAAGTTGCACAGGGGATCTGTTTTCTTTGGGGATTTTTGGAAAGCATTTGAAAGCAGATTTCAGCCTCTCCATTAATTTCCAATGAGCCTAATGCTTTGTGATGCAGCATGCATACAGCCAGAGGCAGATCCGGACAGACACACTGGGGGATAGAGTGGAAATTTTTTACAGATGGTATTTCAAAACATATTAGTGACTCAAGTTAAGTTACCAAAAAAAAAAAAAGGCAAAGACTTTTTACTACAGAAAGATGTGAGCACGAGCTTCGAGCCATTTTTCATGTTAATAAAGAGGCTTGTTTTAAAAGTGATTGAAACTAGTTTTAGCATTTTTATATGTATAAATCAATAAGGGTATTAGACATAATGGCATGTTTCTGGTATTGTTTGCCTGAGGAAAACCAGAAAYAGCTCAGTGAAATAGAAGGCCTCTTATTTTATGTGTGCAGCAGCTACTTTTGAAGAGTCTAATCATCTTAAATATAAGGGTTAATATTCTCTACAAGTAGAGTCATCTTGCTGCATATGTTAACTAGGCATATATAGTGTGCTATCAGTCACTGATTGACAGTTCTCAGGGCTTTCTACTATAAATATAAAAATAATTTGCTTGGAGAAAGGAGGAATTAAACCAAATAGAGCAAACGTGTTACAAAACAAAARGCACAAACATGTGTTGGGCTTTTATGAGCAGAGCAATTAGTCACAGTCGTACTGGCCTGGAATTTAAAAGAAAGGAAAAAGAACAAAAAACAAATCTGTCATTCTCAGGGAACCCTTGTCCAACGTGTGTTATTGAAAATTGATGGAGAGCTTTAACCTACCTGTGTCCAGCTTCAAAGGGCTCTCTCCTTCATAGAAATATCATAGGACAGAAATTCCTGTAAATTTGGTCTTTCCTGTAGGAATAGAACAGTGAAGAGTCCTAAGGTACAAAAGGCAGTTATTTTAGGAAGGCTGCTGCTGTTCTTCAGTCTGCAAGTCCTACAGACATCAAATCCAATTGTCCAGCCTGGGAATGTGGGAAATTCCCATGACCAGATGTGTTCTGGAAAACTCATTGCCCATTGCAGTCATTTGTTTGTGGTTGACATGAAAGGGTATTTTTCCTTGATACAGGAAGTGTTTGAGGTTAGCTCAGGTGCAAGGACTTGGCCTGGTTTCTTTCTGATGGGTGTAGGGGATTCCTTTCCTAGAGTTTTGGATGCAAAATAAGAAAAAAAATATGTCAAGGARCATGTGAAGAAAGCTGGTGGGAATTCCCATATATGGAGTGGATTTAAGATCTCACTTTTTGAGAAAATTATCATCAACATCACTGTACATGAGAAAAGATGGAGAAAAGGTTATTCTAGTAGATTTCCTCAGACTTAGAGCACCAAGAAGAATTGCACTGTATCTTGTACCTGCAATTCTCCAAACAAATTCAGGAAGAAGGTGTTGATTTTTCTGCTGTAGGATATTTCAAAATGGAAGCTGTTCCATAAGGACCACAGACTGTGAAGGTATCTTCTGTTATCACCATRATTTCAAGGCTTTTTCTGAAAATGGCTCTTTTCTCTTCTTACCTTAYTTGTAAGCACAATGTGCTCTTTGTCTCAAGGTGCATAGAGCATCAGTGTTCTGTACCACTGGTCTCTTCTTCACAGTTGTATTTATATTATGTGTTCTTAGGAAATTAATATATATTTGAGTATATAATGAATATACAGGAAATGTATTTATATTATGTGTTCTTAAGAAATGTCCCTGAGCTTCAAAACAGGGGGAGAAAGTAAGAACAAGCCTTGAACTCAAAAATTTTCCATTTTGGTTTTTGGATAGGGCAGGAAAATCCACCCTCAACAGAATGTTGTGCCATAATACAGTTAACATCCTCTGCTGAGAAGGAGAATTAATTAGGAAGGAGTTGGAGCCTCTGGCTGACAGATTCATGATCCATGAAGCTAATCAGTTTTGTGGGCTGTCACTGCTGCTGCTGCAGACTGGTCAGCAGCTGGATCCATGCTGGGGAACGAGACATTTGCAGCTTGTCACGTCTCCTCTGTCGTGCCAGTGTGGAAGAGGAAGGTGATGCTAGTTTATTTCTGCAGCTCAAAAGTTACTATTGCATCCAGCACTAGCTGTAAAGCCTCAGTGGGTTTCTGGAGAAAGAAATCAGGCACTGAGCTAGGCACTAAATTCAGTGATTTAGCTGTGGTAAATCGTCTGTGCCTATAGGAGTCACAGTTGCATTTAGGTGCTAAAAGGTAACCATGTAGGTAAGATTAGGCTGAGCCTTTGGTTTAATAGGGCTCAAAATACATATTGACCTAGTGATTAAAAGTAGTATTTGTTAGCATTAAAGAGAAAGAGTTCAATAATCTTTTAAAATATTYATCTTTGTCCTTTCATTGATAGTGTACCAAATAAGGAGCTGTTCCAACTTGTTCTCCTGCTGTGGCTATAAAACATGAACACAGATCATTCTGAAGCTTTCATGGTACAGATCATGTAGGGGTAGGGTTTTTTTGCCAGAACTGCAGATGTTTCTTCAAGCCCAGCAATTTCATCAGGTTTGTGAAGGAGAGGAACCTTCAGTCATCTCCATCCCAGTAGTTCATTGGAAAAACATATCTTGTATTAAACACTTTAAAGATTCATGAAGCAGCTTTAATTTTGTTTGCATTTCTTCCTGAAGGGTAAAGCTGTCAAAAATCTCTAAATGCATTGCTTAATCCATTTCCAAACTCAGTATATTAAGGTCTGCGAGCAAAACTCATTTTTGGAGTTTAGCAAGTTTAGAGACAGGAAAAAAGGGCAGGGGAAATAGAGCAAGGAAGATGTTTCTTTTTTTTTTTTTTTGATAATGCACTGAACTACCTGCATGGCTGCAGTGACAGTCCTTCACAAAAAATAGTGCAACCCAAATGGACTGTAAGAGCAGCCTGATAAATAGAGGACTTCACGTGTTTCTCTTGGATCAGATACAAATAGAGTAAATACATCTATCAGGGAATGAAGCTTCAGCCAGAAGAAAATTTCCTTCCCTTTAATGCCTCCAAGCTTACAAGGTTGCCATGAGCAGGTTCATGTGCAGTTGAGCACCTTTTGTTTTCTCATGTCCCAGTTCTGATCTATGACCTTTTTATGTTAGTACATGATTTTTTTCCCAAGTTTCTGATCTGCCAACCAAAGAGCTTTTCCCATTTTCTTATGAAGCCTGCAAGACAGTTCTCACAGTTGGGCTCAGGAGGCTGGCTGGGAAATGTTCATTTGAGGAGCCAGTTCAATGTAAGGGAATGAATGAGTGAAAATCATCTCTAGAATAGAGAAAAATGATCTGAAAGGAAATACCTCTGGGTTGCCAGCCAAGCTCTGCAGTAGCAAATACAGAATGAGAACACTCAAAGACCTTTCCCAAGACAACAGCAGGATGCCCCAGGTTTGATGCTGTATGAAAGGAGCCTGCAGGGCTGTTTCACACATCAGGTTTAATCCTTTCTCAGSTGGCCCATGGAAGTGATTAGCCATGGCATTGTCAGCCTTTGCTGGAACYCCTGGTCCTGCAGGCATCCAGCATTGTGTCCCTGCCCAGGTACCTGTGTGCCCTGGAGCCCTGGGCTCCTCTGCTGGTTGTACTCTGTGGGACCTGCTGACAGTCCTGAATGCTGATTGAAAATCACAGGAATATTGAATGTAAGCTATGCCCAGCTCACACCATCTCTAGCTACCACAGAGGCCAAATGTGCACTCAATTCCTCCCCAAACTCAGGAGTGTTGGATGTTAACGAGGCCAGGTTTCAGCTGTCAATTGCTGAAATTGTTCTTCTTCACACAGTTCACAGTGTGGTCAGACCTGGTGCAGAGAAGTGGAGACTGTGGTGGGATGCAGCTCCCTTCCCTGGCAGAGCACTGGGAGCTTCAAAMGCTCAGGCACTGCACAGCATCAGGCTGAAAAAGGCATGATTTCCAAATTTTTTGCCAAGGTTCTGTTGGCAGTAGGGCTGAAGGATTATAAAGGTGTGCCTTGCTAGTGCATTCTGTACAGTTTGATTTCTCCCCATTCTGGTAATTTTCTTCACAAAAGAAATAGTRAAAGTGGCTAGTCTTGTGCTAAGCTGCCCCATCAGTAGCTCATAGGTGATTTCCTCTGTGTCCTGGCTGCTGCTCCAGCTCTTTTCTGCAAAGGTGCCCTTTGGCTTGCTGGAAGTCAACAGGCTTGTTACAACCTTTCCTTTCCCTCTGTAATGAACCGTCCCCTGCTGCCTCTTCCAGGGCCAGTCCAAGGCTGCTCCAAGGAGAATTCTGTCACTCTTGGTGCCCCTTGCTGGCAGGCACCGCTGGCTGACCCAGTGCAGAGCCCTCGCCAGCCTCTGCCTGAGCAGAGCTGGCTGAGGTGACACCCAACGCTGGGTGTGCCTTGGCAGGGTCAGGTTTGCTCGTGTCTCTGTTTGGCTAGGAGTGTCAAACCCTGGTTAGAGTTTCTTGGAACGAAGGAAGCATTAACTGTAAATTGCTGTGGCTGGTGTCTAATTAGAGAACGCTTTGGGAAGAGCTCAGGCAACAATCCAGCAAAGCACTTAAAGCACCCWCTGATTTTTAAGGAAGGACACCTTAACTGGGATTGCTCATGCTCTCAAGCATCATCAGAAGTGTTTGGTAGTGGACCAGTGATTTCTCCTGACTACCTCAGCACATCAATCTCATTTTGTGAAGTGACCTAAGGAGTTGGGCGTTCAAGGTTGACTTGAAGTCTGCAGGAAATAAACCCTTAAATCACTGCTGTGCTTTGGAAAGTGCTCAGCTGGACAACTGCTTTTGATGTTCTTCATCCTTACTGCAATAAATAAATTTATGACAACTTTTAAACTACTGCTAAATTCTGAGCTTTGCTTTTTCCCATCTAGGTGTTCCTGTTGCACTGGCACTACCAAAGATATTCCAATATATCTTGTTTGGAGTGCTCTTTCCAAATGCAGTCAAAATGCAGTTTTTCAACTATGTCCTGCTAATAGAAAAAAAAAAGGGAAGAACTAACAGACAAAAGGTTGCAGTGAGAAGTGATAGGCATGACTTCGTCCAGGTGGAATAAGAAATTCAAACCAGCTTTTTATCTAAAGCAGTCCCTGATGCCCYACAGTGTAAGTAATCACTGAGAACTAAGGCATGAAAAGTCTTGTGAACCAGCAAGGCCATGGAGCCACACTTGGGACAATAATGCATTGATTTAATGTGATGAAGAACAAATAAATCAAAAATTAGGAGGTTATGGTGTAGGTGTGCTGGTTTTAAAGCTAGAGTTAGATTTTTTTTCTTTTTTTTTTTCTTCTCTGAATTAAAGTGGGAGGATGGCAGAAAAGCACTGGAATAAGTCCCACTTGTAGTTGCCCTATCAGTCTGACCAGGAACACGTGGCTGGGTGTTTCAGTTCACTTGCCAATAAAACAAATACCTTTTACTCAGAAACATTCAGCAAAATTCCTAATTCTCTTGAGGTCTTGTAGTATTTCAGTGGTTCCCTGTCTGTTYCTAGGAAACTTTGGTCCTTCCACACATGCCTCTCTGTTTTGGACATTTGTGGTGATCTCACCTTCCCTTTTATTGCTTGTCCCTTCTGTACTAAGTGCTGCTTTGAGTGACCTCTCATTCGTGCTGTAGTTCCTCCTCCTGTGCCACAACCTCTTGTTTTGTCTCCCGATGATGCCTTGTGAAGGCTGACCTAGAACAGAGGCTGGACAGAGCTAAAGTAGGGATTTATTAAAAGGATCTCCTCAATGGATYCACCTTGGGCAGCACAAGAGCCCAGCCAGGGCTATGCCAAAGATGAACCAAAATGGTCATAAAATGGACAGCTGGTCATGGGGTCTCTCACTTTGATAAGKTCTGGTCCAWTTGCATATTGGAGTTAATTGTCCAGTTATAGCTTTAGCTTATGAAGTCCCATCCTTCTTGTTTTTCTCTCTTCAGTCCACATTGTTTATGCTCTTGGGCCTGAAATTTGGATCATTTGTCCTTGGTYCCCAGCTAGAGAAGGAATTGTCTCCCTACTCTGTGAAGAGAGCTCACCATCCCCTAATACGAAGCTCAGAACTGCACACTAAAGCAGCACAGAATCTGAAAAATAGAAAAGCTAAAACCTGAGGCATCACAGATGGGTTTCACACTTTCCTTCCCCCCCTCCTTCCCTGGCAGCTCTGAGTGCTGYTGCAGGACCCCACGAGGGGGGATGGCCTGGGGTGGGCTCCCTCCTCTGCCTCACCTGCACCAGCAGGGCACCGCTCCCTGGGGRCTGCTCTGATTTCCTCAGGTGCAGTTTGGGATGTGTGGGACTCCAGAGAAAATTGCTGTCAGGTAAAAGATGTCCCTCATCACAGGAAAACTTGCAAGGTCCATGTTTTTAGCTGATGGCTCCTTCCTGTTCCTGCAGTATTCCTGATGCACTTCTTTGAGAAGTCGGTGTGCTCAAGAGGAAAATTGCGTTCAAAATGAAATTCAAAAAGAAATTCAAAAACAAGGGCTGTGTCAGAACATTCATGCCTCCTGAAAACCTCTCTCCTTGTTCCAGGCTTATTTTTAGGCTATGTAAGAATGCTGCTTAGCCAGAAGCTTTACAGAGTGGTCCTCTGTGTGGCACAGGCCACCAGCAGGCTGCCAGTGAGCAGCCATGGTAGCACTGGAATCAATGATGAGTGCTCAGGTCTCTGAGAAAATAGTGCTGGGATCAGGAATTATGAATAATTACACTTTACTAGAATTCATAACTGACTTCCAGAGGTTACCCAGCAGTCAAGCATTTGTCACCTGCCCTATCCCCATGACTGCTGATAGTGAGGAAAAAAGTGATTGTTATGCCAAAGTAATGAGCATAGAGGTCAGAAAGTTTGATAAGAGCAGGAGAAGTCATTTTCTGTGATATCATTAGCAGTATTTTAGAGAGCAAGTTCAGCAATTGCTATGGTAATTCTGAATGGCTTTTGGACTGTGAGAACAGGTAGGTTGTTTTTAAAGTTAGCCTCTTTGCTAATGGGAGAGAATCCCACTGAAATGAGGCAGTATGGTGTTACAGAGGGGCATGGGCTGAGCACTTGGGAAGCAGGAGCTCTACTCTGTGCCGTGGAACTTCTCCAGGCCTCAGTTTTTCTTCTCAAAATGGTCTGTGGTAAAATGTACATATCAGTGAGCAGCACAAAAGCAAATTGTGAATGAGGATGTAGCAGCCTAGCAAGGCAGTATCTCAGAGGGAGCAGACCTGTTTGCAGATAATTCAGCAAGTGCAGGCCTGTACAGCAGCCACCATGTGTTTGTTCTTGCTGCACGAACTGTGCAGTCAGAAAGGGTGGCAAGTGCTCTCTCTGTGGGCAAATGCAAAATTTGCTTGAGCCAATGCTGGTTTTAAAGTTCTGCTGCAGTTGTGAGTTGGCAGCAGAGCTGCTGGAGGCTCCCCATGGAGCACAGCCAGGGTGTGCCATTGTAGGCCTTCTCCAGGATGTTTTTGAGCAGTCATTGATAGTCCTTTGGTTTTCAAGAGATGCTTTTAACCTCACTGGGAACCAGAGCTGCTACAAATCTGTGTGCAGGCACACACCCTGTGTTTTACACTGGGCTGATGGAGAGGGCTGCTCCAAACCAGGCTGATTCTTTTGAGCCTTTTCCACATCTTTCCTTGGGGTTAGAATGATGCCTTGAGAAGGCTGACCTAGAACAGAAGCTAGACAGAGCTAAAGAGTAAAGTMGGGATTTATTAACAGGCCTCCATGGATCCACCTTGGGCAGCGCAAGAGCCCAGCCAGGGCTACACCCAAGGTGAACCAAAATGGTCCCAAAATGGACAGCTGGTCATGAGATCTCTATTTTTTATAAGTTCTGGTCCATTAGCATATTGGAGTTAATTGTCCAAATACAGCTTTAGCTTATGAAGTCCCATCCTTGTTTTTCTCTCTTCAGTSAACATTGTTTGTGCYCTTGGGCCTGAGATTTAGATCATTTGTCCTTGGTCCCCAGCTAGAGAAGGAATTGTTTTGTCTCCCTGCTCTGTGCAGAGAGCTCACCATCCCCTAATATGAAGCTCAGAACTACACACTTAAAGCAGCACAGAATCTGAAAAATATAAAAGCTAAAACCTCAAGAATCAAGAAAAGACAAATTCTGCAAATCCCTACACAGGTGGAGAGCAAGGAGAGGAGGATGCTCTTCAGTCTGTTTTGGCTCCCAGTGGCTGTTTGGGTTTAACTGTGTCTTTGCCTCCAGGTGCAAGCAGATGAGCTACCCGGAGGACCTGCCCCAGATCTCGGTGGTGTTCATCTTTGTGAACGAGGCTCTCTCTGTCATCCTGCGCTCCGTGCACAGCGTGGTGAACCACACCCCATCCCACCTGCTCAAGGAGATCATCCTGGTGGATGACAACAGTGACAATGGTGAGCTTCTGTCACTTTGTGCCCCGGGTGATTTCTAGGCGTGAAATGTAAACGTGTTTGTTGATGGGAGGGTTGATCGAGCCATTTGCACAAAGCTGTGAGTAAATATTGACTATTTGTATAACAAATAAACATTATGTGGATAAAGCCTGTTGATTTCATTGAAATCCTAACAAAATGAATGGCATTTATGTAGGCAATCTTAATAGGACGCTTTTCTCCAAATCCAGAGGAATATCATCATCAATAGAATAAAAGTTTTAATTCTGCTGCCAAGGGAAAGTGAGGCTACAGATTCTCCTTAAAGATAGCTGCTACTCTTTTATATGGCAGCCCATTGTTTCTTCATGATTTAATCCAAAATCCAAATATTGATGAGCTTAGAGGGTGCTATTATCAGCATGTTTCACAATACAGTCATGTTAGAAGATTCTCAGGATACAAGGGATGAGAGCTGTTGTGTGTAAATCTGTACATTACACTTCTMGAACTGATTCATCTTCTAAAATCATATTTATTTCCAATAGGCCTAAAATTTAGCATTTTCTCCTCAGATCAAGAGCTTTAAGTTCTTTCAGTTTTAAGTTACTCTTACACTTTGAGATCCTTGAAGAGAAGAGAGAACTGAGAGAAGAGACAACTCAAATGAAAATAAGTTCCAAACCCTATAGATTTGAGAACCTGTTTCTGCAATTCAGATTTCAGTTGTGGCAGTGTAACCTGTGGAGTAATTATGTGAGACTGCAAAGTGTTTGAGTCAAGGCAATCCTGAGGAGAATTGAACTCATCATTTCTCAGTGAACTCTTRTATGGCTTTTCTCTGCCACTCTTCTAAATAACTGGAGATTTATCAAGTCTTTGATTCTAATGATAATGATTCTACTGTCTAATATAGATCAGAAAAATGAGGCTGCTAATGTCCTGGAAGCTTCTACTAGTTTTTCTGATAAAGATATTTAGGYAAAAGTCACTTTATGAATAAGTTGCAGAGTAAATGAATTACCGAACTACATTGATTTAAAAAAAAAATAGAGAGACCATTTTGGTAATTTGCCTGTTTATAAGCCTCTTGAAATGAAGCTGAAAAGGGTGAATGAGTTCTGCTCCATCTGTGATTGAATGCCTGAAAATGAACAAAAGAAAAGTCTATTTGAGATCTTCAATATCCATTTAGTTAAAAAGGAAAGAAGCCTAGTATTGAAGAATCTTAATTATATTTAAGGGAAAACCCTGAAAATTAAGGGAAATTAATTGTGATCTGAATTACTTCTTGACCCAAAATCCATTGAGGTTATTTTTCTCACTCCTACTGAACAGCATAAATCAGAAAAAAGAAATCACCAGACTGGCATGTTGCACTTGCTTATGGTCAGAGTTGCTCTTCCAGAGGCCGGTTGTAACCTCATGCAAATTATCAGAGAACCAGAATAGTAATTTTTTAAAAATACATAGATGAACTACCTCTTCAACAGTATACTCAAATCCATATTAAGCTGGGCAAGTCTCTGGTGTGTGGGGAATTTCTCTGGGCTGAAACCCCAGGAACTGCTCCATGCCTCAGCACTGGGTTTGTATCTCTGAGACTCACCAAGGGTTTAGGAATATTTACGGATTCCTTTGCCTTTCTGTTGCAGAATAAGAGTAAAACACAACATTGCAGGGCCTTTCTCACTCTAAATGCTTGTGTGGGTTTTGATTTTGCCCTGCAGTTGAGCTGAAGTTTAACCTGGACCAGTATGTGCACAAGAGGTACCCGGGCCTGGTGAAGATCGTGCGCAACAACAAACGCGAGGGGCTGATCCGAGCCAGGATCCAGGGCTGGAAAGCTGCAACATCCCCTGTRGTGGGGTTCTTTGATGCCCACGTGGAGTTCAACACTGGCTGGTGGGTGCTGGCTGTGCCCAGAGGGACAGTGGCACTGGGACRGGGCTGAGGGAGGATGAGGGGGCCGTGGTGGTGTTCGCAGGGGTCCCAGGACGAGGGAAGAGATGAGAATCTTGACTCCATGTTTCAGAAGGCTGATTTATTATTTTATGCTATAGATTATATTAAAAGAAAATTATATAATAAAACTATACTCATGAATAGAAGAAAGGATTTCATCAGRAGGCTAGCAAGGAATAGAAATGGAATGAAATTATAATAAAATCTTGTGACTGACCAGAGAGTCCGAGACAGCTGGACTGTGATTGGCCATTAATYARAAACAACCACGTGAGACCAATCAAAGATGCACCTGCTGCATTGCACAGCAGCAGATAATTATTGTTTACATTTCATTTCTGAGGCCTCTCAGCTTCTCAGGAGAGAAGATCCTAGCAAAGTATTTTTCAGCAAATATGTCCGTGACAGGAGGCTGCAGGGATCACCTCAGCAAGCACTCCTGAATCGTGCTCCTGATTATTGCAACATTGCTGACAGGCTCCTGCAGTGGCTGCAAGACCATAAAAAAGCTGCTGTGYCTGGTCTAGCACGGCTCTGTGGAGAGAGGAGTAATTGGAACCACAATGGGTGTGAAATCCCAAAGCAGTCAGATGGGGAGACACCATTAAGGAGGCTCTGGGCTGGAGGATTTCAAGTGCTTCTTTTACCTCCTCATCATTTTCTACCATTTCTTCTCAGAAACTTGAATACCAATCTGATTTCCTCATAAATTTCCTTGCATTTACATTTGAGGGAAACATTAAATTATTGCCTGCAATTTTAATAGGGCTTGAAATTAGCATGACTTTCCCCATCCCCTTTTGGTTTAATGGGCCAGAACTGCATTTAGAATAAATCTTTGTAGCACCACTTGGTGGCCAATATTTAGCATTACTGGAAGTTGGGACTGTAGGAGCTGATCTGTACCATCAGCTGCARAAGGACTTCTGGGACCTTTGGCATGTAAAACATGCATTTTCCAAAGATAGGCTGGTATTTGATAATGATGATGCAGAGTTATGGTGGAAATGATTATGCTCTGCAATTCTGGGAGATATCCTCAAATTAAAACTAAAAATAGCTGTACTTACAACTAGCGAGAAACTTAATTGCAAAGGAGTAGAGTGTTTATTTTTATATGTTCATGAATATCTTTATAAAATGGGAGATGCAATAAAATAAGTCTTGTAGTGCACCTGTTTTATGATCATCCCATTTTTTTCCCTTAGGACTATGTTAGACTATAATAGCAGCCGTAGTAATTTTCTAGAAGCTTAAGAGCTGGTTTAATTTATTTATTTGCTTTTAAAGCAAGTAGATCTTTCAAATTTTTTCAAACATTCATTTAGGGTAATATGGGCTATGGGCCAGGATCAGGGACTGGGAAGAGCATGCTCTGGATGCTGCCCCCAGTGCTTGTCCTGCCCCAGCTGCAGTTTTCTGGRGCTTGAGGAGAATTTTGTTATCATTTTATAAAGACATTGAGACCTGACTGACGTGCTGTACCCAGCAATGGTGTCACTAAGCAGGAAGAGGGCTTTGTGGTTGCTTTGGGGTTTGTTAGGGTTTGGTTTTTTACTGTGCTGCTTTGCCTTAATGTCAGAAAAGGTTAAGATCAGCATAGCAAGAACCTGGAGAGCTCAGTAAATGAGAGAGTATATCCAAGATAAAAGGTTGGTGTTTCCTGCCCCCTGCATTCCAGCAGAGCTCTCAGGTCCCAGCCAGGCTCTGCCCCTGCTGGGGGGCACTCGGTGATCAGTGGGGACAGAAACCTGCTCCAGGAGCCTCCTGTGCCCCTCCTTTTCAACCTGTGGGCTCAGAGTGTTCCCTCCTGGTGTTTCTCCTCTTGTTCCACTCAGCCTTTGTGGCTGCTCAGAGCCATCTCAAACCCTGCTCCATCCACTTCTCCCAGTTTTAGTTCACCTGTGCACATGGGGTTGCCTGTCATCTCCATTTTCATCTCATCTCCTTTGACTGGGAGGAGCTGAGGTCCTTCCATCTGGACTGCTCTATTTTTTCCCACCAGGTTAGCACTGCCCCCACTCCACAGCCCTACAAACTCAGGAATCAGGTGGGAGTCTCTTGTTAAAGCTCTGCTGTTCTATTCTCCCACTAAGTTGCACCTTGCATGAACATTTCCCCTCATTTTCACTGCTTATTTATGTATTCAGAGGCCACAYGGATTGCTCCCACTAAAAGCTGTCTATGGATTATTTGTGAGGCAATTAAAAAGAAGCCAATTCCTTTACCACAGAAAAGAGCATTTAGCTTTCTGTTTGGTTTGTGTTCCATCTAAAAGTCAAGTGCCTGCCGTGCAATTTAGTTTCCCAATCTATGGCTGCTTTACCTGCCTAATCAGTTGGCAGATTAATTCATAAAGAATCAAAGAAGGACTTCATCACTTTCTCATGAAATATGCAGGACTGACAACAAAAAAACTTCTTTAAACAATAGTGGCCCATTTACAGGTGGCTTTTTGCCTGATATCATACTATAGCATTTTATGGGCTCTCACAGCATTGCTCTCCAGGGACACTTCTTCTAAACTAAATTACAATCTGGTAGGATATAAAAAAATACTCTGCAACCTGGCAGGTCAAATTAGCTATTGAATTATTTATTTTGCTGTGCTTAATTGCTGCTTTTTGGCTTCTCAGGTGTAGAAATATGTTATCTCAGAGCAGTGATTTTCARCTGACCTGTTCCCCTTAAGGCTTTTGACAGTGTGAGCCAATACAGCTGCTGTGAGAGTGGAAGTGGAGAGGACTGCCTGAAAGGGAGGCCATTGCTATTAACTCTCAAATGGAATTTTAAGTTAGAATTACAGGGTAATGTATGTGTACATTTCATTTCTAAAATTCTACCTGTCCTGTTGGAGCAGAACCTGGTCTGTTTTTAATGGTCACTTGATGTCACTGGGACTCAGCAACCCAGCAGAACCAAGAGGGAGGAAAAGCTTCTGTGCTTTCCTCTTTGAGGGCATAGTTAAGTTTGTTTAGTTCAGTTTTCAGAAGATTAGAGCATTCCTGCTCTGACCTTTGGGTCAGGTGCACCCAGCATGCTGAAGGCACCCCCTGAGAGCAGACAGCACATCCTGGGTGCTGATTGTGTTGCAGAACATGCAGAGCATTGTATAAACCCCTGTCTTTGAGAGATGGGAAAGAATAGCATGACAAGGAGAAGAGACCTTCCCTACATTATTTCTGGGAGCAGGAAAGAGATTACAGAGATAGGATGTTAATTCTCTGGGTGAGAAAAAGGACACATTGAGTGAAGGAGAGCAGAAATCAGWAGGTGGAAGGCAGAAACCACAATATATTAGCAGCCATAAAGAGGGTGCTAGGAGCCATAAAAGAAGACATAATGATAGAGTATTATAGTTGCATTCTATCTTAGGAATTGCTTTTGCTCCTATCACAGAGGTGTTATCAGAGCACTGAATGGAGTTATGCAGTCCTGTAGTAATTAAAATTTTGCCAGACAAAGGGTGAGTTTCAATAAGGAAGCAGTGAAGTAAGAGGATTTAATCAAAAGATTTCAACATGCCAGCCAGACAGAGCCTGACATGAGAAAGAGAATATGAAATGTAAGTTGAGTATCCATCAGATTGTGTCACACACATCCCATCTTTATGGATTATCCCTGAAGTTGTCAGTGTTTTGAAAATATACAAAAATGGTGTTTTGGTAAACTAAGAAGAGCTAAAGCTCAAGGTCCCTAGGCCTGTGGATGGTACTTTGCAGATGCTATTTTATACTGTAAGGTRTAATGCAGTTTGTTGTGGTGGCCATAAGCAATGGATTCTCAAACAGGTATGTAAAGGAGAAAGGAAGTTGATTTCCTCCTAATCTTCTGCTGGCTTTGGTTATGCCAAGTACTCTGTAGCAGAGACATGGTTGTGCTTTCTGGGGGCAAAGCCACAGGATCTTTATCCTCCTGAGAGCTCCCTGGTAACATTTTCATGCAGTGTACAGCAAGCCAATCTCTACCTGCAGGTAAACTCCCTGTCCTCCCTTTTCAAGCTCAGCTGGCTCTCTGGGGACATGACAAGGTCCAGGTGGCKCTTTACTTCCAAATGAGAGAAGTGGTGAAGGTGGAATTACCTTTGCAGTCCTTCTCCTGTGCAGTCTCTCCCCTCTGGAGGGTTCAGGCACGTCACTCATGCTCAGGGCATGGTTCACTGAGCATCCCTGGGCTCAGGGATGAAAAGGGAAGGACATGTGTTTGTTAAGTGAGTTCTTCCACATCCAAAGCCTTAGGATCGCTCTGGTAACTTAATGGAATACAAGTTTTAGATAGCAAAACCAATATAATCTGAGTGGAGCATGCAAGAGAAGCCACGTGGGCCTTTGGGATCCATGGGAGGGTGCCAGCCTACACTCAGAGGATGTACCAGAAAAGCAGCTTTGACTATTCATCTACCTCAACAACCTAGAATGTTCACTGAAGCATCCTCATTGCTCTTCAGTGGTGCAGAAAAGAGCCATTGAGGTTTGGCAGCCTAAGAGCTGATCTTTAACTCTCCAGCAGGCTTTGGTGCTGAGTTCCCTCTGTTCCAGCTGGGGRCTGTGGGTCTGAAACTTCCCTGGGCACTTGGGAATGCTGATAGAGATGTCAGGCAGGACAGATGGGGGATTCTCTTAGAGACCAAGGAAGGGAGAATGAAATTTATTTCTTTTTTAATTCTCTGAACACTTATTTACAGRAAAGGCATTTCACATTAGATATTCTGCAGATGGCCTCAGTGAAGAATTATGTGTGTCAGTAGATCTGCTTGTCTGCATCTGATAAATGTRTATTGTCAGTGAAATGTGAGGTAGCGTGTAAAATCATGCAAAATAAGCTTTCAGTTTACACAGCTTTCTTTTTTCTTACATTTCTCTGTTAAGTTTATACTTCATGGTACCTGACAGTGGTAGAGCCAGAGTAAAATACGGTGTTAAACCCAGTGAGCCATAAAATCTAGCAGATGAGACCATGTTGTCTTTCATTTATGTCTTATAAGGACTCTTCCCTGACTGCTTACAAAAAGAGGAAATTCTGATTTGTGAAAGCAGGACAAAGAAGGTTGGAATTTTTTTAATGTTAGTTCTTCATTTTTTTTATTGGAGTAAAAAGTAGCATAGTGATGGTGGAGAAAAAAAAAAAAAAGAGGCATATTTATCTCAAAAGAAGCCAGAGATCAGGGTGTATAYCCACTTGGGATAGGGCAGAATTGGAGACACATTTCCCAATGTAATTCCTGTCATTTAGGAAAGKATTTACTTTTGAACAAATTTAGAAAAAGTGACATTTGGGCTGCAGGGAGGAATTTATTGACAAATGCCTCATACAGTCATTCTAACTAAGAACTGGAAGGTAAAGTCTGCCTCTCAKATGCTGCATGTTAGCAAAGCATCCCTGAAGCTGTGAAGGCCATTGAAGTGGCAGAGCTGGGCAGCAGAGATCTGGCCTGTGGCATGCATGTGGATTCCCTTGGATTGTGTGCATTTATTCTGATGTTGTGCCTTTTTAAAAGTCTGCTTGAAGTCAGCAGGTGTTTTTACATATTTAAAAAGGTGAATTATACAATCATGTGCACCGAGGAGCTCATTACTAACTTCTTTTTATCTGTTTTTTTATCTGGAAGAAGCTGTTCTTTTTAGCATTGTGACAAATCAGGCTTTCCCTTTGGCATGAATTCTCCAGCAATCTGATAAGGATGTAAGACAACACAGAGTTTTTGTTTGCTGTGGTTTCCCGTGGGGTTTGAGCTGCTCTGAATCAAGCCAGTGTTAAATACAGAATGCATATATGTTCAGAGATAGACTTACAATAGGATTAGAGAGGCCTGTGTGATCACAGTATGGCCCCTGCCTTTGCTCTCAATCTTCTTACAGGCTCACTCTGTACTCTGCCTCAAATTCTGCCTTCCAACTCTCTTCCCACTTCCAATGTTTATCTTGGGAGCATTTACACTTTGAATCCCACAGAACCAGCGTTGCTGGAACTCCCAATAAAGTCATCATGGGTGCTCAACACCTTGGAAAATCTGCTGTTAATGAAGAAATCTTTCCACTGGTAGGCAAAAGCATTGAATGCATGTTCTGTTTAGTGATGTGCTCAACTGAGTTGGACAAATCAAAGTGAATAAAATTGAAGTGAAAATACCCTTTAGCCTAGTGGAGTCTGTAAAAGAACTAAATTTATTGTCCTTTCTCTTCTGGTTTTATCCATTCACCAACAATCTATTCAGAGAGAGAGGAGGACACTGACAAATAGTTTTAGAGAGGATGGAAGGGAGAGGATCTTCATATGTCACTCAAATTCCAGTCCAAATTGTCTGCTTGGTTTTTATTAAGTGGGAAAAAAGACCCACTTGGATGATGTGAAGCAGAATTTTTGATTATATTTAGTTTACTGAAATCCATCATGTGTATGAATGTGCCTGGGAGAACTTTCCCTCTTGCTCCAGTAAATAACCTGCTAACAATGCATGCTGCTCTTTGCCCATAAAGTACCTTGACTCAGATGCAAACTAGGAACCTAACATTTTTGCACTATGAAAAATGGAGATGGATCCCAAAATCCACATCTGGCTTATGTACCTAATCARGCAGGGCTGAGTCCTGCTGCCAGCAGTGCCATGTGGAAGGGCAATCCTCCAAACACGTATTGCAGCTCAGCAGCTCAGTGTGTTGGACATCCCAGGACTTCAGCAACCTTTTCCCCTCTTATCCTTTCAGTCCTGTGAGCTGCCAGAAGCACCTGACTTCTGCAGATGGACRGCAGAAAAAACAAGGCAAAGTGGGGAAACAAAAACGACAGAAAGAATGCTGGAGTCTCTCTAAAGAGGAGGGGGTAAATCTACACAATAAAGTAGCAGTTTAAAATTAGGAAAAAAAAAAAAGTAGAAATTACTTGGAAAGATTTAATCGTAATTCTTTTTAAAATCAGAAGCAATTACATAAAGCCAGAGTGACCAGGAAGGTTGACAAAGGATTTGATGAATGTGCAGCTCAGCTCAGCATTACAGAACAGCTCTGAGGCTGGGCTTTGCTAGCCATGAATAGCAATGAAACCCTCTCATRTTCCACGGATTGCTCAAGATAAGCAATGCAAACACAGTGCATTGCCCAGTCCTGTTCAAACGCAGCCCTCCTTTMTTGGCCATCACCTGGGGATCTTGGCAGGCAGACAGACAGACAGACAGCCCACCGGCAGTGCTGGCAGTGAGAGGGCACTGGCAGGGTCTGGGATTGGAGTGTTCCTGCAGATCTCACAGAGATGAGCTTGGGCTGAGCCTCTGAATACCCCAYTGCTCTCTCTGCTGTCTTTTATAGGGCAGGACAGGCTGTGAAATCTCTCAGGTATGCAATGTTTAATTAAAAGGCTCTTCATTCTGTGTTTTTGCAAAGAGAACAKCTCTGGCCTGGATTTTCTCTTTCCATCTGTGACTCAGAGCCTACTTTYTTACTTGTGGGTGTGAAAATATTCTGGAAATTAGGTAGCTGTGCAGTCTGTCCAGATACTCAATATTTCCTGCTCCTAACACATGCAGGGATGTAATTTCCACACATCTGGGTACCAAGAGAGCTAGGAAATCACCTCCATGGATAAGATGGGAGGTTTAGAAGATGAAGTTCCAGCAGTTGCTTTCATACCAATTGACTCCATAACCTTRGCAYGGCACTTGACTTCATCTGTAACTTGAGGGTAGAGAAATCAACTCTTGTTGAAGCAGTAATATCTTAAATATTTACATTTCTTGAGTGCAGAGGACTTAAACAGAACATCCATTACAAGGTGGTTTCAGATTTCATGAAAGTTCAGAATCTGTGATTTCACATTAATAGGTTGATAGAGAGTAATGGAATTCCATCATGCATTTTGACCCCAGCTGTTGTATTACAACCCAGAGATCCCTTCTTGTGCCATTCAGATGCAAAGCACCAAGTTAGGTGGTAATAAATGTGAGCCACACAAATGGGAAAACACAGAAATTCCTCAGGTATAGAGTGACAGGAGTAGTTTGGTGATAGTTTGTGTGAGAGCAGCTCCAGAGCTGGGAATGGATTGTTCTTCATGTAAAGAAGAAAATGAGGTCCCAGGTTAGCATTTCCAAGACTCAAGTATTGGATTAACACAATCACAAATATGATTAAGGGCTAAAAACCAGTGTGACTGTTGAAYATTTTCTTCACATTATTTCTCTAACCATTATTTGGGATACACTTTAGCAGTCCAATTTTAAGATGTCTTGCAAAGTAGCAGACTAAATTCCCTTTATATTCAAAACAGGCTCCTCTGGAACATTATTAACCTCACCTAGTTTCAGTGTCTACATTATTATGAGAAGCATCTGACTATAAAAGTGCCAGCCTCTGCCTCTCTCTGCTGAGAATGAAAGTTTGAGGCAATTACTGTGCATGTGGGGAGTCCATTGCAGGTATTTGACATTAAGGGAGAAGAAATCCTTCTCTTCTTTCAGCTTTTTCATTACACAATCTCAATCTACCCTACAAAGTAAAATACTTGAAAAATGAGCACCCCAGGAGGAGCTGYAGAAGGGACATGAAACCTCCAGGATGGTTTTGAGTGTGGTGGTTAAACAGTCTTGCTTTGCATCAACATAAACRTGCCATTAATTGAGGATTTGATGACAAAAGAATTCCCACCAAGAGAGATTAAAAAGTAGTTTGGAAAAGTCCCAGTCTTGTTTGTCAAAGACCTTTCCAGAATCAGACAGTAGTGAAAGAGTTTGATTCTTGCAAAGGAAACCCATTTACAGATTTTTGCTTCAGAAGGCATGCAAGCAGCTTTCCTGCTTTGCAGGACAGATCTGGAAATCAGACCCAAACATCATAAATTTGTTCAAGCCATGAGAGTAAAGGAAACAATTAGTGACACTTGTACCTGTTGTCTGGAGTTTTGAAATCCTTTGTTTCAGAGTTTAGAGGCAGAAGGAGAGCTTTATGCCCAAGGGTTTCTGTGTTCAGGCATGGAGCCACCAGACTAGTGATGGCATGTCCATCCTTCTGTATTTTCTTCTGCTGCTGAGCAGAGATAACATGATGGAAAGAACAAAGCAGATTCAGCTTTTCTGCATTTTTTCCTGCTTTGTCTGATTTGCAAGAGTTTTTCTGCTACCCACCCAGTGGTTTTTAAAAGACTTAATCTGATAAATATAATCTCGTACTAATAAGGGAAATGGCTTATCCAGATCTGGTAGGTCACACTGGCTCTATGGGGGTGCACAAGTGTGGCCTAAAACCCATAGGAATT
>JACDOX010000182.1:417573-463160 GCA_014549065.1 Cardinalis cardinalis
GTGATTTACAGGTGATTACAGAGTCCTTTTATCTATACAAGTATTGAATACCCAAAATAGAAATATTCATAACTTTGGTACATCCCATTCCCCACTTTGTATGGTAATTAGTTCAAAAGCCATTAARCRTATGTAGTTTGTTCCTTGAAATGGGTTGGTGGTCCCTTTCATGGGGAGGGGTCCCAAAATGAGGAAGTAAATGAAATCTTCCTCGTTCTGACCTTTCTACCTTTTCAATGCAAACATRACAAATGAACCCATTGGTAGTACTCCCATTCCCYRTYTTCAATTGGTTTCAGAACAGAGGAGGCCTACARTTGTCTTATGTTCCTAAAAGCTATTTATCAGTTTCTATATTCTTCATTATAAACCCAGCTGACCAAACATTGTGTTGACAAGCAATCAATTATTAAACTACTAATTCTTAACTTCATCAAGGCCTACCCATTTATTTTGATTAACTCCAATAAAGCTTATCTGTGACCGTGTTTACAGGGGTTCGAGGATGAGGGAAGAGACRAGGATCTGACTCCATGTTTCAGAAGGCTTGATTTATWATTTTATGATATATATTATATTAAAACTATACTAAAAGAATARAAGAAARKATTTCATCAGAAGGCTRGCTAAGAATAGAAAAAGAAAGAATGATAACAAAGGCTTGTGGCTCGGACAGAGAGTCCGAGCCAGCTGACTGTGRTTGGTCATTAATTAGAAACAACCAACATGGGCCAATCCCAGATGCACCTGTTGCATTCCACAGCAGCAGATAACCATTGTTTACATTTTGTTCCTAAGGCCTCTCAGCTTCTCAGGAGGAAAAATCCTMAGGAAAGGATTTTTCATAAAAGRTGTCTGTGAAACTTATTTCTAGCTGAACCATTAGCTCCTCTAAAATCTCTAAATCCCTTAAAGTTTATATCTCAACAGCATTAGAGAACCTCATTTTCTTAGCCTGCCAAGCAGGTCCTGCAGTTGCAGGATGGCCGTGACACCCTGGGGTTGCTGGATGGCTGTGACATGCTGGGGTTGCAGGATGGCTGTGACACACTGGGGTTGTAGGATGGCTGTGACACCCTGGGGTTGCAGGATGGCCGTGACACCCTGGGGTTGTAGGATGGCTGTGACACGCTGGGGTTGCAGGATGGCCGTGACACCCTGGGGTTGCAGGATGGCTGTGACACGCTGGGGTTGTAGGATGGCTGTGACACGCTGGGGTTGCAGGATGGCCGTGACACGCTGGGGTTGCAGGATGACCGTAACACCCTGGGGTTGTAGGATGGCTGTGACACCCTGGGGTTGTAGGATGGCTGTGACACCCTGGGGTTGTAGGATGGCTGTGACACGCTGGGGTTGCAGGATGGCTGTGACACCCTGGGGTTGCAGGATGGCCGTGACAAACTGGGGTTGCGGGATGGCTGTGACACGCTGGGGTTGTAGGATGGCGGTGACACGCTGGGGTTGCTGGATGGCTGTGACACCTGTGCTGCTCTCGTTGCTCTCAGGGCGGAGCCGGCGCTGACGCGGATCAAGGAGGATCGCAAGCGGATCATCCTGCCCGCCATCGACAACATCAAGTACAACACCTTCGAGGTGCAGCAGTACGCCAACGCCGCCCACGGCTACAACTGGGGGCTCTGGTGCATGTACATCATCCCACCACAGGACTGGCTYGATAAAGGGGATGAGTCGGCTCCCATCAGGTAAATCTCCCCTGCGCTGTCGCTTTGGGCAGAGCGGTGTTTCCGTCTCGGCTGTCTGAACCAGTGTTGCCACRTTTCTCTTCASAGAGAAAAGGAAGGTGCAGTTCTTCCCAAGAATATTTCTGGGTTTCACRTTCTCTGAGCCTCASAGAAAGAAAAAACAATTCTTGTCTAATTTGCTGTGCCAAAGTAGAACACAATATGGAGATTGTTTACCCAAAGTGATGGTGTTTTGTTTCCTTGGCCTATCAGGGCCAAGTCTATGTGTGTGTTGGGACTGTTGGCTGACAGTCACAATATTCTCTGCAGTTGCGTGCTTGGCAGATTCAGTTTAGATGTAATATAATATAGTGTAATATAGTCTAGAATAATATAGTATAATAAAGTAATTAATTAGCCTTTTGATAAGAAGGAGTTGGGTGCATTCATCTCTCCCCCTAGTCGGGAGCAAAAATATCCACTGTAAACAAGGCTACAGGCTTTGTGCAGGAATTACAAAATGAGACTGGGGAAAACTGATGGCWCCACAAAAGCTGTGGATGAGTGTGCTGCCTTTCAGAGCTGCCCCACAGTGAACAYGAGTACTCTGGCTCTGAGTGTGCGTGCTTCAAGCACGTGTTCTGGCCATTAGTAGGATAGCAGGATCCTTTTCAGCTAACCTTTTCTTTTCCAGYGGGCTCTGGCCCATTGTGTGTGAGAGAAGCAAAGGTATTGTGTGTGGGATTACAATGTGGCTGGTTTCACTCCTGTTCTGTGGGCAGTCTTGATCATCTGTCCAAACCAGAGCTTCCCTGGAGCATCACTAGGAGCTGTGTTTGAGAACTGCTCTTTTTTTCTTTTCTTTGTGGGTTTTTTTTTGGGGGGGKTGGTTTTTTCGTTTGTTTGTTTGTTTCTGGGTTTGTGGTGGGTTTTCAGGTTTCTTTGGTTGGTTGGGGGTTTTATGTTGTTTTTGAGGTTTTTTGGGATTTTTTTTTTTTTTTGAGAACTTTGCACATGTGCAGAGTTTTCCTACTGGTTGAATTTAAAGCAAACCCACACCAGACCATGTAGTCAGTGTGTCAATTTACTTTYCCCTACAAGAGAACATTGTACATTACAGGAATGGAATTTTCTGAGGAAAGGCCATTACAGGAATCGTGAAGGTGTTTCTGAGAATTGTTACAGTGGGAAAAGTGGAACTGATRTGAAAAGGGCTTTCTCTCCCCTCCATTTGAAAATTCACATCTCGTAGCCTTTCATCTCCAGTGCAGATGTTTGTCTAACAGCTCCTCTGGGACATATTGTGCTGGGTTAAGGGTACTGCTGTTACCRACTCTAGAAATAAATGCTAAAAGGTGTGAAGCCTAAGTATGCACTTTAGGATCCTCTTATTTTTAAGACTTCTTAAGAAGGACACAAATTACCAGCTTAAAGTCATCTTCATTTTCTTGTATATTGGCATCATCTTAAAGCAAGCTAAACTCTACTGTATGGTCCCAGTGTGGGCTCTGGCAGAGGAGCTGATGTATTTCCCTTCCAGTGCAAAGCTTGAGTTGCCAGATCCTGAAAAGTTCAGCCAAGCACTTCCAACAACAGACCTACCTGAAAAAAATGCCCGTGATCTTTTGGAAATGAAAACACCCTGACACACTGATCACATTTCTAAGTGATCAGAGGGATGGGGCCACCTCACAGGATCCTTCCCTCATCAGAGTAATATTTTAATCTGTATTTCACCAAGTGTTGCAAGTTGTACTCAGGTTYATTCTCATGCTCTGTGACTGCAAAACAGAGCTATACAGTAATATTAACCTTATTTACTGCAGGACAGCACAGTCCATCATCACTGACCTTTTGCTTGGCTTGAAACCTCAATAAGCAGGGAAGTAATTACTTAGGAAATCAGTTTTCCTGGATAACATGCCCTGCTTGCCTCACATTGTTTTAAAAGTACAGATGTTTTATACCTGTTTCACTCARCCCTGAGAAAGTTTATTGATAAAGGAAAATTAATCATCCAAAGCTTTCACTCCTGAAAGGTTTTGTGCACTTCATGAATCACAATTTATATGTGAAATCATTGTAGTAATTTTCCCATGGATTGCTCCAGTATTTCAGTATCTTCTGTTCTGGAGACAATGATCACATAACAGATAAGACTGAACTAAGAGGTTAAACCTCAGCAATAAAGGGCCTGATTTACCATGGACTTCCCTCAGATTTACGTTCAGGCTCTTGCTGGTGCCACACTGACACTGAGTTGGGCTGACACAGGAGTGAACAAACTCAGTCCAAAATCAAAAACTCAAATCCAAACTCAAGCACTGAGCARTGTTAAAATCTGATACCAAAGAGTAGCTGGCTCCCAAGAGCAGTGATTTTATTCTGAACCTGAATGGAGAAACCCTCCAGTTCAACAGTGCAAACTGCCCAGAGACAGACGAGACAAGCAGCAGAAGGAGGAGAGCACCCAACCCTGGCTGGCAGATATCAGGAGCACTGACACACTGCCMCTGCCCAGGCTTCTCTTCTGCAAATTAACAATTCCATGCCCTAAAATGCAGATACATCCATGTGGAACCATGAACACTTCCTTCTTTGAAGGCAGGRATTTGGGAGAGCAGAGCATCCCCTTTATGGCCACACTGCAGTGTGTGCTGAGGGGCCTCTGAAGCTCTAGCACCTAATGGATTTGCTAAAGCATTTGGCTGTTGTGTTGTTCCTGCCTGTGGAAATATAAGGTGGCTTTTAAGTGATATGCCAGTGTAATTATGGTAGTGGAAAGAGTGACTGTGTGAGTGTTATTGATGAAAACAATCAGGAAGTCTGTCCTTAGGACTGAGATTTGRAGGTGGTCATGGTGGGAACTTACTAGCTGTGGAATATTTAAAGTGTGTTTTCAAAAGGAAGGCAAAGTCAGGCTAGTGAGCAACTTTTAAAAAAAGCTCAGATATGACTGGGCTTGGTGCAGGTTTTGGTTTTGTAAYCAGCTTTCCAAATCACATATTGCAACCATGATTCCCATTTCAGTCCACTTTGCAAGACAGAAACTGCACTTGGATGGTGTTTGAATCCATGTGTCTGCCCAGTGCATTCAAAAGATTTCAAAGCTGCTCACCAGCATGAAAACTGCAAGTTCATTTGGTCCTTGCTACCACTGTCCCTCTCAAGGCTTTGTTTGACACTGTTTTCAGCAGGCAGTGGGTTTGGTTTGTRCCTCTCTGTGTGTTTTGTGAAAGAAAAGTCTGGTAACAAATAACCCTGTGACTGGTTTTGTAGTTGAATACTTTCTGCCAGATCTCCAGATGGGTTAGATATTTTCAGCATCAAAGAACATGTGTACCCTGGTATCAGTGAGGATCACAGCCCTGGCATTTCTCATGTTTGCACCGTATGAATAAATATCATCAATGTGCAGAATTGGGTGAGGCATTTGGAAAGCAGGGTCCAATTCCTGTTTTCTTCTGGGACTACACAAAAGATGTGCTTCTTTCCTAAGAATTTTTCTATTTTAAGCCTGGTCCYCTAATTTCTTGAACACTGACAGTGACTCTACTCAGCCTTGCTGGGAATGAGCAGCAACTGTCCCTCACACCAGTGGCTCATTCATGGGCAGCCATGTCAAGTGTGCACCATAAAATGTCACATCAGCTGTTGTGAGCTAAGTGACAAAGGGGACTTGGCTTTGAAGTGCTAACAAAGGTAAAGAAATAGCAAGAACAAGGTGTCAGATTTTGTAAAGATTTCTGATGCACTTTAAAGTCGGTTCTTTCTTCCCCCCCCACGTTAATACTCTGAACTTCAGAACAATTGATGTTCCCCGAGCTGGCTTCTGCAGGCAATCCATTTTCCATGTTTGACATTTGAGATGGAAGATGTCTGCAAGGTGAAGATTTAAATGAGGATTGTTATTTTGACACGCTGTGTCCATCGTGTCATTTTCCATTCGTGTTCCTGCAAGCACGCTGCCCAAAAATGTCCTTATCATGTGGCACCACACTGTGCCACAAAGGATCTGTTTCACAGGGCTTCTCATGAATTTGACTATGCATTGAAACAAGCTGGGTTTTTTAATACGTGCTGTATCTTTTTTTCTCTGGGTTTTGGAACAGCAAGGAAGGTTTCTGGTATTCTGAACTCTGGCTCTGACTTGTCTTCCCTCACCTGCTGTGATTATGATGGACTGCTCTGCATTTGATTTCTTGATCAGCAGCCACTAACATTAGAGTCATTAGTCAGCCTCACCCAGCCAAGCACTGCACAGCTTTCCATTTTATCTTCCTCCAGCAGCAGTGGTGCATTTCATTGTTGCATATGTTCTCACTTACTGCTTTAATATGCCATAGCTTGCTACCAGTAGGGATGTGCATGTACATGCACTGCATCAGCTGCTCCAGAGAGTGCCAGTGCCTTGCTCGTGGACATAAATYAGAGTTTGATGTGCCCCCAGTGAGATGTTTTGTGCTGCTGCTTCTRTCTGAGACTGTGTGTGCCCATCTCCTGTGCAAGTCAGGCCCCATGCTGGTCTGCAGTAACAATAATGATGAAGCCAGTCTGGGCTCTCACTGCTCTGGGAAGAAATCCACCTGAGCTCAGGAGGTAAAGTCTTTCATGATAAACCATGCTGCCATGTAATAATAAAACTGGGGAGTGTTTATTGACTGCTCACAGCCATCTTTTCAGTTTCTGGTTCACAGGAGCCTGTAACAAAGCAGTTTTGCTTTTATTCGTCCAGGTTCTGATGGGTGTCCTGCCTGTTCCAAAAAATTTACTTCCGCAGGGCATCAGAGAGTTATTCTGCATCCCTATTTGCTCTGCCTTTCTAGATGAGCATTAGCTTGTCATCTTGTCTTTTTTTCCCCTGTATCTCCTGAGCAGCAAATCTGTCCTTGAGTTCTGTTCTCAGGGCCYGGTGTGACTCCTTCTTGCAGAAAGACATGAGCTGTAAGAAAAATAGAAATACTTCTGCAGGTACCCTGCAGGTTTCCCCACTTAGATGTCAGACCAAGGCTGAGGTGCTGCTTAAGAACCTGAATCAAAGAAACACCCTGCTGAGAGAGGTGGAACACTCAGAGATTGGATGTGTGATGTGTCATTTGAAACTCCTTGTCTCTCTCATTATGCCTGTATATATACATTTATGCTTATATATTTATTTATGGTTCTATYTGTGTTTGAATTTATGTGTTTATTGTGAGTGTTTGTCAGTTTTCCTGGAAATTGCAGTTGGCTGCTCAGGAAACTGTTTCAAATGTGACCTGATTGCATTGTGCTCATATGTATATATAAATATATATAAATATATAAATATATAAATATATGCTGGCCTTAAGGCAGGAGAGAAAGATGCATAAGGCAGAGGAAGACTGGCTGTACCATGTGCAGTTTAGTCCCATCCCTTTCTCCTTCACTGGTTCCTGGTGAAGCCCCCAGGCCTCTCCCTTCAGTCAGGGGAAGGAGGGGGATGCACCTGGCTGGAGAAATGGCTGTCAGCACCTGCTGGAATTTTGCCCACAGAGCTCCTGGGGGTCTCACTGACACAAACCAGCCCTGACTCAGACCTGCAGCAAATGCTTTTCTTGCCTGGCCAGTGTGCCCCATCCCATGGCAGGCACTGCCCTCCCACACGGGGCCTCTCCTGCTGCTGCTGCAAGGGAGGGAGAGTTCACCCCCAGAAACCTCTCTGTGCTTCTTCCCTGTCCCAGGGCATTCCCAGAGAAATGTTTCCCTCGTGTCTCCCTTGCTACAGCAGCGCTGTCAGGTAATTCCCCCAAACTGACTGTGCTGTATCTTTCTCCAGTGCAGAATCAATACAATTCTAGGCTGCATTTTAAGCTTTTAGCTGCAAACCCCRTTTTGCTGTGTTTCCCACATTATCCTTTGGGTGCTCCTGTTGATTATAATTAATCCCTATAACATCCTCCATTGTGTCAAAGAACATTCCACAGATCAATTAAGTTTCACAACACCTTTGAGGTGTTGGTAAAAAATAGTACACTTCTAATTGCTGCTTTCTCCTTCTAGAAGTGTCTCTGTTTTACTAGAGAGTGCATGATGGAGGGGAAAGGTGGTTTTTGTATAAAGCAGATTAATATCTTGTGCTCTGAAGCTGTGAAGTGCTGGGGGCACTCAGCTTCTCATGTGCTGCCCCTCGGGCAGTGAGCAGGGGGTAAGAGATGCTAACRCAGCTGCTTTTGCTCATGTGGCCATTTCCAGCTTTCTGCTGCACTGCATTAAAAGTGGTGGAGGTACTGGAGCATTTCAGGTGCTGGAAAAACCCAGTTCTAATGCCAAGTGAGGGTATGGAGCTTAATTCCAGCACATTTTTGAGAAGTGTTTGTGATATGTCAGTGTGACACTGTAGTCCAGTATAAAATTATAAAAGCTGGATGWGGTTCTTTCTGTCATTGTTCTGCTGTTGTTGCTCACTCCTGAAAACATTTTTTTTCCTGAAAAAGCTGTGAAAGCTTGTGAAGTCTATATTTGAATATATAAAATGAGAAGAAATAAACTCTAGAAGGGAGAGAGGGAGTTGGAAAGACTCAGTAGCATTTGTTTGTGAGTGATGATTATGTAGTTGCATCTAAAATGTATTTCCCACCCCTGTTCAATTAACAACTGAGGGTTTTAATGGACRGAGCCTATAGCTGCAGCAATCCATCCCCCAGAGAGAGAGATTCCAGCACCTGAGAGCAGGCTGCAAAGCCTGGCAGTGCCATTCCTCATGGGAGCATCCTGCTGCTGTAAGGAGCTGCCTCCCCAGGATTTCTGTGGGGGAGACAGGGCTGGAAAAAGAATGAGTCTAAGCCCAAACRAGCATCTCAGTTTTGCAAAGCAGTGATGCCTTGATCCAGTGAAGCTTGTGTTTAGTTTTGAATACTTGAAAAGGAAAATGAAGAAAGTGGTGTGTGTTTCTCTCCCTCACCTCCTTCCCTCTTTTATCATGGGTAAAACTTTAAAAATATACCTGAAATATTCCCTCCAAGGCTTATTTCATTGCAAAGGTACTGAATTTCCTTACCTTGGTTGTGTCTTTCTTTCATTTTAGCTCCAGGACCGAATTTATTCCTTGTTAGCCTAAGATATGCTTTTCAGTGGTACAAGATGTGAAATCAAGATGTATATAGGATATGTCTCATCCTGTATACAGGAGAGCTCTCAGCTTTTTTAGGCAAATCTGTTTCCAGGCTTGGCTCTGGGAAATATGATCAAGAAGATGCATTTCATCAAATAACTTGAATTTATAAATGCAAAGATCCTGGTGTATAAATATATGCATCAGCAGAGGATGGAAGTGCCCAGCCAGGAGTATCCTGTGTGGTTTTTTTAGAGCTTTGAGACCACTTCTAACTAGAGAATGATTCAACAGAAAGTCTTCAGCAATTATTGCACAAACAGAGAAGTACTGGAATTTCTTGCATACATGAAGTGCCATRTGATTGATGCTAATAGATAAATTTAGAATGTAAACTTGAAGACTAAGAACTGTTTAATCTGTGTAMATTTGTTATGAGGTAGGGTCTGTAATAGCTAATCAATGGCTTAATTTTCTGCTTTGATCTCTCTGYGCAGGACACCTGCCATGATTGGATGCTCCTTTGTGGTGGACAGAGAGTATTTTGGTGAGATTGGCCTGCTGGACCCTGGCATGGAGGTCTATGGAGGAGAAAACATCGAGTTAGGCATGAGAGTGAGTAACACAGAGACTTTGTGCATGTGCAAAGGGGAGCTCTGTGGCCMAGCAGAGCTGCTGTCTGACTGATGGGCTGTTGTGCTGGAGGAGTTGAAGCTGCAGCACYACCTGGCAGTGACAGTGCCAGTAAATGGATGTTCCTGGCCTGGTGGGCCTTGAGAGAACTGATACCAGTCAGGAATGTGCTTTATTGGTTCATCCTGTCAGTGTCTGAGCCCAGTGAGAAAGGTTTTCCCCTTTCTCAGTCTCTTTCCTGGCACAAACAGCCACTCTGAGTCTCCATGTGCTCATTGCCCTTGGCTGAGGTTGTACATTTGTGCTCTGACAGATGCAACACCTACAGAAAACTGAGGCCAGGCTGGTAGAAGTCACTTGGAATGTTCATCATGCACACRTTATGAATGCTGGGATATTTTACAACTCTAAGGATCCTCCTTGTAGAATAAGAACACAGGGTGTAGGTGTTCAATCCTGTTGGACAGCTCGGTGTGAAGTGTGGACAGATGACTCTGGACTATCAGCCCCTGTGGCCTGGGCCTGAAGCAGGTTTGATACCTGTGATCTCTTGCCCTTGGTTTCAAGGTGGCGCTTGCCAGCAAGTCCTCCTGAAGCCCAAGGAACATGGCTTTGCTTAGCATTTGAAAATTAGGCCACTTAATGTTGCATGAACAGAGTTTCCTCATTATAAAGYTGACTGTTTAATTATTTTCCCTTTACTCTTTATCCTCTGCTTCCCAGTAACATGTCCCTGGTGCATGTAATGTGCTCATTAAAGCATATATTCTGCTCGTGGTGAAACATTGAACATAAAATTAGTCCATTCTTTATCTGGCTCTCCTTTTCTTCTAAAATGGCTACAAACTCCTTCACACCATTGGACTGAGGAGGAAGGTCACTGCAGCAAGAGTTTATTTTCACATGTGGGTGTGTATTTGTTATTCCAGCATTGCAAGAGGGATGGGTTTGTAATGGGACTGTGTGAATACACTGCTTATACTTTAAGGTTCAGAATTCACATAGGGGACAGAAAAACTGCTACCACAAATCATCCAATTTTCCTTAAGAGGGTCAGGCTATTACCAGGATTGTGTGAGCTTTCCTTTATCATTGTGCAGSGCTTTGAGCTGTTTGAAGCTTTTTCCACATGGCTGCTCCCAGAATAGATTGAACACTCTGGCAAAACTCTGGCGTGGTTGATGAATAAGGCTCCTAAGAAATCTGAAAGCTGTCGCTCTTCCTTAGGCCAGGAGAACTTGCTGAGTACGATTAGAGCTCCTGGTAAACAGAGGCAAAGGTTTTAATAGGATTATGAAATGGCACTTGCTTGAAGAGACAAGGATTTGAGGTGAGTGAGGATGGGTTTTCAGGGATAGGGAACCTCTTAAAGCCTGCAGAAAGCTTGGATCTAGGAAACAGCTCTTTTTCTTTGGGTTTTATTTTGGTTGGGGTTTTTTTTTTGCCCTATAAGAARAGTTAACCYTACTGTTTGGAAAGCTTTYATGAAAGTACAGGAGTATGAGTTTGTTGTGAAATAAGCTGTGTGTCCATAGCACAGGCCTGTTACTCTGTGTTTCCAGCCTGGCAAGTAATATACAGTGTCTGCCTCCTAATTTGCAAATCCTAYGTGTGATCCCCTCCTGTGAGTCTTTCAGAGCTGTCAGAAACTAACAGTGTGAAAATGCACAGGAACCTTCTCCCTTCTCTCTAGGCTATTTATAAAACCACTGTGAATTTACCAAGTTGGGATTTTTTAACTCCAGAACCTCCAAGAAAATTGCAAAAAAATCACTTTTCCCCTAAGGCCTGGTGCAGTGACCCATGCAGGGATTTTTGGTGCCTGCCCCCCACCTGCACAGAGGGATGCTGTTGACCATGTGTGAAACAATGAAAGATAGAAAAAGGAAGGAATACATGAATGAATAAGTAAAGAACAAAAATTCATAYAATAATAAATAATAAGATGTAGGGAAAGTGGTGGCCCATGCTTGGCTAAAAACAGTCCCTATTTGAAACAGCTGTAACAATAATCCTTTTCTACTTTTTTTGAAAACTATTATCATGTAACTGCTAAGAGAAAAGGGATTAGGCTTGGAGTGTCTGAAATAGATTACATTGCATCTAGTGAAGCCTTGTTTAAATTGTTTTAATAAAATGAAATAGGGAAACTCAGTGAAACTAATGAGCTGATTTGGGAGGATACTGTTTGATAACCCAGCTAATTCCCATGAAATCTATTGTTTATTAAAAAATCATGACCTTGGGTATTCCACTGTTGGCTTTGCCCCTTTCTAAATTCCATAGATGGAAATATTTAAATAATTAACCTAAGAGATTTTCTGTATTGAGTATGAATAAGCAGTGCAGCAACAGACTGGGACTGCCTGCTATGCCTATGGAAAGTATTTAGGGGTCTGCAACTCCTTTTTAAACTCCTATTTTATTTTGAGTAAATAATGGTGGTTAGAGTGSTTAGAGCTGCAACATTCTCCTGATGGGGTGACTTCACACTGAAGCCAATGTCTGTTTGCCAAGAGAGGGAGATTCTGGTTTGGTTGAGAAAAGGCACCAGCTGTTCTGGGAAATAAAAGGGAAATGGACACATTTGCAGGCTTGTGATAGTAAGGAAGTGGATGGACACTCACATAATGTCACCTTGCACTGTATTTTGTAAAGGTGGCAGTTTCACCTCAAGGTGGATAAATTGGGGGAATTCTGTTAGGACAAATGCTGCTATTGTCTCACTGGTCTCCAACCAGCTACTGAAGCTGATGGGAGTTATTATTAGCACCTAAACATAGGAAATTACAGCATCCAGTCTTGGCTGGCTCCTCTGTGGATGAGCTGCCCTTCATGAGCACAGGCTGAAGAAGACACTCTAAATTCAGGGTAGATCATCTTTGCTGCTCCTGARCGTCAAATGGTCTCTGTGAGTACAGAGAGATGTCCCAACAGGAAGAGAAATTCAAGCACTGCTTGAATGTGGAGGCAGACAGGGATCCCTTTAAGTGTGGGTTCCAAATTATGACCCTGTAAGAAGCTGCATGCTGTGCAAGCATCATGTGAGTTCCATTCCTAGTGGGAGCTACAGACACACTTAATTATTTAGAAAAGGATCATATAAACATTAAAAGCCTAGTTTATGATTTAACCTAATACAAGCAGTTTATGATGCAGCTTTTTATAGTGAGTCATTAATCATTGCACTAAGGATCCCTCTCTTCCCCTGGTGCTCCAGTGATAAGGTGAATGAATTGCTGTTCTTTTTACTTTGTGCCCATCAGCTGTAATGGTGGGTGGAAAGAGATCAAGCATTTATTTTAAAGGATGCTGCAGCAGAAATTAAGTTCTGCTTCCACCATTAAGAATCCAAACAAATTACAGTTTAAAAAATCTGTTGCCACGCTGATGGCTGCAAGTAAAACTCCTTTTCCTTTATGGCCAGCATCAGGCTGCTTTATTCTCAGCAGCACTGAGTCACGGCAGCAGGTGTGTCCCAGGTAGCTTTGGCCAGCTTTGTGGCACTGTCAGTGGAGTGTGTGTGGGAGCACAGAGCTCCTCAGGACTGAAAAGAGCTGGCCCCAGCCAGGATCCAGCTCACACCCTGTGTGCTCTCTGCTGCTGTGATTTAGTTGGTGATGGAGGCCCAGCTGAAACCATGGGTTGTGTCAACAGGAATGCAGTCCCACTTCTGGCTTACACAAGTACTCTGTGTACTGTGAAAAAAGTCAGGATGTAGATGCACCAAAATCTCTTGATGAGGAAATGAAGCTCGTTACCTAATGGACTTCCATACAGAAGCACATCATTATACTTTCCAAACTTCTGTTRTATGCCCTACCTTTACTTTCTTTAAAAATAGATGAACTACATTTTTTCTGAGCAGAAATGCTAATGGTAGATTGTTGAGTAGTGAATTTTTGACCTCATTTTATTACCTTTAGCTAAAGAGATTTAGATTCCTTTGAGCAGTCAGTGTTTTAAATGCAGATTCCAGACTGGTGTGCTGTAATAAAAATGTCACAAGGTTTATGTATAGCAAACTTTAGTTCTGAATTCTGGACAATGCTTTTTGCTCTGTGTGATTCATGAGGCCAGGTCCCTAGTCTTAGAGCTAAAYAGAAACTCAGTTCTGGTGAGTTACTCAAAATTCCAGCATTTTTTCACATGTGCTGTGGTAAAATACAAGCGAAAATTGCACAAAAAATAGAGGTTAATCAAAGTGTCTTATTATGGTGAATCTGAAAATTCTTCATTTTTATTTGGACCTTCCCCAAGCTGTAATTTTTAGTATAAATTAATTCAGTTTTGACTTMAAAGTCTTAAAGCCTTTTAGTTCAAAGACATTTAATCACTTGACCTGTGTTAACAAAACCCCACAGTTGCTGACATCTGAAAAAGTGGTGTGCTCTGTCCTTAGACATGCCTATTCACACTGGAGTGCAATAAATCAGCATTTTCAGCATGAAGTTAAATGCYATTAAAACGTTTCTGAGCAGTTCTACACTGCCTAAGCAAAATCCTGGTGAGTGATGTAATCTGCTGTTATTGGAAGTTGCCCCAGTGCTTAGGCTGCAAAGATCTCGGTGATAAATCTCCCAGGTGTCCCCCTCCAGATAAAGCATGTGAGTAAAGGTGTCCCCTTTTCCCATCTCCAGTTTAATTTAGCACTTCCAGAGGTATTTCCTGAGGTAAAGGAATGCTGGGCTCGTGGAGCCAAGCGTGAAGAAGTCATGAAAGGATTGAAGTCATGGTGCCTGGATTCCWTGAATGCCCAGCTCCCTCCCCTCTTCAGAGCAGGAGCTGGAGCAGCTGGTTCYGTGCTGATGTGCAGAAGTGATGAGCCAGGCCCTCAGCACATCCAAGGTTCAGCATCTCCTGATTCCACTGAGGCTGCACAGGTTCAGACAGGAGGGGATCAGGCTTGGCCTTTGTGGCCAGCAGTCACACATTCTGTCTGGAGATGGAGACACACTTTGTGGCAAGGCAAGGAGCCCCTGCAGGGGTTAAACCCCAGCTCTGGAGTGTCCAAAACCACCCAGAGTCACCAAAACCCACCCAGAGTCACCACTGGTGGCTGCCCATGTGCCATGGCCAGCTCCATGGGCAATATCTGTGCTCATAACTGGGAGGGAGCTGTCAGCACTGCCAGGGACTCTGATCCCAGCCCTGAGGTCAGATCCCCACCCCAAAACAGCTCCAGGGAGAAGGTGGGAAAGCAGTGAGGACAGGCTGATTGCAGTGATAACCAGCACTGGGGACAGGGTTCAAATGCCTGACCTCAGCCACATTTCAAAGCAGAGGGTTTCCTCTGTAAAGGGTCTGCCCCAYAGGAAAGAACAGGATGTGCAAACAGTGTCAAGCAGAGCCAAACAGCTAAAACGTGGCCCTGGGCCTCTTCTGATGAAGTTAAGGGTACTTGGGTTTTTCTCTGACCAGATTATTAGTATAGTCTTAATTGTACTTTTAATGGGATATATGGTCCTGGTTTTGGGGACAGACCCCAAATCCCTACCTGTCTGCAATTTCTTTGAACCATACTGTCCTCTTGTCTTTCTTATTTTCTTCATTATTTTTCTTTTTAATAAAATAAGGATAACTTTAACCTTGCATGGGAAACAATGGTTTCACCAGAACACAGCACAGTGGTGCTGCAGCAGGAAATTGCCAGCACAGTACAGGACTGGAGCCTGTGAGTACCCTTAAAAACCCTCTCTGAAGTGGGAGCATTGGAAATGGCTCAGAAAAGAGCATCTGGCCATTTGGCTCCTGTATCACATCATGCTCCATCGAGTGTAACATTTTGTGTTACAAACTCTTTCATGTACCAGGATATTATCAAAGCACAGGGCTGGAAATTTCAGAAAGAGATCAACAGCAAAAGAACTGAGGGGAAAAAAAATGCTTCCTCAGTCTTTGCCACTTTCTTCTCAGCCCCTTTCCTGCAGGTTTGATCTCAATCTAAAATGTGTTCTTCTTCAGAGGCAAGTGTGAACTGGATGAGAGAGAGAGGGGGAAAATGAAGAGGAGAGTGTTAATTGAGATTGAAATAGGTTTCACTTGCCTAATGATGAGTCTGAACCAAACACTAGAGATGAGCTACAGCTGTTCAGAAACTTTCTGATACAACATGTTTTGTGTTGCAAAATAGCAGCTCGTCCAGAACTCCAAATGGTCTGTAGAACTCTAAATTTTGATGCTGATTACTGAAAGCTTGGCTTGGGCTGTTTTGTACCAAGAGGTGCCCAACTGTCAGTTTTTAGCTTGGTCCCAGCACACCTGGCAAAAGATTTCTTTGAGTTTTTCTGGAACCATTTTGAATCTGTCTCAGAAATTCTTAAAAAAAATGAAAAACCAGTTCTGTGGAAAGCGTCCTTTTCCCACACAAAAAGAAAGGAAGATGTGAAAGTGATCCAGGATACCAGCTGTTCCCAGAGAGAGGGGATGCCCCTTTCCTAATTGACTTTTTGAGTAGCTCCCCAGCTGGTTCTTGTTTTTTTGGGGGGATGAGAGGTTTAATCRGGAATCTCTAGGAAATATAAAGAGCTCTCAAGATGGGAGGAGTCCTCTCAGCCYGGATTTCTGCAGCTGGAGCAAAGATTTGGCTTGGAGCAGTGTCCTGTGTGCTCRTCCCCAGCCCAGCAGCCTGGGTAAGCTCTGGACGTGTGGGTCACAGCCCAGGCTGCTCCCCTTGGCAGGGACCAGGGCTGATGTCCTCATTTGGGAAAGTGCTTTTCAGCCTTGGGGCTGAGCTCCTCCAGGCTGAGTGCAGGTCTGGAGGTGGGGTTGTAGATGTTTAAATGTACAGCTGAGGTGTTACCCTTGCAGGAGTGTTCAGCTCACCGTTCTTTATGATGTTAAACGTAGGAGTCATCACCACTGGCAAGTGGAAGTGGTTTTGTCTTGGGAGCATGAGGGTAACAGAGCTGAACTTTGAGAGTTGTAGGCTTGGAGGGTTAAGAGTTGTGGGGCCTGGGTTTGCTTGGCTCTGTTTTAATTCCGCCTGGAAGGCTTTGCAAGGTGATGTGACATTTTCTTGCTGTACCTTTTTTGGTCTGCTAAAGAAATCTCTAACTGACTAATAATTATCCTTGCACTAGTGTCACCTGAATAAGGCAGAGCATGTTGAGCTGACCTGTGTGACAGGTACCTCTGAGCTGAGGAGCAGGGAAGGATTAATTCATGTAGCTGTGTTGTTGGATAAAGGTCCACTCCTYGGTGCCAGATTTATCATTATCTGCATTGGGTGTAACACATGGAAAAAGGCAGCTTAACACTGTACTTGAAAGAGCATTTTGTGTAGAAAGAGTAGCAGATTAGCCAGCAGAGAGAGGAGAGTTGGTGCTTCTCCTCCCAGAGCTCCCAGAGGAGTGAGACCTGGCACCTCCTTAGAGGAGCCAGAACAGGGAACCAGATCCTTATCTGGCTGAGCACAGACAGGAAAAAAAAAAACTTCATTAAAATACTTATAGCCATAAAATTTCAAGATGTTCTTAAATTTTGTTTTCTACATGGGAAAAATAGGGAAACAGGTTGGCTGAAAAGTTTTATTAGCATGTTTATTGTAACCCAGCCCTGTGTGTAGTTTCACTGCTGGCGTGCTGCAGCCAGTCTAGATTCACATAGAAAAATTCCCTCTGCATCCTCATATGTCATTGTTTCTCTTCCATGAATATCAGATTAGATTTCATAGCAGTGTTAGACATATATTTAATGTGCACAAAAGCATTGGTCAAAATGCCAATTGCTTTCCATTGGTARCTTTCTTTCAACATAATGGAAAGGTGTTAGCTATTTAAAAGAGAGGGAAAACAAACACAAAATGACAAAACTGTCATTTCTATTTGTACTCTAGGCTTAGAAAAAGCAGATCTCACTGAAAAATCATATTTAATATGACATACAGAATTTATAGCATGAGAAATGCAGCCAAGGATAACCCAGAGAAGCAACAAAATCCATTTGCAAAATCTGTTTTGGGTGCAACTGTGTATCACATAGTCAAGTGTTTTGACTGTGATAAAATAATTTATTCACGTGTTTTAGTAAAACTGTAGCTGCATATTTCTACCTAAAATGCCACTTAGATTTCCTCTGTGTCTCTGAGAGAATGTCATTTGCACAAATATCTTCCTATCAGAAAAGCMAATGATTCAATTACCTCAGAGCAGGTCCTGTCTGTAATTCCTGGCATGCTCTGAGGAAGCAGGTAAATGAGTTTGGTTTCATTTAACCAAGGGGAAACTGAGGCAGAAGGCTCCAAAGATGTCCCCATGAGATGTCTGAGAGCATCTGCTGGCAGAGCCAGGCTGAAACCATTTAAAACAAACTTTATTGTATTTCTCTACTAATTGGTCTGAATTCAAAGCCTGAAATGATTACTGGAGGTTACAGCACCTGCATACATTATAAGAACTGGACTTGAAATTCCTGTGTTCCKTTAGGGCCTGATTGAGTGAAGAAAGGATAAGGGTGATGGACTTCAGGAGGAAYGAGTGAGTCCTAAGTTGTGGGTCTGAGTAGGAGTGCAAAGCACATTCAAAGCCTGAGTAGGAGTGCAAAACACACTCAAAAATCCTTTTGAGATCTGCTTTTCCTATTCCTGCTTCCAGCTGGTGTTGCCCTGTTGTGCTGGCAGGTTCCTGGTGGCTTGCAGAGTTTCTGATCCATCTTCTTTGGCCAGATCACCACCACTGCCCCTGAGCCCCCAGGGAGGAGAGGTGGTGTCATTTTCTGTCTCTGCCTCCCCTCCACTTGYCAAGAGCAGCCCTTGGGGCCAGTCTGGCAGCTGGGGAAGGGTGGAATATCCTGCCTGTGCACACACACACACGTCATATTCCTGCTTCACTCCCTTCCCTCACCCTTCTTATCCCTCATCAAGAAATGCATTGGCTCCCAAGCCCTTGTACTGCAGGAATGTGCAGTCTCCAGCTGGGATGCCTTGGAATGGCTGCCTAGAACAGAGGYTAGACTGAGTTAGARGGATAAAGTGGGTATTTATCAAAGGATTTCAATAGATACACTCTGGGCAGCCAAAACCCTTGCAGAGGCTACACCCAAGATGGACAATGGTCAAAATTTTCAGATATAAGTGTGGTCTGTTTGCATATCAGGTATTATTCTTCCAATTACAGCTTCAGGTARTGAAGTCATATTCACCCAGTTTGCTCCTTCCCCAATTCACTTTTGCCCAAATTTTTCAGGGCCTGAGACTGTGAGGCGTCCTTGGGTCACAGAGGGATTGTTTTGCTTAACTAAAATGTAAAGACAATTAATGACACTTTCCATGGAGTTTAGATCTGGGTGCTGATGCAGTATAGGCTATGAAAAATACAAAATCTAAAATCCTGAGCCATCAGCTGCGCTGGTGCATGTGCTGGGCTGGCTGGTGGGTGTGTGAGCACTGAGCTGTGAGTGGTGCTGTGTTCCCTGCCCTCTGTCTGTGGCTCAGCCTGTCCKGCTGCTGGCCCCAGCCCTGCTGCCCTGACATTGCTCTGTAGCTGAGAGGCGCCGTTCTGCCAGACCCCCTGAGCCTCTGAGACATGCTGGCGGTTCAGCTCCAGTTAGCTGCAGTTCAAGGTCAAACAGGACTTTAAAATATGAATAAATGTCAGGGTTTGCTGGCACATCGATCTCAGTCTTTCTGATTAGTGCCAGATCGCATGAATAAATTAGCCTTGACAGGTGCGATAAATTGTATAGACAACGGATCTCAAACAGTAAATGTTAGAGAAGGACGTGGAAGGCCTGGAGGGGAAAATACCCTCTGCAGATGCTTGCATTAAATGAGGTGAGCTTTGATACAGTGCTCGGGGGGTGATCTTCAGGCAGGAGGAGGCCTTTTGTTCATTTGAGATTCTGTGCCAAGCCGGGGCGCGTCTCCGGCTGTGGTATTGATTTCCTTTGTCAGAAGGAGTTTGGGTTGCTGTGCCTCGTGAAGCGAGAGGGCTCTGGAGCCTGTCCCACCCACTGCCCTGCCCACCCTTCCAGGGGTGTAAAAATGGCCTGGGCTCAGCCCTTCTGGGTCCCAAACAGCAAGCGGGTCTCCAACTACAGTAATACAGAAGTAGAAGGCATTGGAAGTGTCTCTTGGTATGCTGTCATACTGTGCTGAACACTGTCAAGCCACAACTGAATTCTGCRTGTCAGATCTTGGCTTTGCAGGGTCTTTTTACATGGAAACCAATGCTGATATTTAGAGAAATTCACATGACACAGGGTACATGCTTTCTTTCTCTATGATTTCCTGTAAAACATAAATGGGATGCTTCATTTCCCTCTTATGCATAGGTCTTAGCAATGCCAATCACTAGTTAATTTTATTTTTAATAAGAGTGTTTTCTCTTTTGTTGATTGCTAAATGAGCATGTGAAAAGAATTTGAGGATAAATAGGTTTTTTTATTCTATTTCATATATCTCCACCTAAGAACTTTCAGTTTTCTTAAATCAACAATCAAATATTGTAATCCTCTCCAACATCAGACACACCACAAAGCCAGACATTGTCACAGMCATTTCAACTTGTTCTTTTGCTGATATCCTTTAATTAAGCATGCCCTCTTTCTGCAGCACCATGCACACATTCTGTCTCCCCATCTTGATAACTCATCTGTGTGTTTGTGTAAATAAGTCTGTGTATACATATTTATATGTAAGTACAGATCATGGTCTAGTGCTCATTTTGGGCCGTTCTTCCTCACAAGGGCTTCTGTGAAATACTTGGATTTATGCTGAGACACTGAGCTTCATAGTACAGTTAATCTGAAATGCACAATTCCAAATGCAGAAGCATTTTTCTCTCCAAAAGCAAAAAGGTATGGATGGATGTGCTGTATTTTGTAGCAAGAGAATTAAAGAGAGAAACTTTGGGTTTGCCTCAATCGATTTTACAAAATGAAAGCAGAGCAGAGTCTAAATTCAGTGGCTTTTAAATTTTCATTTTTTGAATGTTCTGCATAGCTCCATTGTCTTAACTATAAATATACAGTCACCAGTTTTGTACATAAATTGTCCCTTTAATACRCATAATCAATAACATATGTATAATCTAAAAGAGACCATTACAAATTTGTTGTTCATGTGCCAAAATGTTTGGGTGCTCTGATGAACTGATACATCTTCAATACATGTCTAGTGTTAGAATGGAAGGAGTTACTAAAAGGGATTTTTASTTGTATAGAAATGCCTTTTTTAATATCAAAATAAGGTGATTATCTTGATTACAAGATCTTCACCAGATGGGTGATATCCTGCACACACAGGGCTAAGGATGGTGTTAAGAACAGAAAATGGGGTGTATGACAGAAAGGAGGGTCAGCTGTGGTGCTGKGTGGGAAGAAGCAAATTGCCTACTAAGAAGGATTTTGAGAATCATAGAGGAGCTCTGGGAAGATAAGCCAATGCAGGCAGGTGTCTCCAAGCCTCAAAATGTGTGCTTTTCTGATTACTGGTATTAGAGAGAAAAAAAAATAAATGTTTACAAAGCGATAGGGAGGAGAATGAAGATTATGTTTTGAGGGCCAGGGAAGTATTGTGCCAGACTAGGAACTGCAGAAAAAAATGCTGTTGAAGTAAACAGATAAGAGAGAAGCATTAGTATTGCTAGAACTGGAGCTTCTTGAACACATGCCAAATGAAACGTGGAGGGATTTGCTCATAAGAGTCGAACGATCTTCAGTCAAAAAGGCTGCAGAGATTATTAAGGATGTTTTTTGCATTCCTACAAGTGTTTCCCTGTTTGCACTCATAATATCTGTTATTTTCTGATCTGGGAGCAGGGCAGCAGAGTGGGACATGGCTCTGATTCTGTGTCAAACCAAGCTTTGCCAGGAGCCTCCTGAGAGAGGAGGTGGAGTTTTGGTAAAGTCAGTTTGGAAACTCTCTCTGGTAGTACCAGCTGCCTGAAATGACCCTGGCCTGTTCCTGCAGGGGATGGAGCTTAGCACAATAATGGATCATGGAGCCAAACCCTCAGTGTTAAGCCAGACCTGGTATAAACTGAATCAGTCCATTAACTTTCCTCCGTTACTTTKCCTCCTCCTTCCCATCTCCTCCCTAGGCCATTTTTTAACTTGAGGGTCAATGTGTTTTGCTTCTGGGGTTGTGCTGATGTGTTCCCTGGGCTGCAGCAGAAGTGGGAAGGGATTTTGGGAAGCTGCATTCAGAGCCAGGCTGGTGTCATTGTGTGCCCTGGAGCATTGTAGGTGCTTTCATTTGAACAGGTTACTCGTGGCTGGCTCCAGCTCGAAGCACAGCAAAAATAATTGCTGAGGGAAATGTGGTTCATTTTTCTCTTTCCTCATTAATCCCTATTCAGTATCTCTTTAGGAAGATGCAGTGATGTGTCAGTGTGCTATAACTTACTTTCTCTCCCTTTCCATTCCCTCTGCCTGTTTTAATTAGGCACAGCCCTGTTGTCCATCTTACTGGAGCAACATTTCCTGTCATGTCAGATGTCAAAGGCAGTTTTTACATGAAAATATAGCAAATTCTCACACTTATTAAGACRGCTTTTTTAGATCTTTACACAAAGTTTTGTCATTCTGTGTACCTTGTGAGGCTCTGACATTTCTTTCTAGAGTCTGGATGTGGAGGGCTGACTGTCAGCCACATCCCTATTTATCCCTAGGTGCTTTCACAACAGTCTCTGGGCTAAACACAGATCTGCTGTCAGTTCTGCCTGGCAGAACCAAAGCAGGGCTAAGGAAGGTGTAGMTGTAACCAGGCTGGTTGTGTGACAGGCACCAGCTTGGCAACCATGAAAATGAGATGCAGAGGGAGGTCCRTGTTTGACTTTGCTCAGTTCTCAGCCCTGGCAGGCAGGTGTGCTGTGCAAGCAGCACTCGTTAAATCCTCTCTAAGGCAGTCTTGGAGGTTTGGATATCTTTTGCATTTTGCACATGGAACTGGCAACAAAGGAAGYGTTTTGTGGGGATGGTGGAGATGAGGCACTGAGGTGTGTGAGACAAATGCCCAGGACCAAACCATCCTGAGCTSTCCAAGGCTGTGTTGAAAGTTCATACCATTTTCCCACCTTGGTTCAGCTTTTTTCCCAGTCTTAAATCCTTTCTTTCTGGCAAGTCTTTAGACTTTTTCTCCGCCTTCTGTCTCCTGCTCTTGCCAACGTTTCTCATTCTATTTCATCACTCTCCTCTCCCTCCCTCCRCCTCTCCTGGCTCAGCTCCACCAGGCCTTAATGTTCCACATTCTCCTCTAGCTGTGCCAGTGACTTATGAGCTCAGTGCTACTGTGGACACCAGGCCTCTTAAGCACCTTAGCAGCTCCCAGGAAAGCTCATAAATGTCTTTCACAATGGATGCTCAAAGTAAGAGAAGCATTAGAGGTTTGAGGAGTTTCTTGCCTAATAGGAGAAGCCTAACTAGATGAGGAGGGGAGAACCTATTACTTGGGGTAGAAAAATRTAGATGCCTTTTTAATTGCAAGAACAACTAACCAGGTGTCCTGTCTGTGACATGAAGTGAGAATGTAAAAGAAATGTTTTAGTTTGAACAGAAATGAATGCAGAGGAAAAGCAGGAGAGGCTTATGTTTTGTAGGGAAATTAGCCTTTGTTGATCATAGAGCTTTCTTTTGACATCCCCTCTGGCTGTAGGAAGATAGTGGGGTAAAAATTTCCAGAGGTGTTCTGCTTGTTATGTCTGAAAGTAAAATTGGAAATAGTGACCTCAGGAAATGAGCACAGAGGTGAATGTAAATAGAATCTGATTAATGACTGGAAGGAGGGCTGGACTCAAGTGCACAGGGAGAAGTCTCTGAAACCCTCAAGGTCTCAAGAACGAATCCTGTTCTGAGGTTTGTCTGCTATATCCCGCATACCTCTGTTATCTCTTGCCTGATTGTCTCTTCTGCTCCTTTGGTCTCTTTCTCTGTGTGGCTGCTTGTTTTTTAATGCTGCCTTCTTTCTTTTCATCCACTTGTTCCCCTCAGGTAGTTGGACAAAGTAGCTCAGAATTATCTCATGCTAATGAGAATCCAATGCTGCCTTTCTCCCACTTGATGGAAACCAACCTTGAGGCCCCACATTGCACAAGGAGCAGATTGCATAATATGGACACAGTTTTAGTACAAAAACAATCATGGGGTGTAGAAGCGGAACAGAAAACAAATTTTAAATCCTTACAGTGCCTTGTATCATTAACTCCTGAAAATGTGGGCTGGGGGAATCCCTCTTCATAGCCAGGGCAGCCAAATCGTTTTAGGGATGGTTTTAATGCTAATAACTGCTTGATATCATWGACAGGTTGTTTTGGTTGATTAATTTGGATGTTTCAGTTTATGTGCATGAGTATTCCCAAACTAGTCAAGGGTTTTGCCAGTAGCTTGGCTGTGGTGGCATCAAGCTGTGGYTGACACTAGTGCCAGCTTATGAATTTTGATCCAGTCAGTCTTTTCTCTCACTTTGAACCAAAACATCAAAGTACCTGTTTATTATTTTTTAAGCAATCACCTGTGGATTTCTATTGGTTTGCATCAGTGAAATGTTACTGGAGGGAGTTCCTGTGGATGTTCAAAGCCACATGGTTTGAGCACCCTATCAAATAGATGTGCACAGGCAGCTGCCAGCATTCAGGGCTGTGTTTTCACTGAATGGTCATGGTGGAGGTKAAATGAGTGAGCCCAGGCACACACTGCACTACTGCTGACATTCAAATGGCCAAATCCAATCTAAATTGGATCTGATTGGTGCCATCAGTCTGAGACACACTGTCTAGTGTCTGCAATTGTGCTTTTGATTCACGTGTATTTAGGAGGTGACTCCCCTGGGTGTCTGTCCTAATGGGCTTTGGCTCCTGGAGAACACAAGCTTTGTGTTTCAGGGGAACTTAACTCTGTCAACTTGACTGGCCAACAATAGGAGCACTCTGTCACTGGTGTTTCTCAGTGACTGACGGCCAGGAAGGCACTCTGGAGTGACAGTTTAACACTTTTCTGCATATCCTTTTGCTAGGTTGAAGTGACATCCATGTGTTGGCTCCAGACAGTCATTGTAAGACTCTGTCTACATCTCAGGCTAGTGCCAGATGAAGCATTAGATGTCATCAGCTGTGACATCGTGGTACCCACGTTTCCAGCCCAAATCCTGGCTGGAATGTGGTGTACCTTCTGCTCTATGGAGGYATCAAGAACCAAGGAAACTGATAAATTGTTGTTGGGGTTCATTTTCAGAGTATTTTCTAGGCAATTCCATTAATATTAATAGGAATTTAGCAGATAAATCTCCTTGAATAACTTTTAGAAAATTTACCCTTAATGTGCCTTACATTTCAATAAGCTGAGCTGTGTTTTGAAATTCCATTTGAGAAGGGTAAAGTGATAGATATAATAACAAGGGATATGCAGAAAACAGTGGGATGCATATTTCTGTGTGACACTAAAGACTCACAGTACTTTTAAATCAGAGCATCCTGGAATACTATTAATGAAATCCCCTTTAACCTTAAGGGGTAATTTTTACTAAGTGATCCACAGGGGATTTGGCTGTTAAATTTCCATTAACAGTAATGGGATTCACACTATTACAAAGCAAGTTCCCCACTAGCCATGCTGAAATTCTACCCCCTGCAGCAATTAATCATGCCTGTTGGGCTCGTTAATGGAAATATGAAGCAAATTATCTGGCTAATCATGATCTGTGATCAATTGGCTCTCCTGCAGGAATTGATTGCCAAGGACTCAAAGCCAACTCACAGCTTTTGTAGCCAGCAGGACTCAGGGGTGTCCCTGTCCCAGCTGGAAATGCCAAGCCAGCTGCAGCCCATGGAGAGCACAAACCAAGGCTTGCAAGCAGATGTTCCTCCTTGGAATTTCCTGTCTTCCATCTCCAGCAATCCTGCAGGGGCTTCCTTCTTTGCCCTGGGTGTAGCAGTGTCCTTTTTATTCCTTTTTTTTTTTCATGCTTGGTTAAATCTAAGCCACTTAGTTGATTGGTCTGGGGGCCTTTTTCCTCCCTGGCATTCTGTGAAGGCTTCACATTCTGCCAGAATTTACCTTTAGCTGGGCTGCAGACTCAGCTCTGGAGGGTATTTTTTGATACACATGATGGTATTATGGTTAAGCTAACTGGCAAACATGCAAATCCAGGAGTACCATGCAAAATCAATAGCATTTCTTCAGGCAGCAGCACACTAATTTATGGCCACACTGCATGACTCTGTCGTTTTTCTAATGAATTCTCCAGTGTGCAGGGGTGCACTAAACAACAGAGATAAATACTGGTGTGCAGAGGAGCATAATACAGATTTATAGCCATAACAGCACACAGAGTACAGATGTTTTGCAAGCAACCAAGATTGCTTTATGAGCTTTTGCAAGCAGGGGTATCTGTATTGTAACTAAGGACTGGTTTTCAATGGAACTTGAAATTAATAAAGCAACAGGAATCTTCTTAAAATACATTTTGGCACCATCTCAGCAGCAGTGTCTTCTGCATGCCCCACTATGTGTTTCAGCTCTTCCTGAGAGCTGTCTGATGGCAGAGCTTGGGTGCTAAAAAGGGAGAATCCTTAAGATCACCTGAGCAGCTGTGACACCGATGTCATTGAAAAAGGACACTTACAGGAGCACGAGGCAATTCTTAAAATCCCTCCCAGAATGTGTGTTAGGTTAGCCAGGCACCAACACAATGAAGAGCTTTTCATTGCCCACTCTCTCATTTGGCATGGAAGCATTTAGTGCCTTGTTATTAATTTTTATATATTCAGGACCTTATTTCTGTGGAAATCTTGATTTTTATTTTCCTTCTTGCTGGGGAAAATAAACCAAACTGCTTCTGTTGTTCTGTGTTTCTGTGGGGAACTTTACTAATGTACATAATATGCAACAGCTGATGGCAACTGGTGATAAGTTGCTGATACCACGGGGAGCTCTGGAATGAGTGGTTTACAAAGCCCAGTAAGCAATAAAAGTCCATAAACAAGACACTCCACAGAGCATCAGAGTGACAGAATTYTGGCTCCAAGATTGAGGCTGTTTGGCTGGTATTGGAAATCCATATAACATCCTTCCCTCCTGGCATCTGCTACTTTGAGAAGGTTCAGTTCATTACAATAACAAATTTCAGCTAAGCCTGATTGCAGTCTGTGGCCCCTTGGATGGATCATTCCATASTGGAACATCCCCTGGCTGGGTCTCACACTGCTGGGTGCTACAAGACAGGGCTTCTGTGGTCATTTGTCACTCCCTGACTCTAAGCAGGGTACATGTGCTGATTTGTAGTTAATGCAGGTGATCTTTGTAGCCTTTCTGATCAATCCAACCTAATTAAAGGAGTAATTCCCTGGTTTTAGGTCCAATTTACCTTTCCAAGATGGTGTGAATGCCTGCAGCTGAACTAATAATGAGGTAGCATCTTAGAGCCAATTAAGTGAAAATGAATCAGTAGAGCCCATTAGACTTGGTAGGGTTCAATAAGGGATGGAGCAAGTGAATTTTTCCTTGTTAGGAACTCTGGTGTCTTCTGGAAAGTTAGAAAAGTCACAGCAAGCACCTTCTCACACAGGAATGTCAGGCTCTGAGTTCCTGAAGGCAATCAGTCTCTTCAGCCAGCAAACTGATGGCTTCCTGAAACAGCTGTGCCTCTTAGAGGTTAGGCATTCAGAACAACCTCTATGGAACACATTTCTGGGTGTTATTTTTGTGAAAATTCTTGCAGATCAGCCCTCATCCATAAAAAGATTCCATTAATAAAACCAGCTGTGGGATAGGAAGGGAGAGTGGTGTTATTAGTGACTGCAAAACGCCTTCAAAGCACTATGCATCATCCAAATAATTTACTAAATGGTTTCTGAGAAGARCTATTAATTAACTGGCAGGAATGAGGCACATTAACATTTGTTTATTGCACTATGTCTGTTGGCCTCGTGGGCTTGGACCAGAAGAGAAATTATCACAGAGGGGTAAATGTTAGCTGTGCCCTGCATGGACAGAATATCTCAGTGATTCACACCCTGAAAGCTGCTTGGGATTAAGGCCAGATGTGAAGCTGTGGTGCTGTAGCTCTTTGAGCCTCAGTTCTGCCCTCCTGTCCTGCCTGATTCCCAGTCCTCCAGAGAAACAATTCAGTGGTTGCATTTTAATTAGATATTTAATACTGTGCAAATCAATTTGATGAGAAGAAAGAACACATTATCAATGTAATTTAAAATATGCATTTGTTTTTCTCTTCTGAAACGGGACAGATTTCAAACATTGATTCATTCTGTAATTTGTTTTTTCTCTATTGAAAAGTGCATTTCAATAATCCCTATGATACCAAGGAAAAAAGAATCAGGTTTTTTTTCACTCCCTTTCACTGCTTTATTCACATCTAGCTGTGTTTCTCTCATCTTTGCTTCTGTGTGCAGATCATTAGGGTTTGTTCATTCACAGGTAGAGAGGGATGTGCTGGTATTGGAGAAACACAAGTTGAGCCTGAATTTGTTCCTGCATCCAGGTCATCACTTGAACAAAATGAAYCAACGTGCTTCTCAGTTTCCCCTTTGGGGGGAGGGAATAAAGAACAAAAAGKGTATTGTGTTTACCTGAATGTTAAAAAAAACCTGACCACCCAGTGGCAGGGTTTGTTGCTGTAACTCAGCCCCTTCAGAGAGGGTTAGAAAGGCAATGGGTGAGTTAGGAAAGGCTGCTTAAAATATCAGTGTCAGGCTGCAATACAAACCTTGGGCTCAATCTACCACTTCTCCCAGTGTGAGATATCCATGAAGGCATTAGATGGATTTTCTYAGCGTGTGCTGTGTCATCTGCACAGTTCTTTTGTCACAAAAGGGAAAAAGCTAATGGAATGATTCAGACATGTGAACAGAGCTGGTTATCACAAGTGTCTTATGCTTCCTTGTCATGTACAAGTGGGAGAAGATGGTTGTACAGCTGATGAGCCTATTAAAAAATGGATCTATTAAATAGATCCATGTCTTTGGTTTCAGTGATGAGATCTTAATCAGAGCCTAACATTACCTTGCTTTGCAGGTGAAGTTTTCAGTAATGTGTTACACACATCTTGTAAGCAGCTGCTGTGGACAGAATCTCCAGCCCAGTTGGTCTGGTCAGGTGTGTGAGCTGCTGCCAGGACACCTGGGCAGCCATGGTCAGTGCTGAGCCATCTTTGCACAGTTTGATTTTATTTTTTAATGCTCTGTGGAGTACAGTAAGTTGACAAAGTGTGAAAGGCTTTTCTCTGCCTTTGTTCCAAGCATCTCAGTGAGGTTGTTTTCCTTCTTGCCTGTTGTCTCTGTGTTTACCAACTCCAGTTTCAGATTGCTTTAGATTGCTCCTCCAGCCGACATAAATGCGTTTCACTGTGCAGTGTTTCAAAAGGGTGCCACTAAACCACTTACTCATGTCAACACTGAAGACTAAATCACTTCTCTCACTTACATGTCTGCGACAAATTTCAAAGTGTTTTCAGAATTTGACACATCCTTTCAGTGAAGATGTCAAAGACACTAATGTCTTGCTGATTTGATTCAGAAAGAGTGAATCAATTCTAAGTGTGAAGGAAACATCTGTGTGCAAAGTTGCCTTAGACTGCTAACCCAGATCTGCCATGTAAAGAGAATTCCACCTCAATTAGAGATTTCGTAGTAGCCCACTATGTTTGTTTRATTATGCACATTCACTTCAATATCTATCAGTTAACTGGTCTTAATTATCTTTGTGTTGAAAAGCCCTAAAGTATCTGGATCAAAAGGAAAAGTTTTATATTGTGTCCTACACCACTGAGCCCTTAGGTGCATTTTCTCTTGTGCTGGTGGGAGAGCCCTGGGCTCAGTGACTTTTGTTCATGGATAAATATGTATATGAAACAYGAAAACAAATATCTGAGGATTCTAAACTATTCATCTGGTAGTGAACAACAAGAGAACCTTTCCAGAAAGAAGAATTTGCATGGCAAAGATTAGAAAGTGTTTAAAATTTCATTCTTATTTCTTCCCCAGGTCCTAGGCTAGATCTTGTTCTGCTTTTTGTCAATCTCAGACTTCCTTAACAACTTTTAAGCATCTGTGAGAGTAAGAAATATGTTAGCCTAACCTCTTGGAGACAAGCTCCCATCTAGCACAAGAATCAGCTCAAAGTTCTGGACTATAAATTTTGTTCTTGCCATTAGAACTGAGAACTCTGAGCTGAAGATGGACTAAGAAAGAACAACATTCAGACTTTTGAAAAATTTGCTTCTGATTTACAATGGTGACACAAAGCTGAGTATTGAGTTATCAGCACATTCATCACTAGATTTAGTGCAGTGTCTCAAGATAACTTTCTTTTTGAACAGTGTTACTGTCTGATTTTTGTGAAGCAACCTAATGTTTCTTTTTCATGCGCCTCAACTACCCCTTTGTGCAAGTTGTTACCCACCACTTCCTTTAGGCTTTTATTTATCTGCCCTGTGTAAACCTGCTGATACTGCATTTCCTTTAACTTCTGAGGTGTGTCCTAAAGCTTGGTTATGGCCAGTGATAAAGGGGTTATGTCCAATTCTTTGTTGACAGATGAGTGTGATTTCCTTGAAATTGGTAATGAGATGCCAGTCCACACCAGTTCAGGGTACAAACCAAGAAGCTGAACTGGATCCAGAGGCATGTAGCACTTAAATTTTATTTATTTCTCAAATGTGTTAAAAAGCCTTGTGTGAAATGTTTCTGCCTTAGCAAGCTGAAAGCTGTTGATGTTTTTCCAGACATCATCCTTTTAGAGCTGCAATCCTGAAGAAAGCTGAAAGGTGCCAGACTCACTATTTCTATAGTCATGTACCAGTGAATCAGAACAGCTTGAATTTAGTGCTGGGGGTTTTTTGACAGCTTGGAAATGCCTTATGCCATTGGAACTCATGCTCTGTGCATGGGATTCGTTCCTTCAGCTGCTCAGAGGACAAACCTGTCAAGTTCATACCTTGTGCCTGCTGAGATGTGAAATAGGCCCTTGTAATATTAATTTTTCCCCTGTCTGCCTGTTCTTCCCCACACTCTTGCCTTGAGATTACCCTAATGGYATCTCCCATGTTGCTGACTCAGGGCTTTATTTCCAAATTAAGCCTCCTGTCCAGAGTGACCTCTCTCTCCCATTTTAAAGACCTGGGTTTTGTGAAGGGTTGTGTGATCCCASACAGGAGCTGGACCTGGGTGCTGAAACTGGGTCAGTTCCCAGGTAAGTGGCTCAAGARGAAAATTAGCTGTTCTGGAGAAAATGAAGTCCTTATGACTTCCATCAAAATGCCAAGAGGCTTTTCATTTTCCAGGGTCAGCCTTGCCAGGAGGGGTAGGGTTCTTGATCCTTCTTTATTTTGCAGGGTCTGGTAATAGTAGTATGGAGCCATGTGGACACAAGTAAAGCTGCAGCACTTAAAAAATTGTATTAAAGTAGAGATCAAGCAGGGCAAGGAAAGAGGAGTCAGTATCTGGGGACTGAGAAGCCACTTCAAAGGAAAATGATGTCAGGAATGAAAATCTGGAGGCACAACRTTGAATTCTTTCAGTGTCCCTCCATTATCTGTCTGCCTGTTGGAACATCCTCAAGTGTTACAGCAGCTGAAACTACTGAGGGGGAACAGCATGAAAAATAATAGAAAAATAATCTCTTTATAAGGAGTGGGGGCTAATGCCCAGAGGCATCTTGACAACAAACAACTAACAAATCCCTTACACAAAGGAGAGGTTCTCAAATAAGGCAGCAAGCCTCCCTGACACCAAAGCCTGCTGAACAAAGCTTCTCTTGTAAGCCCTGCCCACTTGCTTGCAGTAGATAAATACCACTAAACCTTTCCAAAAGAAGCTTAAGAAAACTAACAAACAAATCACAAACAAAAAAAAATAAAATTCCATGAACCTGCAATCTTGGCTCTTTGCCCTGTCAAATGCCCAAGACATATTTATTTTGGTGTGCAGCCAATAGAGACAATTCAGAAGAAAAGTGAGGGCCAGGTCCTCTGATAATATAAATCCTTCTGACTTGATTGCTAGCCCAAAAAATCAAGTGGARTGGAAGCAATAAAGTAATTGTAATATTAAATATTATTCTGGCTGGCAGATTAGTGCCTTTTCCTTCCTCTCCCCCTTCCCAAGCACGTGTGCTGTCACATTTCTGTTTCTTTGTAAAGCTAGGTGTGCATCTGATTTGAGAAATAATCAATAAAAAGGGTGAAATTTTCCAGAGGATATTTGATGACCTGGAWGTCCAAATCCCAGTGAATTTTCACTTTTAAACTTCTCTGATAACACTTTRACTGCAGTTCTGTCAGATCCTCTCTGCAGGGAGCTTACAGTACTGTAGAACACCTTGAGCTTAATTTCATACTTGTGGTGTTACTTTTGCTGAGGTGTTTGTTCAGTTGGAATGATCTGGAAAACTTAGCACTGGGGTATTTTCCCTCAAGCAAAAACATTTTGTGGAASGATGCCAAGAGTGTGTATATATCTATCCCAAATATATATATATATATTTATATAAAACATATCCTAAAATTATACTTGTGATTATGTTATTTTAATATTTTGTATCAAAATATGTGTAACCACCACGTCATTTTAATGTCTRACAGAGAAACATGCTCTCAAAATTTAAATGGTGTGTCAGAGCACCCATAGCCTATTTGCCTGCTAGATGATTCACATGTAGTAATAACAGGATTCACATATAAAAACAACAATAAAAAGATAGTTCATCTTAAATTTTTCTAACCTGATTTCTAGGGTTAGAACACGCTGTGGTTTGTGTTKATGTTGATTTTTCAGTAAATAGCTTGGAGAAGCTTTGGGAGGTGCAGCAGCCGGACATTTGAGCAGACCCAAACTTTTACTGCATCTCTGGGGCTCTGCCATCAGTGCAGCACTTGTGCAAGTCCCCTTGATGTCAGCAGGAGCTCAGTGCCTGGTTAAAGTTTAGCACATGCTGAAGGGTTTTGCTGCAGGAGATGAATGCAGGGCAGCTGGGAGTTGTCCTGTCTGTGTTAGCCTGCAAAAATGAGTGCCTCAAACCAAACAGTTGCTTTTGAAAAGTGTTGTAGCATTGATTTTCACAAAGACATCACAAAGAAATCTGTGAGAAAGCAGCAGGGAGCTGCTCAAACCATCGTGGTCCTCCACTGAAAATGAATAACAGTGAGGAAGGGAATGCTGACTGGGAGGGAGGGAGGGAGGGAGGAAGAAATGATTGGGAAGTGTTATTAAATAGGTGACCCATCTCCATTGCTCTTTCCTTAGATAAAAACTGAGCTTCTAGGGAAGTTCCTGCCTTTGTTTCATCCGTTTTCTCCCTTTGTCTGAGAGGACGGTGAGTGTTTGAGGTAGGAGCTGGTTTCCTCTCAGTGTGTTTACAGTGCAATGATGCCCTCGTGTGATGCTGCACTGCCAGGAGTGATGGTGTGAACCAATGCACCTTCTGAAAAGCAGAAATATTAGAGCTTGTGCTCTTCAGTGGCTCAAATCACCAAATGCTGCCTCTGCTTTGTTTCTGCTGAATGGCTTGTAGGAGTTGCAAAAGCTGCTYCCCTCTTAGTGGTGCTGGCTTTCAGAGCTCATCTAAGATGAAAAATCACAATCATTTTGAGCAACAGGGTCATGAGAGACACGTCCTTATGTTACAGAAGCATTACAGAGAAACAAAGTTATTAATATTTGATCCTCATATTATATGCTATTGGAACTGCAGAACAGTAAGGAACTGCTGACAGGTCMATCAGATCTGTCTTCTGAAGAATTTCACAAAAGCTGGATTTTTTTTCTAACATTGTCTTTCAGTAGATGGGCTGAGCAGGGCTGTATTTTGAATTCAGTCAGGCAAAACTCTTGTCAGTTTGTGGCAGTTTTCTCCAAAGACCTTTTTCTTGCTCTATTTTCTTTTAAACATTTAATTTWATTTTTTTTTCAGGCAGCAAAATACTTTACCCACATTGCTACAGCCAATCCTTGTGCAGTTTGCCCCTCTTCTCTTTTGAAGCACCCTTCAGGTCMTGTCAGAACAATAAGAAAGTTGGGTTGTTCACAGCATTTTCAGCCACAATTTTTTGTTTAAATTCTTATGTGGTGTCTTTATTGCGCACACGGCTGAGCCAAGAGTCTGGATCCCTCTCATGGTATTTATGTCTCTGTTTGCATTGTGGTGTCACCCTGTAATGCTAGGATGTGTGACTGGATGAAATGAGAGGGTCTTTGATGGGATCTTTGTTTCTGAGTGCCAGGTACAAAGATCTGTGGGTCCAAGACTGGATTTCCAAAGTTCTGCTGTGGGAGAAGGAAACAGTCATGTTAAAGCAGACAGGGAGTCATGTATTCAATAGGAAGAATATGTTTTATTAGTTGACATACATGCATAGAAAAAAATATGAAGTTTTTGAGCACAGAGACCTTTTTTCAGGGTTGGTTTCTTTGGTTTTTTTTGTCCCTAAACAGCATGGTTGTAACACCACTAAACATCATTTTACAGCAGGGGTGAAATTTGTTTTGTATCATTCGTATCATTCAGCTGGAGAAAATGAGAGTGATGTTTCCTGCAAAATTTTACAGCCTTGGGCTGCTTTTAAAGAGTGTAAACAGAAATATCAGATCTTGTTTTCCTGAATCCTTTGCATTTTTAGCTGAGTTTTGAGCAGCAGCTGGTGGGAGCATCAGTTCCCTGGTGGTTATGGGAGAAGAAGGCGCCCTGGTAGGAAGTGCTGGTGTCCCTGTGGCAGAGGTTGGAGCAGGCTGGTCCCTCCTCAGCAGCAAGCCCTGACACGAGCTCTGATGTCCAGTGCTGTCACTCCTGTGAAGTATTAGAGCTTGCTAATTGCACCCAGCAGGTTCCCAGTGCTGCTGCCAGTGCCCACAAGGTGTCTGCCCCAAATGGGATCAGCACCCCCACGTTCTTTTGTGCTAAAAGCACTGTAAGGCTTTCAGAGAGCAAAAATAGAGTGGTGTCATGCACCTGCTCCATCTCCAGTACCTTCAGATCCTCACTTTAAAATTTCATAACTGACAAATGATGCTGCAGACTTTTCAGCAAACACAGTGTGTGGTTCTTAGAAGGGCTTTTATCATTTTAAAGCCATGATGTTTCTCTCTGTTTTTCTCCTCTTTTCTTTCACTTTCACAAAGCAGATGCTTTATGTTTATGGGTTCAGTTTCTATACTTCAGCTGATGAAAATGTATTTTGTTTCCTTCTGAGTACAAGAGTTGCCTGCCAGTGCCACTAATCACCTCACTAATGGCACAGCCAAGCACTTCTGTGTTTGCAGGTACATTTTCCACACCAACAGATGGGCCAGACTAATACARCTTGGAGCAAACTGAGTGCTCAAACCTACCCCAGATGCTAAGGTTACCCAGGGGACCACCAGGCAGCTGGGGTGTAAATGCTTTGGTTCTTTTYAGGGTTGTAAAAAGGCAAGGGGAGCTGGAGACTAAATAATTTCTCCTTCAAGCTTCACTGAATTTCCTCTTCTGGACCTAYTTGAGAGCCAAGTTTTGCTCTCCCAGTACCTGATGCCACTTTTAATTTTGCTTAGGGAAACGGTGAAGAAAGCAGTCACCCTGATGCTAACCTTAGTACAGACAGGGCCCATTCTGTGGCTAAAAATGGCTGAAAATGATGAAAGCTGTATACACTGAAATGTTCACTGTGTATAAATGGTTTAAATTGCTKCCCTTAAAGATCAAAGACTTAAAGAAGAACAATTTACTTCATTCTTGGTGTAGATATCATCCATTGCAGACATGAAACACTGGTTTGTCCTAATATGGGTCTTGTTCAAATTGCTGGGAGTAGTAACCATTTCACAGATGACAATTATATTTAATGGTGTGTGCTCTTCCAGTGGTGATGATCCACCCAGCAGAAGGAGTGGGGTGCTGCACAGTGTGCTGAAGCAGGGAGTGGCACAAAGGGGGTCACCCTGCTCAGCCAGCATCTTCTTGCTGCTGCTAAATTGAGAAATAACTGCAGGTGGCTAAAAAGAGATGCATTTGTTGACTCTGGGGAGCCCCAGATCTGCCATGTGCACGCCAATAATCAGGGATATCTGGAGGAGTCTCACTCTAAGTCAACACAGAAAACTCTGCCTAAATATRTGTGAGCAAATTGTCATTATTTTAAAACTCTGTTTTGTTAAAAACAAAAAAAAAACAAAAAAAAAAAACAAAACACTCCGGAGTCTTTTAATTGCTGTGTATTTTTTCAGCTTCTGGTTCTCCTGTGTCTTCCACAGAAGGCAATTTTATTATCTGCCCTTTACCTGGAGAACACTGGAGTGTGGGGTGTCTGATTGAAAAGCTCTGCTTTTGACAGAAGCAGCTCCTCTTCTCAGGCTTACAGAAATGCCCTACCCRCAAGGTTATGCTGCCTTCTCACACAGGTATATTATGCATAGTTAATACCCATGAAATCAGYGCCTGAATTTTCCACTGTCTCTTTATCATGCTGAGACACGTTTTTTTTTTCAGCTTCTTGCTTTAGAAAACACACTTTATTTTGGCTTCTTTCATAGTTTCTATTAGAAGTAGTCATGGTTTGATATTAATGTTTGCAGTGCTTTTGACACAGTCTAAGGCATGAATATGTGAAACCAGCTCTGCTTTGTACATTTTGTCAGCAGTTTAATGTCATTTCTCTTGCTGAGCAAGTGAATTTGTTCAGAATACAAAACTACTGTAATTTAAGGAAAAAAAACCAACTCCTGTGTAGCAACTTGCAGATGTGAAATATCAGAGAAGTGAAACAAGGCAGGATTAGGAGGGGTTTCYATTCATTGATTAGTACATTTTTTGCTAACTTAGCCTGCTTTTGCTAAGCTCAACACTTTAAACAAAATTGTTCAAAAGATATCTCATTTATCAAATACTTCTTGATTATTGTTACTTTGGTTGTTGAGTTGTTTGGGTTTTTTTTTTTTTCCTGGTCAGACACAGGATGTCCTTCAATGATTAAATGCCCTATCTGAATAACAAATTAACCATGTTATCTACATAGTGAACTCAGAATTCATCAAAACAAATGATGAGGACTGTTACTTGTCATCTGAAATTGTGTAATCACAGCTCTGCTGCGTTGTGTTTTGATTAAGTGGAAGATGATTACACAGATCCATCTCACAGAGATGCAAGAGCACCCAGGGCAGATTTCATTCCAGTCCTGGATAATAGAGGTTTTTGAGCACAGTTTTAACTTCCCACTCAGGCCAGGGAAAATGCTGAAAACTGTGCATGTGGTTAAGTCTGTGCACCCATCTGTTTCTTCATTTTTCTTTTCCAAATGAAGAAATGGATGATGGAGCAGAATATGGACAGGAGGGAATGTGCAAATTTTGTTACCATAGTATAAAGCACAGACTTCAGATATTTAGCCAAGACTGARTATCTCAGGGCCACAAATTGGTTTCTTCAGGCTGTAGTATCCTGAGCTGGAGTGAAGAATCAGGGCTGGCATTTTCCAGGTTTAGATAGCAGGGACTGCTKTTCTGAATTAGCCTTTGAAGCAGTCAGAGGTTGGCATTGCAGCAGTTTTCTGTCCAGAATGAGGTCACTCAGTGGTCCCTACTTCTCTACAGTCATGATGACATCGAAGACTTTTTCTTCAARCCCTGGAAGTGTCAGCTGAGAAACTGAGAAATGAAGTTCAGGTCTATTATCTGTACTATTTTCCTGAAAGCACATGATCACCCTCTACAATGCTTCTCCATGAGATAAAAAATAGTGYAGAAATTTCATTTTAAAGTTCATTTTTTTAAGGTAAGTTTAGAAACATGAAGCCCCTCACTACATAGCTGAGCACAGCATCCAAACTACTCCAAGAGGTCCATARGGCAAATTGCAGAAATAAGCCASTTTTGTTATCARTTRGCTTTTTTTTTTTAATGCTGAAATCATGGASCATTCCCAGGTCCAGTTGTGATAACAAATCAGGTGACAGGGGAGCATTACAAAAGCTGTTCTGGCCAGCTCCTGCCTTTAGGCTGGGATAGATTCAGAGAACTTCACCACAGTCAGTGAGTCAATGCAAATTGACAGCAGCCAGACTGAAAGTGCAGTTTAGTCTTAGTGCTAGAGGAAAAAAGAGAAGGAAACAGAGGCTACAGACTGTGTGTGARTGATGTGTTGTGGGGCACACCTCCTAGAGAGCATCCCAAGGATGCTGCACTGAGGCAGCTTTCAATGCAGAGCAGTGTTGATGATCGAGGTATGGGCATTTTCTCAGGCAAGGAAGCTTTTTACCCTCTGTGGCTCTTGATGTTCTCTGGGAAATATTCCTCATGATTTTGTGAAAAGAGACAAATTGTTACAGTGCATCAGACTAGGTACATAATGGAAAATTTTACTTGCACAAAAGGCTCATATAATTCACTTATGGCCGGGGTACTTGTGAGTTATTGGGCTTTCAGATGTGAGAAATAACCCTCATAAGTCATTGCTGCTATTGTGACCCATCCTCTTTTCATTTACACACAAGTTTTTCTTCCTTACCCTTCTTTCTAGCTGCAGCATATTACAATCATTTTATTAGATCTGTTGCATGCTGCTCTATGGAGTAAAATGATGAGACTGTTCCTCCAAGTGAAGTTCTGTTTTCAAGAATGCCAGTTTCATCCTGAGGTTATGTGTGCTATTCTCTGTTTAAATGAAACCCAAAAACCATCTCTTCCCAGAATTTTGGTAGTCAATGTGTGAGCGCTCCAGGAAGCTCTTGCAAGATTAACTCTCATTTTTCACATCTGTGGTGATTTTCAGGCACTTTCTTTAGCTGAACTAGGAGGGTGAGAGACTTTCTGTGTCTTTTCCAGCCTTGCTGTTCTGGGGAGCCAAGTCTGTGCCTTGGGGAAGTTCAGCCAAAATAAAACCTGGCAGTGGGACAGAGGCAGGAGCTCTCCTTGCCCCCATCACTGAACTTTGGTGCATTTTGACTCTCCCTCCATGCCTGCAGCAAAACACTTCAGGGGGTTATGCCTGTTGTGACAGCAATTAGTAATTCTTCAGTGATGAACTGTTGGTCCAGCTCTGCCAAATCTGGCTGGGCAATCAGATTGTGCCAGTGGGTTTGGGTTTGGGGGGTCTCTGATGTCCTGAGTGTCAGCACAAATCCATGTCTGTGCCTGCTACCCACACACAGGGAGCTTTTCTCCCTCAAGCATCTTTGGCTTGATTTCATTAGCAAGAGGCACTACTTAGAAATGTGCCACTTTCTTCATAAAGTTTATTAGGTATTAAATTGTTTTATTGGGTATAAAATTGGTTTAGAACATTACATCCCAGGCTACTGTAGCTATAAAGATTTCAGTGGCAATTCATGAGATTCATGGAGAATTAGAGACAGCAAGACTTCCTAGGTAAATCAAAAAAAGGAAAACCCACCCACACTGTATGTGCTGCCTGAGGAGATGACTGCTAATGAGATAAGTGTGATGTACAGATCTGTTATAAAAAATTACATAAGTTGGAAAGATAGCAGGTTCTTCAGTAGATCTTCTCAGGGGTGTTTTCAGGAGCACATTTACTTGTTCAATTTGGAGTTAAAAGGAGCTTTTAAACTCCAGAGGAGCACTGCAGTGAGAAGGAGAGACAGCCTAAGCAGGTTGAGGTATTGGCTGTGAATTGTTAASAAGCCAAAAACCTACAAGGCACTTAACCAGGCATTTAATTTTAACTGTGTGAGTGGTCCTGCTCTAGTCAATGGAATAACACAGAGCTGTGCAGTTAGGCAAGCAGTCAAGTGCTTGGCTGGATCTGGAACTACAGGCAATTGCAAATTGCTTTCCTGCCCTCAGTAAGGCCATGCTGCAGCAGCAGCCAAGCATCACTTCCTAATGATCTCAAAGGACAGAAAAAGTTTCTCTTTGCACATTTTCCTTATGTAGGCAGGCCAAGGGCAATCTAAGGGTTAAAAATGGAGAGCAGTTTGGAAGTGAAGTCCAGGTTGAGATAATCCACACAGGGATACAGATTTCTTTGTCTTCTTCTGCTATATTAAGGWGCTACAAGCAGGAATTTCTTCCCAGGCAGCTGCTTCTTAAACTGTCTCTTGGCCTTCTCTCAGAAAATAGATTGGGCTTTTTACATCTCCTGACATCTGCCTTGGGTTTGCCCTGCAGGGACGCCTCAGAGTCCCTGGAGTCCTGTGCAGCCACCCTGAGAGGCTGCAGGTGCCTCTGCTCTGCTCTCTCAGAGGRTGGGTTTGGGAGCACCTCACCACGCCAGTAACTCTGCTGCCAGCTTTTGTTACTTCACTTTTAACCCAGCACATTGTAATGACTGTCCCAAAGGCCAGCTTCAGAATAGAGTTTCCACTTTCTACTGGAGAGAGACATTTACAGAACATTTGCTTGTGAGCTGTTGTCACACAGCAAGCTCAGCCCTGGCCACGGTTACTCCTGTTTACCTATAGCTGTTATTTGCTGCCTACTCTTGAGTTTATTAATATAAAACCATGTTTATTAATATAAAACCATGACTGTACCACTCACAGGTGCAATAAGTGTGTTCTGCTTGATGACTTTTGGATTGTTGCACATTTTTAGATGTGACAAGCAGAGGAAGAGGTTGTTGTTTTGTAACTTGGATTACAGAAATTGATGTGCTGTGCATTCATTATTTTCCAGCTCATGAAGGTGTTGTTAATCTCCACCTGCATCTCTTGCCCTGTAACTACAGTAATTGTAGTGTGAGAAAATTGAGGAAACGAAATATTGTTTGAAGAAATTCTAATTCTACATCAAAGGATCATTAGGCTGACTTTAGCCCAGTCCAGGAAGCTCACCTGATTAATTTTTATTACAGAAAAGTTTTGTATAATTTATAAACATTGGAAAAGCAAAGTTTGCCAGTTGATTGACTTTCTTTTGAGCTGTGATATTTCTTCCTCCCTGATACTCTGTGAATTTGATGTACAAGGTAAAATTCCCCAATTTCCTTCAGACTTCTTTAATTAATCTGGCTAATGAAGGGCCAAGATCCTGACCCAGCAGCTTGCACAGAGCCCCATCATTTCTATTTGAGTTTCTGGGTAGGTTTTAGAAGTTGCCTACTCTGACTGCAAAAACCCTCAAAGTATTAGAGRATTTGCCACAGTGGGTCAGCAAGCTGTTCAATTTATAATTATCTTTGTTGTTTAAAAAGCTCCAACTTATTCTGAAGGCAGAATTTTTCTAGCATGATCTACCAATTATTAGATTTCATAATGTCTTCTTCTGCTACATTAAAGAGCTACAAGTAGAAATTTCTTCCCATGCAGCTGCTTATTAAACTGTCTCTTGGCCTTCTCTCAGAAAATAGATTGGGCTTTTTACATCTCACYCTATTGCACATTTTTGAGGTTAAAAAACACACTTCTGCTATTTAGGACGAACAYTAGTAAAAGACAATTTGTCAGAGGAAGACAAGAACTTTTTCTTGTCTGTTTGAGCAAGTTTAAGCAAGTTTGAGCACTTTGACAAGCGCAGACATGGGAGGGTTTCCCTGCAGAGCTTTCTGGTGCTGCCTGGCTGCCCCTTTGGATGCTCCAGGAGCAGCTCTGGGGACCCTGGGAATTCCTGGGAAGGCTGAGAATTCACTGGGGCCCTGGCCTGGCTCACCTGCTCCTGTCAGAGCACCAAGGGGGATTTCCCTTCAAAACAAGGAAGGTGAGAGAGACTGGGCTGAACACTAATTTTGAAATACTGAGCAGAACTGATGTTTTCTAGCCAGAARTCCTGCAGAGATCTGCTAATGAGTAACAGCTCTCTGCCTGTTCCAGAGACTCACCACAGCTGGCTGTGTCAGGATAATTTTTTKGGCTAAAGATTTTCAAAAATTGGGAAACCTGAGCTCATTTTTTCTGCCTCTGCCGTAGATTCAGATTTGACTTTGAATAAGACATTCTCTTTTTGAATATTCTTTTTTTTCCCTATGGCAGATGGGAGGAAATATTTATTTCTGTCCATGACCATCTTTCAGAGGACAAAATGCTCCTGGTATTTCAAAATGCATCTGGAAGTAATTGAGACTTCCATAACTGCTGCCACATTAACAGCCACAGTACTCCTCTTCTAAAAAACTGAAATTTACCTTTTAACAGRTCCATGCCAACACAAATTAGAGTTGGACATTTTGTTTCCAGCAAAGCTACCAGAAATATTGTCTCCTCTTCATTCTGAAACAGAGATTACCATTTGCTTAAACCTCAGCTGCTTGCTTAGCCTTCCCAAAAATGTCAAAATGATGCAATATATATATAAAATAATATATTAATATGTCTATATATAATATATATAATATATGTTATGTGTTTAAACTAGACTGTATAATCTTGAATTGTAATTTCCCCAACTTCTGGAGCGTTTGCACAGCCAGCTCAAGCAGCAGGGATGGGGGAATTTGGAAGGCAGGGGGAAYGACCCAGGACTGGCACAAACACCTCTGGGATCAGGTCTTGGCCCAGCTAAAATAAACCACCCAACCTCCAGTTTAGTCTGAGCAATGGGACACAGGACAGAAAGAAAGCAGCAGAAGGGGCTTTGTGTCCTGTGCCTCAGGGTACTTGAATTATTCCTTTAAACACAGCATCCTTCATGTAAAAATGGCATTTTTGCTCAGCACAGTTCAGTCTAGAGCAGGAGCTGTGACTGAGGTCGCTGGCAGCAGGTGACAGGAGCAGGGAGATGGGGCAGGGAAAGAGTTGTTGCCATCAGCTGACAGAGAGGTTGATAAGGCTGGAATCCCTCTGAAAACACAAGTGGTAGAAGCAGCAGAGCATGTAAACATTGACACAGGGCAACAAGGCAGGATTTTGATAGAGTGGACACTGTAGTTAGAGCTGGTGAAGAAATCCCCAGGGGCCCTGACTGTGGTTATTGCTTTTGTCTTATTTTATCTCTGTAGAGGTATTAGCTGCTTGTGACAGCCTGACTCTGAGAAGATGAAAAGAGATTATTTAGAGACAAGAGGACAGACAAGTGGCTTGTATTCCATGTYACTCACAGCAAACGAGCTCCAGGGCAAAATTAAATGAACTGCAAGTCCAGAAAGGTACCTTCATAAAAATGATGTAAAGCTATATTTTTTTTTTCAGATTTTCTTATAGATTATAGGCAAAGCAATGCAGCCCCTGTAATTGTTCTGTTGGTTTGGTTATTTTTTATCATCCATCCCATTTTACCAGAGAACCCTTTTTTTTTTTCTTTTTTTTTGACAGAATTGTATTTAGGTTGAATAAGAAAGACKCTTGATAATTTCTTTGGCAGCATAGAATGTTTACAACAAAGGCTCCACAAATAAATAGCTGGATGGAACCTGGAGCTCAGTAAATGAAGAGGACTTGTGACCCAGCAGGGATAAAACACATCAGCCATGTGATGAAAGAATTACTTAACCCTGTGGCACTCTCTCTTTCAGTTCTTGGAAATTCAGACTTTAAYGAAGCAAAGTAGCATTTAAAGATTACTGCCATTCTACAGAAACAAAACATTACTGGAGTAACAGAGGAGGGGTTTTTTAGTTYTTTATTTTAGCCAAGCTGAAGTGTATATTCTGAAGTAAAAATACAGGCACTGACTGGGAACATAAAGTGCTGTGGGTCACCGTGTGAGCTCTGTATTTATTCTAATGCAGGATTTTTCTGGTCACATCTGACCTGCTTTTAGGGTAAGTTTTGTGCTGATATAAGTGAAGAATGGTGATGAATGACTTAATTAGGGWAGCTGTGAAAAGGCAAAAGGTAAATGTTAATGCCTTCTTTGTAATGAACTAATGATTTTTTTTGTCTATAATGGGACATTAATTTGCCAGATAATTTATCTGAGAAAGAATATAGATTTGGCAAGGAAGTGTATCTAAGTGCATGTGTTGAGAAAGGAGAAGCCATTATATTACATCCTCAAAAAGGTTATTTTCAGATATTGTTGAAACAAAATATTTTGTTGGMTCTGAAATGGACTTTGATTCCATACTTTGAGTTGTCAAACACCTTGAAATGTCAAGCACCATTTTGGTTCAGTTTGAAACCATATCTGTATCTCTATACGTTTAACTTCTAGAAATCTCTTGTGAACAAAGARCATCCCTTATTTGCTCAGCACTTTTATAATATGGGACACTATCTTCCCAATAAGCTGAAGCTAATATTTGCAGAGTTCAATTGTGAGGACACTTCTAACTCTTGGGAAAAATACTACCAAATGTGTGTGTGTGTACCTTCRCATCCTTATGCTAGATGGAATGTGGCCTAGGTACCTTAAAGAATAAAAACATGCCTAGCAAAGTCTTTTATGTGTCACCATTGATAAACTTCTGTTGGTTTTGTTATACAAACCAAGAAGAAAATCCACCAAACAAAACAATTTGTCAGCTAAAGCAAACYCTAATCTAAATCTTTGCAAATGGGGTAACTGATCTTGAAGAAATGAAGTTAAAGAACCAGTAAAAGGCTGTGTCTGGTGAAACACCTCATTTCAAATTTCCCTGGAGAGGCAACAAATCTACAAACCTGACAGCCTACTTTGCAGTCCTGGAATTTGGAGATTCTTTAGGGAGCTGTCCATCAAAATCACAAACAGCCTTTTTCCTTTGTGTTTTGCCCAAATTGCATCCCCTTAGTAGCTCTTTAGGTGATGTACAAAATAGCTTCATTTGTCACTCATTTCACAGCCTATGATTAATGTTAATATCTGTCCATTAATAGCAGCAATAAAGCATTTAAGCAGAGTGAATCACTAGCATATAATGGCACTTTCTTCTCTAAAAGATCCTTTTCTGTGCCATTTTGAGTTTTCTCTGAGGTATCAAAAAACCATTCCAGACATCTGCTGTCTGATAGTCAGGAAAGTAAAGTCAAAGCATGTTGTAACAGACTCACCAGAGGGGGTTTTTGCATTTTCTCATGTTCTTTTTGCAGCTCAGGTAGCTGCCAAGGCTGCTGGGGCCTGGGTGAGAGTGCAGTGTAGGCAGAGGCATTTTTCAAGTTTCAGACAAGTTTCAAATATTCTATTCCAGTTCTTTATGGGCATTGCCCCTCCTCTGGCACTTTCCCATAGCTCTGGGAGGAGAATATTAATCATGGGTTTGTCATCCCAAGTAAATAAGCATTCCCAGTGAAAGCCATGCTCACACACATCTGCATCCAATGTTTATTAAGGATTTGGCACTTACTGTGTAAAACAGGACATCAGCTGAATTCAGTAATTGTGTGTTGTTTTAGTGAGCAGGTGCTCCAGCTGAACTTGCCCATTATAAGCAGGTGATGATTTCTGAGTTTTTTAAGTATAAATTGCGTGTTTAGATTGCTGATCTAATTCAGAATGGGAGTGTGGGAAGGGCTGCCTGGAGTTACTGTAATGATTTGTTACAGTATTTGTTATGGTATTTTTCTTATTGCTCACCTCAGACATTTACTAATTTTCCTCTAGAGATCAGTTTTCAGTGTAAATTCCAGTCTGAGTTCTGCTGTTCAGGGCACAGAATGCTTTAGTGTGGTGTCACTAGCCTGGCTGGGCTCTGTGCAGGTGAGGGATGAGYTCACACAATTCCTTACAGCAGGATTCTCTCTGCTGTACCCCTACAGCACCAAGACTTAGCAAGATTTATGGAACTGTTAAGGATGAGCTATCAGGTAGATCTCCTGGATGTTAATATTCATGGTTGTGTTCATACAACTGCTCCTTCAGGAAGGTCACGGAGGAGGAACAAGGTGGAATTAATGCTTTGAGAARCAGGAGTGCTCCCTTCATCCTCAGTAGTCTGCAGGTGAGTTTAAAGAGCACTGACAAGGGATGGAAACTGCCCCAGCTCCCTGAGTGCCACACACCCAGCCTGAGGACAGTGGGTTCTGCCATTTTTCCCATTTTTGCCTCACTTTCTTTCCTTTTTTTTTTTTTTTTTTTGGTGTCAGCACTGCCCTGGAGATCATTATGGAGCAGGGCTGTGGAGAACTCCCAGCTCTCACCTTGTGAGTGAACATCTCTGCTGGTGCATGCCTCAGGTGCCAAGGCTTGAACAAATCAAACCTTTTGTGCTTCAGCCACCCAGCAGCCAGGTGACAAATGTTCCTCATCTGTGATGGCCTCGTAGTGTGGCCTCTGAGCTCTGTTTGAGCACCCATGGCACTGCTGTGTGCCCCTAACACCAAGTTCTTGAGATTTCTTGTAACCATGCTCAAAGCTGAATTTAAGCTGAGACATCAGATGTTTTCATGGTCTAAAATATTAGTAATTAATCTGAATTTGTAGTGTTCCTGCCTTGGAAGAAGCTTTTACTTTAATAGCCTTTTTTTT